>JAOTAY010000007.1:25071772-25081806 GCA_025629805.1 Erythroxylum baracoense
GAAGCTTCCTATCAAGACTCAGGTACATCCTTGGAAGAATTAGTTAATGTGTATGTTGCTAACACTTTGCAATTCCAGTAGGAAAAAGTTCTAGAATCTAAAACTTGACAAGCCAGGAAGATAAATTAATGGAACTATCAACCGCCTAGCATCACAAAGCAAAGAGACATAACCATATCAACCTGAGGAGTACCTGGTGATATTTGTATGGAAACTTTACAAAGTGATTAGGAGCTTGAGAAGTATGAGGTCAATCCTCAATGAATTGCTTGTGTCGAAGAAGCTGAGGAGGAGCTCGAAGTAGAAAAAGATACATCTTTTAGCTCAGAGGTAAAAACTGAGTTCACAATTATTGTTGAGACTGACTCTTTACCTTTACCTAGCAGGTTAAAGGAATTAAAGGAAGAAGAAAAAGGAAAAAAGATGTTCGAAATACCAGAGTTTATAAACTCAGTCGAGATTGATAATTTGAGGATAGGGACAATGTTGAATGGGGATGATGATCAGCTAAGGCCCTATCCGGAACAACCTCAAGTGGAAGTGGCGCTAACTGTAATACCTGAAGATCACAATTTTGTCACGTGAAGGGAAGAAGGGATCGAGCCAGTTGTAATGAAATTTGTTTAAATAAATTTATCAAGAAGGAAGTGCATATAAGTTTACAAAGTTATTCATGATTAATGCATCTTCCTAGAGTTGTAATGAATGTGTTATTTAAGTATGTTGAATATGAGGTAGGTGTTGGCTTGGAAGGTTCACTCTTATAGTTTCAATGTATTGTTTACATAAATTGTATAAGGATTCAGATTGGTATATGCTTCATGTGGTTGGTGTGTGAGAGTTGAACTGGGTTATGAAATATAAATGTTGCATTTGTCTTAACTGACGGTACCCAGTTTTTGACGAGTGTTGCTTTGTTTCTCTAGCTTAATGACTTTCATGCTACTTAACCTAAATACATCTCACCTTACCTTTACCCACGTTACAACCCTAAAAAGTCCTTTGATTCATAATTTTGCATATGAATTATAATGGTGGAGAAATGAAATGATATGCAAGGTTATGGATTATCATGATCATGAATGGTGTTGAGTGTACCTATAGATATATTTTACTTAAACATATTTTTCAAGTCTACAATTAGATTGCTAGGTTTTCGAAGATGATGCTTGTTGATTGATCATGAGTAGAAGCATTGAATGTTGAATTATTGCTATAATTTTTGAAAGTCATTAATCTTTGGTTATGATTATATAGTCTTGGAAAATATGGGAAATGAGTCAATGTTTTTAGGTATTTGAACTTAATTTTAATGTTTTGCTTGAGGATGGTTAAAAGCTAAGTGTGGGGATATTTGATATGAATGGATTTTGCTATATTTTTATATGTTATTTCATTTGAATTCATTCTTATTTTTTATGTTTAATTACTCATTTTGTGTTCCTATTTATTTTACATGTAGATTTAATGATAGAATACAAATACAAGGTTAAAGCATGAAGTTTTGAAGCCATTAGGAGTTAGGAAGGCTGTCCATAATATAGCCAACAAAGTGCAAAAATGGAGAAGCATTAAAGAGGTTGTCCAAAACAACAGCCAAATGTGTTTAATGGAGAGCCAAAAGCTTGTCCAAAGTGGCAGTCCTTCGAGCTTTCCTTGCACACCAAATGACAGCATCTTTATAGGTCCTCATTGTTTCAAAACATAACTCAATTGGCTTTTAAAAATCCAGCAACACAGCATCACCATCTGTGTTCAAAGGAGAGGCCATAGGGTTATAAACAAAATAAGGTACAGTAGCGTGGTCCATAAAGTTAAATTGTCCCATTGAGCTACAGTAGATAGGGAGGCGGCAGAAATAAAAAAAGAGATAAAATAGTGACGTGAAAGAGAGAAGAGTGGAGGTAAATAGTAAGGATGGTCCTTAAACTTAATTTGTCACATCAATAAATTATGAGAGAATAGAGCATTAACATGAGAAGAGAAGAAGAGAGTTATGGCAGTGAATAGCTGAAGAGGTTTAGAATAGGGTTACAACGTGTGTCTAAAGCATTTTCTTGGGATAGACCCATGAAAGGCTAAACATCCCGATGCCAGTTCGGAGGCAACATTGATGACGACGACTCAGGTTAAGTATTTTTTATTGTTTTTTTGTTTCTTTCTCTCATTGGAAATTGATTATGTTATCTTCTATGGATTGACCGAGTATTTGAACGATGATGATTTTAATCCTCTATTAAGTCATTTTTATGAAAACCCATTGCTAGAATCGAATGCAATACATAATCTTTGTATTCCTAATTCATGTGCAGCAACTAATGGTTCCGAATCATTAGAGATAACATAACATAGGTTAAATAATCCGAGCTTGTGTGATTATTGCCTAAATTGGTCTATTTTTCTAATTCATAATGCGATTTTCCAGATAAACTTAGAGAGCTTATTTTAGGTTTCTCGATAGCTTGGATTAATTAACAAGCGCTCGTGATTAACTAGGATCTAAGGAAAAATCAGGATTAATAAAGCTTGCTGTTAATCTATGACCGATAATTTCTAAGAGAGATAAAAAGAACAATAAATTAATGAATTATGCTTAATTAGGGTATAGACCAAGATTGAACCAAATAATTGAATCCCTACTGAATTTCCTAATTTTATCATTGTTTGCATGTTTTCCTTAATTTGTTTTCATTAAGTTTATTTGTTTTATTTTCTTATTAAATCCCCCCCCCCCAAAAATTTCCTAAACACTGATTAATTTCATTTCAACAACTTTTCACACACTCTCAGTGGGATTGACCTAGACTAGTTATTTTATTTTGACTAGCATTACAACACGCCTATCATTTACTAGTCTGATATTCAATTGTGTAATCGTAGTCTTTCAGCAATTCAATCCTTCGCCTTTTTCTCATATTCAATTTTTTTACTCAACAAGTATTTTAAAGTTTTGTGATCAGTGAATATCTGAAATGTCGCACCATATAAATAATGTCTCCAAATCTTTAAAGCAAATACTACTACAGCAAACTTTAAATCATGTACCGAATAATTAAACTCAAGAGACTTTAACTATCTCGATGCATATGTAATCACTCTGTCATACTACATCAGTACACATCCCAACCCTGGTATGAAGCGTCACTATACACTATATATCCTCCAGATCCAGATAGAATAGCTAATACTGATGCTGTAGTTAATCGATGCTTTAGCTCCTTAAAACTTGTCTGACATTCATAAGTCCATCTGAATGGTACATTCTTTCTTAGAAGTTTTGTCAAATGGGTTGAGATTAGTGAAAACCCTTCGACAAACCTTCTGTAATAACCGGCTAATCCGAGGAAACTCTAGATCTAAGACACATTTCTTGGACTTCCCATTTCATCACTGCTTCTACTTTCTTTGGGTTTACCTATATGCCTTGTCCAGACACGATATGACCCAAAAATACTGCTTGATCAAGCCAAAATTCACACTTACTGAACTTGGCATATAACTGATTCTCTCTCATTATCTGTTGGATCAATCTTAAATGCTCAGAATGTTCTTCTCTACTTTTTGAATACACCAAAATATCATCAATAAATACAATGATAAAGTGATCTAAATAACGTTGGAATACCTTATTCATCAAAGCAATAAAAGCAGATGGAGCATTTGTTAACCCAAAAGACATCACCATAAACTTAAAGTGCCCATATCTTATTTTAAATGCTATCTTCAATTGATAGTATCCTGATCTCAAGTCTAATTTTATGAACACCTGAGCTCCCTGTAACTGATTAAGCGAATCATCTATCCTCAATAGAGGATACTTGTTCTTAACTATCACCTGATTCAATTTTCTATAATCAATACACAATTTCCATCCTTCTTCTTCACAAACAAAATTGGAGCTCCCCAAGGTGACACATTGGGCTTGATAAAACCTGTTAGGCCTAAGTCTCAGTTCTTATTTCATAGTGACAAGGTGCCAAAATTATAGGACTTTTTAAATAAAGTGTATATATAAAACTAACATCAAAATAAAAAAAATTAAATTTCATAGTGGGAGTAAGAACAAACACATAAATAAACAAACAAATTAAAAAATTTTCATAGAATGCATATAAAAATGTCACAACTATGACAGCGAGAGTCACGGATGTGAGCCAAAGGAGGAGTAGCAATCGTGCTTGAGCACGATTGCAACTTTTGGAGAATAGGGGGTTCGTCGCGATCGTGCTTGTGCACGATCGCGACATTCATGACTGCATACTCCTATTACAATTTATCATAACTTTCAATCCCAAAGTTGAAAAATTATAAACTTAATGTCGTTAGAAAGCTAAGAGAAAGAGCTACAACTTTTATGAAGACAACTTTATCAAATTCTACCTAGATCAATATAGTTTATTCATTGAAGTTTTAAAACACATTTTTATCCCCTTATTCTCTTATTTTCTCTCATCTATCAATATATACTTCTATGCAATTTTCAAAAGACCCAAAACCAATAGCACAATCTATATGTACAAAACTCCCAGTTTAACCATTTTCTTAAGAAGATCTATCCAAAAGCCATTAAACAACTTACAATTTTATTCCCAACCACAATTGACACTTACAGAGAAAAATTTCTGCACATATACAAAAGAGAAGTTCTTCAACCCTTCTTTCATTCATTTCTCAACAAGACAGAATTTCATCTTCTCAGATGTTACAAAGTTTATACATAACTTCAATTACATATTTCGGGTAAGCACAATGGCATAATGAAAAAAAATACAATCATGAATGCTCATGCTTGATATGCTTCTAAAGTACCAAAAGTTTCTGAACTAACATAATTACAAATATAGATATTCTTGGAGAATTGCCGAAGTTTTTGCAAGGTTCAATGCCAATTTGCTATTTCTTGCACCTGGGGAGTGGAAAGATAATAGGGTGAGCTAGGAAGCTCAGTGGCTAATATGCTTATAGCCATTGGTGACGAGTCACAAACAATCAAGCACTTATATATACATATATAGCACCTGAATCTAGAAATTTTTAACATATGCTATCACATAAATCATATCATGTATTTTGCAATCATTAAAACAAAGCATTCAATCATACATCATGCTCAGCAAATCACAATGAAATGCACAATAATATGGCTCGAGAGAATCCCATAAAACAAAATGGTGAAACCGAAGTTTACACCACGAATGAAATGAGTCCATTTTTCGGAGCTTATGTGCCATAAGCAGGTAGCCGGAAGAAAGCTTTAGGTCAACGTTCATATGACGAACATAATGGTATCTCTCTTACCCACACAAGCAAATTTCCAATGCTTACATATTTCATACCATAATCATATTTTCATGCTTCTTGAAGTTTTCCGTTTTTCATTAACATCAAAGCAACATAATTCTTACAAAGCAAACATGATATCAAATTCACAATAAATAAAAGCAAGCATTTAAGTACATATACAAGCAAATAATTCAGCTCGTCAACATAACAACTATAAACATATTACCCATCTATGTATTAGTAACTTCAAACTCAAGCTTATTCTTCCTTTTGCTCTTGCCTTCAACTTTCTTGGTTCCCTTCAAACAAACATATTTTCATTCAAACGAATATATAAATAGAAAATCCTTAAAGTTATAATATCCAAGAATGAGCTTAGACTTAATCTTATCTACTCTTAGTTTAACTAAACTAAACTACTAATATCAAATAGAAAATCCATGAAAATTAAAATAGATTTCTTCTCTCCTTTCTTCATTCATTTTTAGCACATATTATTCTCACTAGTTTCTTCTTCTACCAAAACAAGAAGAATAAATAAAGATTACTTATAAACTTAACTGAATATTCTTCTTCCTCTTCTTATCTCCTTTATCTTTCTTTCCTTCTTCTTCTTTTCTGGTTTGGTTTCTCTTCTCTTCTTCTACTTCTTCTTATATTTTTCTTCTCTCTTTCTTTCTTATTTTACACGACTCTCTCTTTTTTCCTATCCTTTCAAACACGTCTCCCCCTTTTCTCTTGTTGTACAAGACTCTCTTCCTCTTTCTCTAGTTTCTTCTAAGTTCTTCTTTTATTTCTTCCTTACTCTCACGAACACGTCTCTTTCTTTCTTATTATTATTATTTTATTTTTCCAGCACTTCACTCATGCACCCTTCATTTGTTCTTCTCTTATTATTCTAAAACAAACTCTAATATTCCAAACTTACCCTTCCATATTTATTCTAATACCTTCTAACTCCTTAACTTAATTTTAACACTTCCATTTAATCCATGCAATCATATGTAATTAAAAAATTATTCATAAACTCCATAAATTTCTAATTCAAAATTCTGATTTTTACTCATGACTAAATGCCAACAATTTCTTATTTAATCATTCTAACTTCCAAGAAAAGTTCAGGGTCCAATAATTCTCCTCCCTTAAAGAATTTCGTCCTCGAAATTCTTACATAGGTGATCAAACAAATGAGGTAATGCTGTCTTATGTTTTCCTCAGTCTCCTAAGTAGCTTCTTCACTCGAATGATTTCTTCCAAATGACTATATCCAGCGAAATCTCTCGATTTAGTTGCTTATTCAAATACCCTACTATCTTAACTAGTTCCTCAATATATCTCAAGTTTCTTGCAATTTCGCTACCTTTTTACCAAATTGCAACACACCTTGTCAAGGTGATACGATACTCTCAAAACACTTTTTTTCTTCAACTTGCTATTCCATATCTCTTCAACATTGATCCACTTAACTCTTCTATTTTTCTTTAATCGCGTAGATTCTACTACAGATCAATTTTCACGTCATATGCAATCATTCACTTGCATTTATCATATACAATCGCTCTCACATTTCCATCTTATCAGACCTAAGTTCTTTTAACAATAACAGCAACATCACCTCAAATTCATGAACCTAACAATATAGGTAGGCTACTTTACATTAAAAAAAATCCATGCACTCTCTATGACATATTTAACTTCTTATGCCTAAGTCCTATTTCTAACTGACTCCAATAGTCACTTCTGATTTGTTTAATAGTCATTCATTCCTAGAAATGGAACATTTAATTTAAGCAATATGATTCGATAAAATATCTCCATCATAAGAAGGTTTCTCACCTCAATCATCCACACTGTTTTCATAATCTTTATGAATCAACTATATTTATCATTATTGTTTCAGCCATTCTTAATACCTCAATAAAATCAATTTCAGTTATTCATGATATTTCAATAAATTCAATTACTGTCACACTTTACATGATCATAATATGATTTATAATAAAGCTCAATAAAACAAGAGGCATATGCATTTACTCTTATATTTTGGTATGTACCATCAAGATCATTACATCTTATACCAATTAATATCTCATGCTAATGATACTTCAATCGCAATTGATTCTGAACAACCTCTAAATATTCTACAACTATTTAAAAGTTACTTCTTAATAGTAGTTACCTTTTCTACATAACCACATAATCCCATACTTCCATTACGTTACTCTGATTCATCTCATGATTTTAACTATAGGCATCATAGATTACCTCCCTTACCATATCCAAATATAGATTTCATATGTGCTCAATCACATTATCCTCCAATGTAACCACATTATTGGAAATGTACTCATAATAACTAGTCAACATAACCTTGAGAACGTCTACATATACCACTATCATTTATTTCATCTTCCATACATACGTTCTTAATCAATTCATAATTATAGACACATAACCATCTTGAAATTTTGATCTCAAATTCACTAACACAATCTTATACCAGATCATAACTCTTATCACAATAATTAAACAATCATTTTAAATTCCAAGTTCAAACATTCAATTCCACTTTACTTGTACACTTTAAATCTTGTCATTTCTACCTATGTCTCTATTTCTTTCTCAGTCAATCCATGAAAATATATTCACATCCATATCAATTCAAGTGTATATCCACACAAAAATTTTGTTACCATATTCGCTGATATAACCACAAATACTGAATCTATGTCTAACATATCGGACTACATATTATTTCTTATTTCTAGATATCCACAAACTTTCATTGTCTTACACTCTGACAAATCACCATCCTTCTCATTGTTTCTAATAACTCAAACTCTTAACGAAAGTTCATACGTGTGACTCATATAATTGTAATTATTGGGATTCTATACTCATCAGTACCCTTCTCTAATGGTGGGGAATTAGATGCAGCAGATCCTTGTAAAGCTTCTCGTGTTCTTCCACGAGGATGCCTTTAATCTAAACATTATCCTTAATCTTAATTTTTGTTTTAATCTTATTTCCTACATGTATACATGATATGCATGTCACTTGATGAATTCAATAAACTTGACAGCGCAAACAAGTAATTTAGCAATACAAACACTTTATCACACATCTTATATTTCATAATAGAACATATTCTAAGCCTAGGAATCTTTAGAACTGTGGGCTTTAATACCAAAGATGTTGGCCCTGGGTCTCAGTTTTTATTTTGTAACGACAAAGAACCAAAATTGGGGGACTTTTTTTAAAATGAAAGTATATATATATATATATATATATATATATATATAATTAATTAATTAATTAACAACAAGATAAAAAGAATTAAATTCTTGGTGGGAGTAAAAACAAATAAAAAAAAGAAGTGAGAATGTCACGGGCATGACAGTCAGAGGTCACGATCATGCTTGTGCACGATCGTGATCTTCTAACAAAAATGGCATTTGCAAGATCGTGCTTGTGCAAGCACGATCTTGCAATTCGATAAACAGTGCAGCTTTTGTACAATCATGCAACCCTACTACACACACCCATTTCAAATCTTCATAACTTTCAATCCCAATTTCCAAAAATTTCAAACTTTATGCCGTTAGAAAAATAAAAGAAAGAGCTACAACTTTCATGAAGACAATTTTTTCTAATTATGCCTGGATCATTACAGTTTATTCATTAAAGATTCAGAACAGAATTTTTTCCCCTTTTCGTTTTTAATTTCCCTGTTGTACACCTTACACAATATCACAAGACCTGAAACCATCAATATAAACCATACATACAAAACTCCCATTAAAGCAATTTACTAAAAAAACCCCATCCAAAAGCCATCACACAACTAACAATTTTATTCCCAACCATAATTGACACTTAACAGGGAAGAAATTTCTGCATATATTCAAAAGAGAAACTCTGCGATTCTTACTATCATTTCTCAAACAAAACAGAGTTTCATTTCTCAATCAATGTAGCATTTATACATAACTTCAATTACATATTAAGAGTCAAAACAATATCATCATACAAGAATACAATCACAAATGCATCATTTCAAAGCTACCTAAGGTATTCGAACTAACTTAGTTACAAAAGATGAGCTTCTTGGAGATTTGCCGACGCTTTTGCAAGGTTCACTATTGATTTGCTGATTCTTGCACCTATGAAGTGGAAAATGATGGGGTGAGTTGCGAAGCTCAATGGCTAATACGTTTATAGCCATCAGTGATGAGCCCCCCACACACACAACCAAGCATATTTATATACACCAATCCAGTTCATAGAACACTTAATCTAAATTACAGTCACATAATCCATATCATATATTTTACAATCATCAAACAAAGCATTCAATTATAATTCATGCTCAGCAAATTACAACAAAGTACACAACAATATGGCTAGAGAGAATCCCATAAAACAGAATGATAAAACCAAAGTTTATACCATAAACATAATGAGTTCTTTTTCTCAGAGCTCATGCGCTATAAGCGGGCAGTTAGGAAAAGGCTTTAGGTCAACGTGCACATGATGAACGAAATGGTATCTCTCTTGCCCACATAAGAAAATTTCCAATGCTTACATATTTCATACCATATTTATTATTTTCATGCTTCTTAAATTTTTTGTTTTTCATTAACATCAAAGCAACAGAACTCTTGCAAAGCAATCATGATATTAAATTCACAGAACATTTTTCCCACATTCACAATGATTCAAGACAAGCATTTATACACACAAAATCAAAT
>JAOTAY010000007.1:25086181-25096395 GCA_025629805.1 Erythroxylum baracoense
AGAGAGCTGTGCAGTGGCAGTTCGACCCGACGACGATGATGAGAAGAGATGAGGCGGGCGGCGATGGCGGAGGAGGCGGCACAGAGATGAGAGAAGAAGAGAGGAGAGGGGGCAGATGATAGGTTAAAAAAGTTTTAAAATTGCATATTGGTCCCTAAACTGTCCAAATTTTACGGTACCGATCGGTACCGACCAGTACCGACCGAAATCCACCGGTATCGACCGGTATCGACCGGTATCTGTCACCGGTACCATAGGGAGTCCGTATCGTTCCGGCCACCCGGAACGTTACGGTACTCAAAAGATTGGCTGAAACCTAAACTAAATCGTACAAACTCTTTTTGTTTTATTTTTTAGGACCTGTGATTCATTTCTCCTTTAATCTCAGGACTTATGATCCATTATAAGCATTTCATATTACTCTCAAGATTCATTCCAAATATTTTATTTTAATTTCAAGACTTCTTATAGATTTTAATTAATTTGTTTTAGTTTTAAGACATATTATCTATTGTAGGCATTTTTCTTTTAATTTTAACCAATGTTTAAAAAATCGAACCGGACATTTAACCAGTTAAAGAAAATGTTTAAGGTTTAGAGGTTCAAATAGTATTAAACGGTTATAAAAATTGTATATAATAAAGAAGAATAAAAACTATAAGAATAAGTAAAAATAAAATATTTTGATATAAAAATACACATAATGTCTATTAATATATAATAAAATAATAATAAATTTAAAATTTTAAACTAAGATTACATCTAACATAAATTTTAAAATAATAATAATAATAATAATAATAACTATATTTCCATATTATAATTTACTTAAAGACTCATAAAATTTGAAATATGTTTAAAGAAGTCAATAAGAATGACTCTAACTTTATTCTAACTTATAAGAATGACTCTACCTTTATTCTAACTTCTTTTTTAATCCTTTAAATATACTCTTTTTAGTTTAAACATTATTTTTAATACATTCTTAAATTATTTGAAGCAAATTTACTCATATATACCAAATAATAATTTAATTTATTAAACAAATTCATGATAAAATAATAATTAATTTTTAACAATAATAATTTAAAATTTTTCAATTAAAATGTAAAAGATACTAAAATTTGACAAATAAATTTATTAGTGAGATTAAATAAATTTAGTATTTTTAAAGATTAAAATAGTAATATTTTTTAAAAATATTTTAATTAAAATATAAAGAGATAAATAAATAATATAAAATTTAAAAAACTATAATTTATCAATTAAATTGTGTGAAAAACTAAAAAAAGAAAGGATTTTTTAAAATGTCAAAACATTGGCACCAATAACATGGGTCGGTGTGCGTGGAGACAAAAGAGGGAAACTTGTTGTCTGAGGTTAGTCCCATGATGTAAAAGTGTTGAGTGAGTTATTAACTAGTTTTTAGAGAAAATCAAGCAGTTTTCAATAAACCGGCTGATTTTTACTTGGAAAGGTTATAAATATAAATCGGATCGAAAATCAGGCCGGTTCGTATTTATTCCGATCAAACCAGTTGTTCCGATTCAATTTTTAATCATTGATTTTAATACTTAAGTTTACTTTATTTGAAGTAAGGTGATATATCTTACTTTTTATTAGATAGAAGCTGGGTTAGAGAAGAAAAGTAGTGAGAGAAAATAAAGAGAAGGTAGAGAGAGAGAGTTGTGTATATTGAATTCTCGTTATCTTATGGATTTTCTTTGCTACAATTTATAGCATTATCCAACAAGAACCAAAAAAACAATCTATCCTAGATAGTGGTCCACACCATCTTGCTATACGGAAACAAAAATAACAAAGTAAAAATAGGAGAAACAGAGTAACAAAGTAAAATAACAGAACAGAGCAACAGGCTCCTAAACAAACTCAATAACTTGTCCTATTCTTAAGGAAACTTAACAATTAAGCTTACACGTAAACTCCTAATTCCCACGTGAAAGATCATCCCACACCTAAGAACACACATACATGGCCACCAAGAACCCAGTGTTATGTGTGCATGGCTCATGCAACTCCATGCAGACGTATCAATTCTTCCCCTTTTTTTAGGCCGCTTGTCCTTAAGGGCCAAGTCTGGAAAGGTCTTAGTGATCCTGCAATAGTCCTCCCAAGTTGCATCTTCTTCAAGGGCTCCTAACCATTTGATCAACACTTCAATGAGGGGACGGTATTTTCCTTTTTGTACTATGCGTTATCGGAGAATCTTTTCTGGCTAAGGCAAGATGGGATGGTACTTCGATGAGGGTGGTAAGGTTGGTGAAGTGACCGTAAATCACCTAGAAATTTTTTGAGCTTGCTCACATGAAAAACAAGATGGACACGGGATCCAATAGGCAAATCCAATCGGTAAGCTACAGGTCTAATTTTCTCCAATATTTGAAATGGTCCGTAGTACCTGTGAGAAAGTTTCAAAGAGGAACGAAAAACCACCGTAGTCTGCCTATATGGTTGTAGTTTGAGATACACGTAATCTCCAATCGAAAACTGGACATCATGGCGGTGTTAGTCGGCCATATTCTTTATTCAGTCTTACGCTTGGCGCAAATGGCTGCGCAATTCCCGTAACAAATCGTCCTTTCACGAAGATAAGTATCAACAACATCAACTTTAGCAGTTCCGGGAACATACCTAATCAAAGATGGAGGAGGAATTCCATAGGCTGCCTGAAAAAGAGAGAGTTTGGTAGAAGAATTACAGGACTTGTTGTAGCTATATTCAGCCCAAGGCAACCACTCTTTCCATTTCTTTGGTTGATCACTTGCATAACACCTCAAATATTGTTCTAATGTCCAGTTAACAACCTTAGTTTGCCCGTCAGTTTGTGGGTGGTAGCTTGATCCCATTTGCAACTGAGTCCCTAGTAATTCAAATAATTTCTTCTAGAAACTACTTATAAAGAATTTATCACGATCAATTACTATACTAGTAGGTATACCATGAAGCCTAACCATGTTTTCCACAAATGACTTAGTTACAGTGGAGGCGGTGTGAAGATGGGTCAGTGGCCCAAAGTGAGCATATTTGGACAGCCTATTCACCACTACCATGATCACTCGATACCTTCCTGAACAAGGCAGCCCTTCCACGAAGTCCATGGAAATGTCGCTCCATATCCTATCGGGAATTGGAAGTGGTTGCATTAAACCAGTAGGGGCTAAGTTTTCAACTTTGTGACGTTGACAAACATCACAATGACGGATAAATTCCTGTATCGTCTCACACGTGCCATCCCAAAAGAAGTCATTGAGGACCCGAGCTAGGGTACAGTGGAACCCAAAGTGTCCCCCAAAGGGAGTCTCATGTAGTTCAGTGAGAATGAGAGTTATTAGAGGATAATCAGGATTAAGAATTACCTTGTCCTCCATAAGCCAAACACCCCCACGTTTGATAGTGTGTGGGTTAGTCTCAAAATTTTGATAATATAGACTAGTGTCATACTCGTCCACCAACTGTTGCCACCATGTTGCTTTGAGTTTAGAGATTGCAATGAACAAGAATTCAGCTTGGCGTGACAAAGCATCAACAACCCGATTTTCTGCTCCTCTCATGTACTCAATTTGGTAATCATATCCCATCAGTTTTGGTAACCATCTTAATTGCATCGGAGTGGAAATTTGTTGCTCCAATAAATATTTAAGGCTTTTATGGTCAGTAAGAACCACAAAGGAATTTTCAAGAAGGTATGGACGCCATTTCCTCACGGATTTCACCATCGCAAGCATTTCCTTTTCATAGGTGGACAACTTGAGGGATGAACCTTTAAGGGCTTTGCTGTAAAGCGCTATCGGCTGCTTTTCTTGCATTAAGATTGTGCCGATTCCTTTACCACCCGCATCACACTCTATGACAAAAATCTGTGAAAAATCTGGCAGCCTTAGAACGCGAGCATGAGACATTACCTGTTTGAGATGGTTAAAAGCTTCTTTAGCCTCTTGTGTCTATGAAAACGCTTCTTTACTTAACAACCGGTTTAAAGATCTGGTAATGACCCCATAATTCTTAATGAATTTTCGGTAATAACCTGTTAGCCCGAGAAACCCCCATACCTCACAAACCTTCCTTGGTGTTGACCACTCCCAAACTGCTTGAATTTTGTTGGGATTAGGTTCCACGCCATTCTCAGATAAAATGTGTCCAAGGTATTCAATTTTCTAAACCCCAAAGACACACTTTTCTCGTTTGGCAAAAAGGTGGTGTTGTTAGAGAACGGTTAGAACAACTTGTACATGTTGCATATGTTCCTCCCATGAATTAGAGTAGACAAGGATGTCATCAAAGAACACAAGAACAAACTTTCGCAGGAATGACTTAAAATTTTCATTCATCAAACCTTGGAATGTAGCAGGGCATTGGTGAGTCCGAAGGGCATGACAATGAATTCATATTGCTCTTCATGGGTCCAGAATACAATTTTATGAATGTCTGTTTCATACACCAGAACCTAATGGTACCCTGCTCTTAGATCAAATTTAGAAAAATACCTGGCACCAAAGAGTTCATCCATCAATTCGTCAATCACCAGTATGGGAATTTTGTCTTTGATAGTGACGGTGTTGAGTACCCTATAATCGACGCAGAAATGCCACTCCCCTTTTTCTTTGCACATAAGAAGAACTGGAGATGAATAAGGGCTTTAGCTGGGTCAAATTAATCTCGTGGCTAGCAATTCTTATACTTGCCTCTCAATTTCTGTCTTTTGAAAATAGGGGTATCTATAAGGGTGAACATTAACTGGTTTGGCATATGGAAGGAGAGAGATTCGATGATCAGCGTTCCTGGAGGTGGTAACGTTGTTGGCTTTTGAAAAATGCGTTTATGATCTTGTAAAATTTGATCCAAATCTAGCTATATGCTTGCGATATTATTGGCACATCTTCTGTGTGGAACCAGTTGAATGAAAAACCCAGTGCCTAGAGTTCCTATTGTACCCAACTGTTGAGACTCCTTTTTGGTGAGGGCTTCCATCTCTCTATTCCTCATCCCATTAAAAGTGTATCGTACACCATCAAAGCTAAAAGACATAGTTAATTTCTTATAATCTGTCTCAATAGGACCTAGAGTCTCTAGCCATTGCACACCAAGCACCACCGGACAAACAGCTTTTGGTAATACAAAAAAGTCTGCGATAATTGGACAGCCCTGAATATTCATTCGCACTCCTTTACATACTCCCAAGCATTCAACATGGTCTGTATTTGCGATCACAATTTGGAATTTCTTGGTTGAGTCCATAAGCAACCTAAACTTTGATCCAACACACTGCTCAATAAAGTTATGTGAACTACCACTGTCAATCAGGACAACAAGATCTTTATTATTCATCTTACCATAAAAACGCAAGGTTTGAGGATTGTGAGCTCCAGTGATAGCATGGAAGGAAATCTCTGGTATGTCATGCAATTTACGTTCTTCTTGTAATGGCTCCTCACTCTCTTCTTCATATGGTGCTGATCCATCTTCCTCTATCAAGAACAGTTGTGGACAACTGCATCTGTGCCCTGGTACAAACTTTTCATCACAGTAGAAGTATAGCCCTTTTTCACGCCTCTCCTAAGCTTCTTGAGATGAAAGTTGGTGAAAATGTGATGATCCGGGTGTCACCGTTAAGCCTGGACCTAACAGTCCTAGAGCAGTGGAAGAAACAGGGGTCGGCTTAGAAGAAGCCAATCCTATGGTTTTTGGTGTAAAGAAAGGACGACGTTGAAGTTGAAGTTGAAGTTTCTCTTCCACAATATGAGCAGCTCCAAAAGCGTCAGAAAGAGAGGTCAGTTTCTTCAGTTTAACATCCAAGCCAATCTCATCATTGAGTCCTGTAATAAAATTGCTTACCAAAAATTTTTCGGGCAAGCCAGTCACATGTTGAGTAAGTCGTTCAAAGGTATTCTGATAGATAGCTACCATGAAGGTTTGCTTGAGTCTTGATAGCGCTTCTGCCAGATCCTCATACTCAGTTGGCCCAAACCGAACTAGAACTTCACGGGACAAGTCTTTCCATGAATCCAGTGTGTGGTACTTGAAGAACCATCGATACCATTGCAATGCATTCCCCTCTAGATGGAAATAAGCTAACTGGAGTCATTCCTCCATTGGAATTTTCTAGAATTCAAAATATTGTTCATCCCGAAAGAGCCATCCTTGTGGGTCTTCTCCATCAAATTTTGGAAAGTGAAGTTTAAGAGTGTGTTTGGAGTTGCTCTGTGAGTTGTTATTCAGGTTAATTTGGTCAGATACGGGTCGGGATGGAGATGGAGTTGAAGTAGAAGCTAGTTTGAACGAATGGAAATCAGATACTAAGTTTTGGATCATGGAACTAAGGTGGTTGTAGTTGGCGTTCACCTTGTCCAGCGTCTCCTCTTGTTTATGTAAGGTGGCTTATTACTTAGCTACAAGTTCCATGATTTCGGTTCAGAATTTGACGTTCGTTTTCTGTCGTGTCTCCATTGGATCGAAAGGGCTCTGATACCAAATGATATGTCTTACTTTTTATTAGACAAAAGCTAGGCTAGAGAGGAAAAGTAGTGAGAGAAAATAGAGAGAAGGTAGAGGAGAAAGAGAGTTGTGTATATTGAATTCTCGTTATCTTATGGATTTGCTTTGCTACAATTTATAGCATTATCCAACAAGAACAAAATACAACAATCTATCCTAGATAGTGGTCCACACCACCTTGCCATACGGAAACAAAAATAACAGAAATCAGTAACAGAGTAAAAATAGCAGAAACATAGTAACAGAGTAAAATAACAAAACAGAGCAACAGGCTCCTAAACAAACTCAACAACTTGTCCTATTCCTAAGGAAACTTAACAATCAAGCTTGCACGTAAACTCCTCCTGATTCCCATGTGAAAGATCACTCCACACCTAAGAACACATATACATGGCCACTAAGAACCCAATGTCACGTGTGCATGGCCCATGCAACTCCATGCAGACGTATCATAAGATGACAATTTTTAGCTCATGGGCCTAAATTTAGTTATTTTCAATGAGCTGACCCATAAGTCAGACTCAGGCCCAAACTGACTCAAGACTTAATTATTCTAAAAAAAATAACATCGTTTTATTTAGAAGAATTGGGCGTCGAGTAAGCCTGGGCCTAGGCAGTCAAGACCCTGATTTAATTAAAAAAATAAATCGTTTCATATTTTCAATTTTAAAAAACTTATTATAAAAACTTCCATCCTTAATTTTAAGCCCACGGTATGACTAATAACTCATATACATTCAATTTTTATTTCAAATTCTAGATATCACTATATTTTATTTTAAATCTTAAGTAAGACAGTTAACTCTTTAGTGTTCAATCACATGTTATTTTTAATTCTTCACTATGCTCTTTAAACTCACTCCTAAACTTAGATTTTTTATTTTAAACTTTGGAATAGACTATAAACTCCTAATTGTTTAACTACTTACGTTATTTTCAATTCTTTAACATATTTTTTAAATTTTCTTTTTTCTAAACTCTCAAAGTTTTTGAGACCCATAGTGTTTTTATCGAAAATAACTTCAACATTATAATGATTTTTTCAGTTTACATTATATATATATTAAACTCATAGATAGTGTTTTCCAATTTAGCCTTTAGCAGAACATATGATTTGATAATTCACGGACCACTACAAAATGAATTGTAAATTTAAAAAAGGGAATTTTTTCTATTTTTCAATGTATGAAAATATTTCAATAGGAGGAATGTGAAGTTTTAATCGAAGATTTCTCAATTAAAGTTTATCATTATGTTCTACTAATTTGCTACTAATTTTATGGGCGAAAGAGAAAATTATATTTAAGTGTTGCAATCGAAACAGATAGAGTCGATCAGGTTATAAATCAAAAGATTTAATAGAACAATTTTATATGTAATTTTAAAATGAATCTCTTAAATATTTTTATTATATAAATAAATTCTTATCTTAATTATGTTGGTGTTTTGGTTGTTACAAAACTTGTCTGCTACCCTATTTTTACACAATAGTGCTTATTCATTAATTCTCATCGTTGCTATTATAGCCAAAAGATCATCGTATATAGAACGCTTGGCAAGCCCAATCTAACTTTGTGAGCTCGATCAATTATTGCTGTAATAGAACAGCGCACTCATCTTGCGCTAACTTCAAGTCATCAGGATTCATTTCTGGATGTGTGGCTTTCGTAGGATTGATATCCTCATTCTTCTTAAATGGCCAAACGTCCATCATCTTTATTATTATTCTATATTATACCCAAACGTTCATTTGTTTTTTCCTATATGTATATCCTGTCCATCCGTGTACACAGGCATATACTTATTCAAGCCTGCAGTACAAAAGCTTATCAAGCACAACTTATTTCTATTTGTTCTTTTTAGACTTATCAAACACAACTCTTTTCTGTCATTCTTCATTTTTCTACTTCTCGAGGACAGTTCCTACCCTGCCCTTTGGACTGTACTGAAGCTGATGGATAAGACGTAATCTTGGAGTCGAACTCCGTTGCCTTATTGCATCGTAAAGTGGAAATTTTAGACTTAGGGCAGTTATTTCACGATGCCTTGCATTTCAATAAGTCGTTCTGATTTATTTATTTATGTTATTTTCTCTAACAATCTAAGTCAGAAATTTTGTGCTGTTCTACTTGCTCTTTTTCGGGATTTTTTTGTTCTTGCTACTATTTTCATATTTGTTACTGTTTTTCAGAAATTACTGCGTTCTTGTTGTTGTGTGTTTATTTCAAAATAAGTTGGAATATTGATTGTTTAGTGTGAGACATCTCTGCTTTCATATTTAACATATGGTCTGCGAATGAGACCAACATAGGTTCTACACTTACTATTTCCCATATAAGTTCTTGACAGCATGTCGTAACGTTAGTTAAAATAAAATAACTAAACCTACTACTATAGTAGTGGTGATTCTAGGTCAATCCTCAAAGAGTGTGTAAAGTTTCTGAAATAAAAGTAACTGATTTAAAGAAAACATGAAAAAATGATAAAAATGGAAAATTCGGTAGGGACCCAATTCAATCTCAGCCTACACCTTAATTAAACATATTTCATTGATTTGTTGTTCTCTAACCTCTCCTAACAACTATTATTCGTGGGTTAATAATTAACCCGAGTTTTCCTTTAGGTTTTGTTTAATCAAGATACGATCATTAATTAAACCTAACTACCGAATAACCTAGGATATGATCTCTAGATTTAATTAGGCAGTAGCATTATTAATTAGGAAAATTGATTAATCAAGGCAACAATCATATACAATATGTCATTTAACCTAGGTCATTTTAGCCCTAATTACGAATCATTAGTTGCTGCACATGAATTTCAACATAATAATTACAGATTTTATCGAAATTCTAACAATTGGTTTGCAAATAAACAATTCAATGAACTCATTAAAATCATCTTTTCACAATAACCAATGGGTTCATACGCAAATAACCGAACAATAACAAAAATCCGATTATCCATACACAAAACCCAAATTAATTAACATAAGATATCACAATTAATTTCTAATGAGAGAAAGAAACAATAAAAACAATGAAATAGATATAACTTGGGTCGTTGGCATCGTTGTCACCTCCGAATCGGCATCGGAAACTTAGCCTTTCATAGATCTCTCCGAAGAAACTACTTCAACCTCATTCACATAGCCCTAGCCAAAACTGCCTCGGTTCTTTCTTCACTGCGTCTCTTGTTCTCTCGCGCAAGCTCTCTGCTACTATTCTCTGATTTGACAATTTAATAAGCTTGGTCCATCTACAGTGTTTTTGTGTTTAAAACCTACAGACAACTTCTTGGTACTGTGCGTTTGGTCTACGTTTAATGCATTAACGCAAGCGTTAAACACACAACGTCTGCATTTTGCTCCTTCCCAGCTGCTGACGCTTTCATCTGCTCACGCTGTCGTTTCTTGCTTCATGATGCGCCGTTTTGCTCATTAATTTGCTATTGTTTTGCTTCATTCTTCCAACAGCCTTTTGCCTGTATTTAATTCCATGTAACACGTTGTATGGGATTGCATAGTCCATGCATAATAGTAACTTTGATTAATTTTTGTTTCTATTTTTCTTGTCTTCTTTTTGTCTTATAATTTTCTTCTTCTTACTGTAACATCCCGTTTCTAGAGAACGGGTCGGACCAATGAAACGGGTCCAGGTGTGGTAAATTACCACACCTCATGCTCATGCAGTTGTGAATAG
>JAOTAY010000007.1:25103280-25147292 GCA_025629805.1 Erythroxylum baracoense
CTTACAATACAGATATGGTTACGATAGTCAAACCAGTTCCGTATCTGCACACAACTGCAAAGAATAAACCCATTCAATAATTGAAAAAAAATTACAACGCCAGAAACATGAATATAGGAGCTTTTATCAAGAGAGAAGTAACTCACTGATTGCCATTTTTGTCATGTTTACCAAGCTGTTGCAAAACTTCAATTTCTATCATAGCAGCATCACGATATTTCTTGATCCCACGAACAACTTTGATGGCAACCATTTCCTTCCTTTCTCTATCCCAGCATTCTAAAACTTGGCCAAAGGTTCCTAGATAATGAGAAAGAGAAATTATACATGATGTCTAAAAAATGAAAACTCAGAACCAAGCATTTAATCTTCAACTCAGCGGACTTTATTACCTTCACCCATCTTGCTATGGATCTTATCTGCAAAATCGGTAGGGATAACAAAAGAAAATATAAACTTGGTTAGCAGCAATCATAAACAAAAAGCTAGAAACAGAGAAAACAGCTATATATGGTGAGTGTCTAGAACATTAATGTCACAACCATTAACTGATAGACCATGAGATTTTTCTTTACAAGAAATCAGTGATAAATACTAAACATGCACCTATTAAAAATGACATCCACATTAGATTGGGAAAAGTTTATATATTATTAGATCTCTCCAAATTTTACGTTAATGAAACTTCTCCTAAGTGTTAATGATGACGATTAGAATATATGTTTTCATATATTCTTTGTAATAAAAATATTTTCTTAGATAAGCAATATAATTGATTGATTTAAATAGATTAAAATCGGTCTAAATGGATTAACAAACAGTCTTCTTCCGAGTATAAACTTTTGATATATTAGAAAATAAATATTAAACTTTTGATATATTGGAAAATAAATATTCTTCATACTTGGAAAGCATAAATTTTCATCTTAAGAAGAGTTAATTATTTTTACAAATATTAATAATCATTAATTATGTCCATTCATATCATTAACGAACAACCAATAAAAGAAAATAGGCACCGAAGTACTACTAACGGACTTTCAAACCTACTTATGAAAAGGGAAAAGTTCATTTATAACTCTTTATTACAACAAAAATATATTTAATTTCATAACAAATTAAATTATGAATTAATAGTTATATAACCCCAAAAAATGACAATACTTGGTAATTAATTTTTTTTATTACAATTAAATAAATACTTTTCAGAGCTCTCTTTTTACTTGAATCTTAATAATAGTATAAACTATAAAAAAATTTAAAGACAAAATAAATTTTATTAATTAAAATTTTAAAATTAAAGATTATGATTATACAACTTTTAAATTTAATATGTATAAAACATGTGATTTTTATTTTAATATCATTAATGGATGTTCTTAATACGTGAATTTGATAATTTAAAACTAATTATTTTATTAATTAATCGGTCAGATTTGGTAAACTAATTAATTTTATAAACCAAAATACATTGGTTAATTTTTATTTGACAAAATCATTTTTCAATTAAATTTCAAATTTTTTAATGAATAAGAATAGTCTTCTTCAATCATTTTTTAAAATTTTAAATTTTATCCAATATTTAATAGGTTTTATAACGGTTTAATACTTACTGAAGATTTTAAATCTTAAATCTTTTGTCTTATTGGTTTAATTTTTAATCTAATTTTGAAAACATTCCTAAAAGATAATTAAAAACAATAATTGAAGAGGTATATATATAAGAAGTGATCTTCGGATGCCTCAAATTTTTTAGTGAGGCTATAAATGTTTTTCGTCTTCTAAAATGAAGAATGCAAAAAGGGCAAAAGTGATAATAAGTTAAATCCTAACGTTTTGAAGTCAAATTAAATCATATCATTCTAAGAACATTCAAATTGAACCTTATGCTATCAGAAAAGATGATGAGGACATAAGGGCAATGAAATGCTAGAAATTTGGATATATTTTAATATTATTGTAGATCTCATTATACCACATATCGCCAAGTGGCGACGTGAAAACCACTTATTTAAAATTAATTATTAAAATTAGTAAAATATTTTTATAAAATTTAATTTAATTTAAATGTAATTATATTAATCTAAATATACTTAACTTAGCTAATTAATTTATTTAACCTAATTAATTAATTAATTAACTTTAAAGTAAAAAAAATCCCAAAATCAAAATAATCCCTGAATCCCCAGTCGAAGAATAAAAGTAGCATCGTCTCCTTTCTCACCATTTCGTCTCCCTCCTTTATCGAACCATCTCATTCAATGTCTCATTCTTAACGCTTCGTCTTCCTCCTTTAACACATGGGACAAATTGTCTTCTTTACATCAGTGTTGTTGCCCTGCTCTGTCACAGTTTTATGGTAAATCATTTGTTTAGTCTCTACCTGCTACTTAGACCTTTTTATATAGGAGCGGAAGTTGATGAAGGAAGACGTAGATGGATACAACATAACATTGTAAAATACATAAGCGAAAAATTTTCTTGTACGAGCAAGAGCTGATGAGTGAAGACGTAGATAGATACGACGTAACATTGTAAATAATACATAAGTGAAATGTTGTCGTGTAAAGGGAACATTTGTCTCGTTGTAAGTGGTTGGTGATACAAAAGTTACCTTGGGACTTGAATTTTCACCAAAGTTGATCGCCAACACCCTTACACGACAATCTCACTTAGGTCCGCTTAAGCAAGACTTCAACTTTCAACGACCCTTGCAATGTTTTATTGATACACTTGAAGAAACAATGCTACGGGAGCAATAAGAAAATAAAGGCAACAAGGAAAACAAGAGAGATACGGCAAAATGAACCTTTGTATTACTTTCCCTCAAAAGAATACAAGGAATGCTCTCTTTAACTGAATAAAGAGAGCAAAGCTCCAGTAAGCTATATAAAGGCATTCTAACTTAGAAGTTAAGTTACATTTAGAATCTCACTTAAACTGAACTACCTAAGATCATGCTAAAATCACGTTTATCTCTATCAGATTACATCACATGGATCAATTGGATGACACCCCATCTAAATAGTACTCTAATTGATAAGATAGAATCTACAAGATAACAGAAAGATAGAGTTTACATTCAAATAGGAAACTAGCATCTTTATCTTCCAAGATCTCCACTATCTTTAGATGTTGAGTCTCATTACAACTCTAACTCTTAGTTATCGTCACATCATCCAAGATCTCCCCACGATCTTTATCCGCTGATGATGTAGTGTGATCTTACCGAAGCCTACATAGCACACTGGCTTAATCCAATGCTTCTCACAATAAATCTGTTAGTCGTGGTCTATTCATCCGAGCATGGGCCAAGCCCTTAGTCCATCAAGTCCTTAGCCTGAGTCGAGTCAATCTCTACAAGGTCTAAGACTCTACTAAAATTCGTACCAAGTCCGATCTCACTCGCCCATGTTTGTCTTAGTATTTTTGCATGCCTTCCTCATGTGTGTAATCCGGCTAACCTTTATCCTAAGGCACATCTTGAAGGTCACTAAGAAGTGCTCCTAAGTTTAAGGGTCTAACAAATCACCCCCACCAGATGGATTCGATGCCCTCGTCGAATTAGTCTGAAGGTAGGCGTTCACTTGATCCTCGAATTGCCACAAAGTTGTGTCTTTCTCCTACGTAGCTTCCGCGATAGGTTTAACTTTCCACTGAATCAAGAACTCAATCCATCGATTCTTCTTGTGTTGACCCATTATTTGATGATCTAGGATCTTCTCCAATTAATCCTCAAACTATTTCCTCACAACCGGTGGAGCTCGCTTCACCTGATTCTTATTTGGATCTGATGAATCCTTA
Source organism: Erythroxylum baracoense (assembly GCA_025629805.1). Lineage (NCBI taxonomy): Eukaryota > Viridiplantae > Streptophyta > Magnoliopsida > Malpighiales > Erythroxylaceae > Erythroxylum > Erythroxylum baracoense. The sequence continues at coordinate 25,107,085 of JAOTAY010000007.1, forward strand.
TAATGAGGCTTGAGAAAACTAACTAGAAAAGTAAGGTGTACATTTAATTGCTCAGGCAATTTCAATTTGTATGCCACATTCCCCACTTTGTGTAACACTTCAAATGGTCCATCATACTTTGACACAAAACCCCTTTAAACTTGCTTACTTGAGATTTTTTCCAAATTTATGAGGTTAGTTTCAACAAACTTTATCTCCCAAGTCAAATTCTAACAATATCCTCTGAAGATCTGCTTACTTCTTCATCTGTTGAGAAGCTTTTTGAAGACTGACCCTCACTTCACCCAACAATTCTTGCTTCTCCATTACAAACTTATGCACCGCAGGACATTTGCCCCTATCTTTTGTTGAACAATCTCTTGTGGTGTGAGAGGTTATTGTCTCAACATAATCTCAAAGGGACTTTTCTCTGTAGCCAAAGATCTATGCAAGTTATAGCAAAACTGTGCAGTATCAAGTAAACTCAACCAGTTACGTTGATTTACACTTACATAATGTCGTAGGTATTCCTTCAACAAATTGTTGATCCTTTCTATTTGGTCATCTGTTTGTGGGTGATTTGTCGTTGAAAACCTCAAATTGCAACCCATCATATTAAAAAGGGACGTCCAGAATTGGCCTGTAAATCTAGCATCTCAGTCGCTCACAATATCTACTGAAACTCTGAAATACTTGACCACATTCTTGTAGAACAACTCGGCCACAACCACAACATCTGAAGGATAAGTCATATAAGTTGGCACGAAGATCATATACTTGGAGAATCTGTCAACCACCACCACGATTAATGCCATGTTATCCACCTTTGAGAACCCACTAATGAAACTATTGAAACTGACATCCACGGTCTCTCAGGGATGGATAAGGGCTATAGCAAACCGACTTCCTTCTTTCTTTTCGATTTATCCAAATGACAAATGAGGCACATCTTGATGTAACATTCCACGTCATTCTCTATCTTTGGCCAAAAATAGGAATGAGATAGGAGCGCTAGCATCCATTGGACTCCTGGGTTACCAGTCTACTACGAGTCATGCATCTCCTTCAACAACTATTTCTACAATCCACCAAAGCTTGGCACGTATATTTGACTACTCTTAGTCATAAAAAGTCCATCATCGTTGAGCCAAAACCTGCGTACAACATCTTCCTTAACTTGAGAAATCAACTTATAGTACATGGTGTCTATTGGAGTTGTCACCTTAATTTGTACAGGTTGGACTCCACCATCATGTCTGAATAAAGGGCCGAAAATACCTCCTTCCTATTCAAGGCATTTGCTATGTTGTTGTACCTCCCCGGTTTATGCTCCCATACAAAGTCATACTAAGTAAGAAACTCCTACCACTGGCTTGTTTTGCAGATAACTTCTTTTAGTCATGCTCGTGCATCGAGTAACATTGCTCTGCATTATTAAGCTTTCGACTCTCAAATGCTACCGGATGACCCTTTTATATAAGCACTTTGTCAATGGCTTTGTCTGAAACATCAGTATGTACCTCAAATGGAAGATAGAACACTGGAAAATTCAATACAGGTTCGATTGAGATAGTGACTTTACGTTTCTCGAATGCCTCCTCACATGCACTCGACCAACATCACTCTTGCTTCTTCTTCAGCAAATCTATCAATAGTGCAGCTTTCTTAGAGTATCCCACAATGAACTGCCTATAGTAGTTTGTCAGGCCGAAAAAAATCTACAATTCTCATACTGTCATGGGAGACTGCCACTCAACTGTCACTTTCATCTTTCTTGAATCCATCCTAACTTGACCCTTGCTCACCACGTGACCTAAGAATCTGATCTCCAATTGAGCAAACTCGCACTTCTCCATCTTCACGTAAAGCTTGTGTTGCCTTAGTCTTTCGAACACTTGTATCAAGTGTTCCATATATTCTACTATCATAGTGTTATACACCACAATGTTGTCTAAGTAGACCACAATAAGCTCATCTAAGAAGTCATACAGCACATCATTCATAAGGTTGCAAAATGTAGCAGGGGCGTTAGTTAATCCAAACGACATAACTAAAAATTCGTAGGATCCATACCATGTTACGCATGTTGTCTTCTTCTCATCACCCTCAGCTATCCGCACTTGCCAATACCCACTCTGAAGATCCAACTTAGTGAGCACCTCAGCCCTTAAAACCTATCCATCAAATCCTTAATCAAAGGTACCAGATACTTGTTTTTTATCGTTACCTTATTCAATGCTTGATAGTTTACACACATCCAAAGTATAATGTGAAATAATATCAGAGCACCATATGGGGCTTTAAATGGTTGGATGAATCCTGCTTCCAATAACTCACTAAGTTGTTTTTGAAGTTCTGCCAATTCCATCAGGGACATCCTATACGGGCCACGTACAGGTGGGATCGCTCTAAGAACCAACTCAATCTTATGATCTACCTCACAACGAGGGGGAAGAGTTTTCAGTAACTCTTTCAGCATCACCTCCCGAAACTCTCTCAATAAACTTGCAACCACATCAGGAACTTCCACCACGTGGTCTTCACTGATTTCTCACATGGTAGCAAGATAGGTCTCCATGCCTTTCTTCAACCCTTTCTCGATGCTCATGGCCAAAACATGTCCTACTGAAGTAGCATTTGTTGTTCCACCATCGAACCTATAATAGTTCACATAGAAGGAATTTTAATCATTCATTAATATCATACCTCTCAAACTTGGATACAACACCACCTTTGCTACGTTGAGGACATCAACCCCTAATATTATCTCAAAATCCTCCAATAGTATGATAATGAAGTTCCTCTTGGCACACCAACTTACAATTCTGGCTGGAACTTTGTAAGCAATTCTTGCAACTGCTTATGCCTTCCCTGCAGGGTTTTTAATCTTTATTGGGGTGTTGGACACCTTTATGCCTAACTTTCGAACCATCTTTTCTGTTAGGAAATTGTGGTTTGCGCCTGTATCAAGCATTGTGATCACATTTTGTTCCCTAACCTGTACACCCCATGTACATTATTTTATCAAAAGGAGCCGACTCGCTACTAACTGCATTAAGCAACGTGATCAGATTTAGTGCCGCATTTTCCCAAAATTCACTGTCTTCTTCGACAATTAGGGCATTCAACTTATCCTTTCTTGGGCACTCTTTGGTAAAGTGTGGGACGTCGCATAAGTAACAAGCAACCTTGTCCTTCTTTGAGGACGTCTCTCCATTCTTAGAGCCACCATCTTGTTTGCCTTTACCCTTGAAATCTCCCTTCTTAGAGTCTTTCTTCTTCTTCTTCCCCTCGATCTTCTCCTGTTGGGCGTGGCCTTTGCCTTTGGAAGAATTTGAGGAGCTTGCCTTAGATTCTTTTGCCATTTGAAAATCCACCAACTCATTAATGGCCATTTGAAAATCTATAAGGAAAACAAGAGAGATACAGTAGAACCAACTTTTATATTACTTTCCCTCAAAAGATAACTGAATGAGGAGAGCAAAGCTCAGATGATCTATATATAGGCATTCAAACTTAAAAGCTAAGTTACATTTAGAATCCCACTTAAACCGAACTGCCTAAGATCGTGCTAAGATTGTGCTAAGATTACATCACGTGGACTAATTGGATGACACCCCCATCCAAATAGGACTCTAACTGATAAGATAGAATTTACAAGATAACAGAAGGATAGAGTTTACATTCAAATAGGAAACTAACATCCTTATCCTCAAAGATCTCCGCTATCTTCAGATGTTGAGTCCCAGTTCAACTCTAACTCCTAGTTGTCGTCACACCATCCAAGATCTCCCCACGATCTTTATCCTTTGATGATGCAGTGTGATCTTGTCGAAGCCGACATAGGACACTGGCCTGATCCGATGCTTCCCACGTCAAGTCTGCTAGTCATGGTCCATTCATCTGAGCACGGGCCAAGTCCTTAGTCCATCAAGTCCTAGCTTGGGTCAGGTCTACCTCCACAAGGTCCGAGACTTTGCCAAAATTTATACTAAGTCCAATCCTACTCGTTCATGTTTGCCTTAGTATTTTCGCATGCCTCCCTCATGCATATAATCTAACTAACATTCCTCTTAAGGCACATTATGAAGGTCGCTAAAAATGCTCCAAGTTTAAGGGTCTAACAGTTGGCCACCAATAGTTATTAAAGTTGTTAATATAACCTTTGGAGGTAGAGAAGAGATCAATGAATAACCATAACAAATTTTCTCTCTCTAAAAATTTCCTTTCTCTTCTTTTTCTTCTACTTCTTTCTTTTTGTTTCCTCTCTTTCATTCATTGTTTCAATCCCTAAATTTCCTAAACTAACTACGTCACAAATATCTGTAATAAAGTTGGTATCAGGGTCAAGATTTAGACTATTATAAATACTGTAACATGGAAGAAGGAACTCGAGGCCAAGAATGGAGATAAATGGAGGAAGGCTTGTATAATCAGATGCAAGAGTTGGAGATAAGGTATGGACGAAGTATGCAGGAATTGAAAGAATGGATTACTCAGTTGTTTCAAAAAGATAACAGTGAAAATAGTATAAGGGGGAATGTTGATCAGAGGGTCTTTGAAACTGTAAATGGAGATGGTTACTTTATGGGGCATTACACCATTCCTAAGAGCTTGGGTCTTTAAGTATGAGCAATTATTTATGTTGGATCGTACTCCAACAGAGTTACAGGTAGGTATGGCTATGATGTATATGGTAAAAATTAAACTGAGGGAATTAATTGATATTGAACTCCTAAGATGGTTTAATCCTGTATTTATAATTAATAGTGACAGAAGATAGTTACATCAGTTACAAGGATAGATACAAATAGTCTTAATAATATACCTATGCTTATCTTAACCATATCTATCTAATGATTATCTTATCTATATCTATATATGATCCCCTCTCGATCTAGTGTACGATTTGGGAAAACTACACTAAGATTGATTTGTAGCTTACAATGAGGTGTGCCCAACAAGGCCTTGGTGAGTATCTCTACTGGCTGCTCCATGCTTGGTATATGTTAAACAAGAATATCACCTCGCTGCACTCTCTCTTAGACAAAATAGAATTCAACTTCGATATGCTTGGTTTGAGCATGATTAATAGGCTTGGGAGCCAAATATGCAGCTGGGAGATTATCACAATAAACTGGAACTGGTTGATCATCATGAATATGCAAATCACATAAGATAGATTTGAGTGAACAAATTTTCGCAACCAAGGCTGAAAGTGCCTGATATTCTACCTCCATTGAACTTCTAAAAATGGTGTGTCAAGATTGATTATGCACATGTTGGAAAAGAAAGTTAACAGTGAAAGCTATGTCAGGACATATGAATGTGAGGTACTGAAGTACTCCTAGGATGCTATGATAATGGGTGGAATGTTCATATGATTGACTCTTTTAGGTTGAAGGCAACCTTGCTAGAAGAGGTGTAGATATGGTTTACAATCACTTATATTTGCCCTGGCTCGAAGTTCCGGTACATACTTTCGTTGACAAAGAAGTAAAGCATTATGATCTCATGAAACCTCAATGACCAGGGATCCTATTAGTTGGAGTGAGTATCTGTTGGCGTTAAAGCAGAGGTTTAGAGAGGTAACTTTTAAAGATCCGATAGGAGAATTGAAGGAATTATGGAATAAGGGAGCTATGAAGGAGTATTTTGTTGAGATTGATATGTTATCATAAAAATTAGTGATGCTCAAACCTTATTTGGTTAGTGTATTTTTTAAAGACTTGAAGGTAGAGATTAAATATCCAATAAAGTTGTGGAATCCAATAACTCTTCAACAAGAGTATGAATTAGAAAGGAAACATGAGATGGTAGCTATACATTATGGAGTAATGGGAAAAGTCCATCAAAGAGGTTTTTATTTTGCTGTAAATTCACTGAATGTATCAAAGTCTCCAGGTTTGTGGCCTACACCTGTGCAAGGAAGTTAGAAGGGAGACAAAGATTTGAAATGGAGCAAGACTACTTCTAGCAAGGAACTAGATGTCCGTAGAGCTAAAGTGTTGTGTTTCTAGTATGAAGAAAAATATGTTCTTAAATATAAATGCAAAAAGAAAATGTTGCAAATGTTTGTAGTTGAAGAAGATGTGGAGAATGAGGAAAGAGGAGACACCAAGCATATCCTTGCAAGCTATGTCAGGAGTGACTATAGTAAAATATCAATATATCAAAGTGTAAGGTATGATAAAAGGAAATGTAATTCATATATTAGTGGATGGGGGAAGCACATATAACTTTATGGATAAAAAATAATAAATCAAATTTGAAGGGAGTTAGAAGAAGTGAAGGAGTTAACAATTGTGGTAAGAGAGGTAATGAATTTAAGTTGCAATTATATTTATCAAAACTTAAGGTGGCAAATGGGAGGTAAGGAATTATGTGTAAACACTTTGGTGATTGATATTGGTGGAACTGATATAATATTGAGAGTTCAGTTGTTATTGATTTTGAATGATATTGTATTCAATTACCAAAAGGGGATCATGAAGTTTTGTTAGCGTGGGGAAGATATAGACTTAGTTTGTGAAGGATGCAGAAATATAATGGAAGTACCAGAGACGAAAGTAGCAAAAATGTGGAGTGATAAAGATGTTATATGTGATGCTAAAAGCAAGAACGATCGAAAGGTAGAATTGAGAAACTCATTAGCTATAGCAAAGATGGTGGAACCATTTGATGCATTTGAGCAACAATTAAAAGAATTATAAAAATAGTTTGAAGATGTTTTTGAAGAACCAAGACTTCAATAGTTGACAATCTTTTGAATCCAAATTTCCAATAGTTGACAACAGTATAAATGAAACTTTTAATAGGCCAGCCAAGGACAAGCTAATGACTAACATGCTTGAAATAATTAAAATAATGGTGATGAAGAGAAATGCAAATAAGAGATTTATATTTGGGTGAAAGTTAGATATTGCACTAAATATAGTGAAGAAGTTGGAGAAGAACAAAAAAGATGCAATGCAGTGGAGAATTGTTTGCAATGAGATGGTGGTTAAGAAGTTTCAAAAGGTAACAGAAAGCATAATATTAGGATTTTTAGACAACAAACATGTAATTGTTAGGTGTGATACATCCTTTAATAAAAAGAGTTATGCCTGGTAGACCTAAAATTGCATAGAGGCATCAAAATGAGCCAAAGAAATTAAAAATTCAAGAAAGTTGTCTAAAAAAAACAAGTAAAGAAATGTTAAAAAAGTGATAATTCGGTCATAACTCCAGAAAATGCAATAAGGATAGCTCAACCCTACACGTTAAGGCTTTTTCACAGGTATGTAAACCTTATGGTAATCGTATAAATAGATTTTAAACTTTCTAGTAACTAATGTTTATTATTATCTTATTTATGTGATCACATAGGCATCTTTACAAATATATAACCTTTACGTTTTTTGTCAATTATTATTGGTTTTAATAACTATCAAATTTTTTATTACAAAAATAGGTAAGTGGTGTAAATAGAGTTGATGATAATTCTATACCGAGTCAATAAGCAATATTATAAGAAATGTATTTTTATCAATTTATCTTAGTTGAAATTATAGGCAAATGTATGTCTAATGTTTTTTCTTCAATTTGTTAAGTTGGTACATCTGAACGTACTAGTAAAATAAAAGTTTGGAGATGTTGATCTACACGCACTCAAATTATCATTTGAACTAAATAGTTTACAGTTTAAAGGATATTTTAATATTACTTTAGAACAGTTACAAGCTTAAGCAATCAAAAGAAGAATATTATTGACACAATCATCACAAGGACAATTAAGTACAAATGAGGGAAACATTTTTGATTAACAATGCCTCTAACTTTTTGATATATATTCCATGTATATGTTACTGACATATCTAAAAATGATGACAAATGTTTATGCTGTATAAAAAAAATGTTCATATTGGGCACAACTTTTTTAGCTTGACCAATATAACTACTAATTCTTTAAAAACTTAATCAATGTCATGCATATAATTTGCCTTCAATTTTTATGGACTGAATCTTTCAGTGTCTATTGGATTGATGTGGCAGTGTTCATTTTACTTGATTAACCAATGCTTCATTGTAGCATCCGGAAAGCGGAACAAAACCCTGAGGTCTCGAGTTCGAGTGCCAGAGGGGACAATACCTTAGTGTGATGGGCGGTAGGGGTCCGAGGCCCTACACCGTAGCGATCCGGCCAGCAATGTACAAGAACAAAATCCCAGGAGTGATGAACTCACCCCAGTGCTTCTGGTCACCACTAACAATCAAGTGAGGAAGCCCGTCAGACCCACAAAGCAAACCCTGTTTGCCGTAGTTATCGAACCTGCGTTTGGTCTTCTCTATGGTGGCTTTGATGGCGAGAGCCGGAGCGCTGTCGGGTTCATAGAGCTTCAAGGAAGATTCAAGCTTTTTTATCTGCTGTTTTTCACGTTTGGCGAACTGTTTAGACTCTTTGCACGGGGTCAGGCCGGAGATGTCTGCGACGGCAGGGAGTGGCGCGGAGAGGAGGATGGAGGAAAGGGCCAGAGCGGCGGAGAAAGCTTGGAGTGGCGGCGACCCAGAAGAGGGTTTGTCTTGAGATGCTGAGCACACAACAACAGACTTTGTCTTCGATGGTGTCAAGTGAGAGCCAAGTTTTGGCTTCAACAATGGATTTGAGAGATTAGTTGGTATTGTAAGAGACATCTTTTTTCCTTTTTTTCTCTTCCTTAGATTCTAAAAAACAGATGTGAAAAGAAGAGAAGAGAAGTGAAGGGAGGAGATAAGAGAAGAGAGGGCTTTTAGATTCTCTGAAGGAAAGACTAGTGGCTGACATGGAGTGGTTGCTGGATAATGTAAGGAATGAGGAGGCCGAGGTGGATGCTTGCTATTGGCTGGGAAGTATTTGGACATAGGTTTTAGATCCACTGTCTATCTTCTAACAAAGGAAAGGCATGGATAAGAGATTAAGTAGATTTTATGTACCACACTTGGTGGCGTATACCAAAGTCACTGGATTGTAAACAACCCAAGCAAGTTTTAAGACCCTAACTTGGCGACTAGTGTTGTTTTACACATTTGCAGCTATGAACCAACAGTAGTTTCGTGATAGAACATATAAAAGGAACTAGGAGAATTAGGATAACAACAGAAACAAGGCTATCATTCAAGGGATTTCAGTATTTTTGCCACTACTTATGTTTCAAAACAAGAGCTTGTTGCCCTCCCCAGCAGACCAAAGGGATCAGGAATCAGGAAACGGAACAAAATCCTCACACTCAGAAGCATGTAACCACTTCTCTCGAGGAACAGCATAAAAGAGATGGAAAAGTCTGGATTGCTACGATAATATAATCAAAATCACATCCAAGCTAATAAATCAAAATTAGCAGCAAATGGAATTTCTAGGCCAAAGCACCAAACTCATCGAGTACAGAATCACTTCTTCGTCATTTTTTTATTTTTCTTCATTTCCTTTTTTAATAATGTCAAATTACAACATTTAGACCAATACAGAATCCAACGTTCGGGTCAATCAAGTCTCCAGCATTTAAGGTCGTCCCCTCATCAGCAAAGGAGTTATGCTTAGATATTTTCCTCACAAATGGTTCTCTTGCCCATATCTTCTATGTTCCCTATCACCATAGCCACCCTTAACCATCTTGTGCCCATCTTCTATGCTGTCGCGATTGTGATTTAACTTAGAACCATGGCGCTTTTTTCCATCCGACTGCCTGTCAGCCCGGCTGTCAGCTTTTCTTTTATGGTTATTCAACATAGGAGAAGCATCATCTAACATTTCCCCTTCTTCTGCATTCCCAGATTCCAATCCTCCTGAAGATTGCCCTCTCATGCCAACTAGCTTTCCATCTTCAATTTCCTCATCAACCTTACCATCATCTGAATGTTCACCTTTTAACCAACTCTGCCTTCTTTCCCTTTTAATTTTCTCATCCTCAGCTGCCAATTCAACACCATCTTCCAGCTCCCTCTCAATGAGATCATCTTCATCCATCATGTCCCTTTTCCGGGGCATTTCACCACGAGATTGTCTTCGTTTCTCAAGTGCTGCCTTCAGTTTGTCCTTATCAATCATCTTAATCACTTCTTTAGGTGATTGACCAACTGAACCCTCCCGAAGAGCCAAGTGTCGACTCACTATGGTACTGGACTTGCGTGATGCAGCTTCATCATGTCTGACTTGGTCTTCTGTCACATTTTGCTCTGATCCGGACCTGGATTTATTTGGAACATCTTTCATGTTTTCCTTGTTTGAGACATGATCATGCTGCCGGTTGTCTTTAATTTCTACATTCAATTTGCGATCAGCACCTCTTTCTGCACTCCCATTAATCTTATTTTGATCTAGGGTAGCCCTTGGTAACACTTCTCGTTCTGATTCATGTTCTTCATTCACAGATGAAGCTTTAGCTGGCACCCAGCTACCTGACCCACCTCCAGCACTTCCTTCTACTTCACTCCCTTGAGAAGGAAGCACTCTGTTTTGCTCGTATAATTCTAACATCTGATTGCTTACCTCTGCAAGAATAAATTCAACAAGTGAGTAATTTATTGAATCTTTGCTAACAAATCAAAGACTAAGCAACAAACAATCTATGACTAGAAGAGCCCCTGACACAGAACCTGGAACCCTAGCTATGAATTGCAAAGTCCTGATATCAGATGATCATGTCAATCCCTACCATATATTTATCTAATTGCTATAAATAGTAATGATATGAAGAAAACTGCAATACTTGTAGCGCCAAAATCAATTCCAGCAAAAATTAGCAAGCCTATATGGTGTCTCTTAGTGCCAAAGGGACCAGACAAAGATTGTCCCATCGACTCCTTTTATATCAATCTTATAAATATATTAAAGGGAGGACACCGACCCTCCAATTGGCGTGGGGTGACATCAAATTCTTGCCACCAGACCTTTTCACCATCTGATGGAAGCTTCACTTTGAGGAACTTGGCAGCAAGGAAAATGGCACCTGCCGCAATGTGATGGGGCTTAAATTGCAGGCAGAGTGAAGTCCTCAGCCTGCACGCCACTTTTGAGCGTGTGAAGAAAAGAACACTGGGAACAGAAACCAGTAAACTAGAATTTGATAACGAGCTTGGCATGAAAGAAAACTATGCATACCCATCATTCACAAAATTCCATGCAACTTGAGCAAGGGCATTTTGGGCAACCTTGAATTTCTTTATCGCATCAACAAGAGGCTTATAGGGGTGATGAACATTAAGATCAAAACCCAAAGTCGCAAGTACAACCCTTTCACCAAGTAAAATAAGCTCCTTCTGTTGTTCATACACTTCCTGCATGGTAACATAACCACATTAGCAAGCCTCAAGACTCTGCATTTGCATAAAGAAATGAAAGAGAGAGAAGTGAAAGAAATTTTGAAAACATAAATCTCAATTAAAAAGAACTTCCAAGGATATACTCTGCATTTGCACAAAGAAAAGAAAGAGAGAAAAGTGAAAGAAATTTTGAAAACATAAATCTCAATTGAAAAGAACTTCCAAGGATATTCCATCTCTTATAGAACATACTTAGACGAGGAAGGGATATATTCAGAAACAGGAAAAAAAGATCTTTGAGTGGCCAGTAAAGCATTTTCTCCCTGGTATCGTGTTTTGTTTACTGTCATTCAGCAGGTAAAGTTATCTAAATATTCAGAAAGAGATAAGAGTCTCAAACCATAATCCATACGACAAAAGAATGTCAGTGGTTATACTCAAAAAGAGTATCACAGAGAAGTTATCAGGCCGAAAATGCATGTCTTCTAGGGAAGTATTGGGACAAAGAGAGGAGGTAGTAACAACTCAAATTGTAGGTATCAAATCAAGGTGTGTATAATATATTTGCACAGACCCAAATTATCCTAGGGCAAGAGTAAATAAACTGTAGTTGCAACTCAAACTTTATAAGCATGAGAATGAGAAAACAAAAAAAAAATCTGATATCATGACTTGTAAAAAGAACACCTTTTGTTTGATCCTCTGAGCTGCAGTCGGATCCTTTTTGTGTATTATTTCATATGAGACAAGAATAACATCCTTTAATGGGCGTGGAGTCTCTTCCACCTTACCAGCAAGAAACATACATAATGTTGCTATAGTCTGCAAAGTAAACAATTAGGAAAATATTAAGCTACGATGTAGACTGCATGGACAAACAACATCAATGAGCAAGAATTAAGACAGCTAGCTAGTCCTTTTAAATGAAATAAATACCCCAGAAAACAACAAAAGGTGTCCAACAACAACTCATTAGGCAATCACGTTTGCTGTTTTGACAAGAGGATCCACACTAAAAAATTATGAGCAATTGTAATTCCTGAGGCATGCGAGAAAATTTATCTTCACATAGGAAATGGCATATACTACTGCACTTGACTTATATGCAATTATGCATACTTACTATCAGCCACGCGTTGAGTACATAAGTATTGTTGATCAATTGGTGGACTAAGAACAGAATCAGACGGACAAAAAGCAAAATAATTAGATGGTGAATATTCGTCCTATCTTACCCGTCTATCATTCTTTGCATGTGATTGGCGAATGAAGAACCGATGACAAAATACAATTGCTGTGGCTATAGTTATCTGTGGTCTGCATAAATGGAAAAACCCAAAAAAAAGGGTGAGGGGTGTCATGTTGTAGTATATTTATGGGAAACTAATGCAAGCTCACAAGTTGCCTGATAACAGGGCACACAGAGTCTGCTTCTCTATGTTCATAAAGAAAAACTTTGATTATCATCCATATTGTGGACATCATACAATGGATAGAGCACAAAAGCTGTAGTAGCATACAACCTCAAAATCCAGTCTTAATCAACTAAAATAAGCTCTTTCCCACACAATCGTCATTTTATTTACAACTTTCAGATGCATGCACATTCAAACAAAAGACCTTCAGAAACTACAAATAAAATATCAATCAATCAGCAGTTATGAGTGTTACAGTGAACATAATGCAGAACTGATCATTTACAAGTTGTATAGGCAAAACATATTTTGCAGTATATATTATGTAAATATTGAAAATTTTTGCAACATCCCCAAGTGGATTGGTTATTAAAAAAAAAAAAGAGATTGCATTGAGCTTCTACACCTAGCATACTAGGCATAAAACCACAAATTTGTAAATGAAATTGTGAACATGCAGTAAACAATGGTCAAAACTTTAAAACAGAAATGGCAAAAATTAGTTGTAAACTCACACTTTTAACCTCATGCCAAGATCCTGCAAAAATGTGCAATACGACTTCCGGAAATATGTCTCTTTCTTCAAGTCAATGCCATCTCTTCTGGATGGAGAATTTTCTTCTATTTCTTTCCTGGAAAAATACCAACGACCCACTTCCTCTGGCCTGTCTTGAGAACATGTAGAAGGACCACCTCCAGAACTTGCATGATGTGAAGATTCCCCAGGTAATAAACTGGCCATAAAACTGTGAAACTAGGGAGAACAAGATATGACCACAGTTCACTTCATCAACAGTTTGTAGTAGATAACCTTCCCAAGAAGCACAACAGTTCAAAGCAAAAATGTCAATACCATAGAGTTTTGGGGCATTTAATTCCATAAACACACTCTACCACAGTATAAAGGTCAGTTGGTCAGATATATTACATCAGATGGTTCACACAAAGAACATTTAGTAAAAGAAAGCACGAGACTTCAAATAAAAAATCATGGAGAAACAGTGTTAACAAGAAATATCGAAAACAAATTATTTCACAAGTCACGGAAGAGCAAACATCACAATCATTCTCAAATGGTTATTTTGGGACAATAGAAACCATTGCCGATACTGCTAAAGAAAAGTATATCTCAAAAAGGCCAAAACTTGGGAAATCAACTTAAGGTCTTTTAAGCACCAAATTGCATTATACCACAAGAACGCTCTTTTCAATAAATGCAGTTTACTCAAAGTTTTGAAAAGCAATAAGATTGATACTACCAGCTTATCAAATTAGATTTGAGAAAAACCAGTTTCACTAAAATAAAATTTAAAATCAAAATAGGAAACCCTCAATAAACTCAAGCCTATGAAATTAATGGCACTAAAGTTCAATCGATTGCACAACAAACCAACGGAGAAAATAAATTAAAGAGAAAGTATGAAGAAAGAAAGTAAACCTAAATCCATTCGTGGAACCAAAATTCCAGAAAGCTAGCTACTTTCGATTCCAACTATTAGATTTATACAATTATTGCCACAAACCCAATTCCATTTTCATCTTATAGAAACAAAGAATCAAAAGAGTAGAACGCTCAGTCGCTCCATGCTTCATTCCCTTTTATTTTTGTTTAGGTTAAGATAAGAAAAGCAAAGACAGAGAAACCTCATTTTTTCTTAAGAAAATATATACACCTGCAAGGAAGAGTTCTGCTATCCTTCGCCGCTCAGTCTCCAGCTGCTCCGGTGCTTCCTCCGCCTTTATTTAAGTGCTTCAATCTCTCTGTCTCCGGCTATGGAGTCTTTTTAGGGCTTTTCGGTAATCAAGTGGGAACCGAAGTCCAAAAGGTGAGAGATTTTCTAGAACATTTGTTTACGTATTTTCTTCTATTTGCTTTCACCTCCCTATTTTTTCATTATTTTGTTAAATGTCCCTTTATAATTGTCTAATTCCGATAAATTCCCTACACACATATATTCTATATTCTTAAATTTAGTCCTAAATTTCTACTCTATTATTGACCCATTTATAAGAATTAGGAGTAACAATGAGCCGGTATGGATCAAGCCTAACAGCTTCTGTTCGAGCCTAAGGCATTCAAGTCTGAACCCAATAGAGCCTGGCTAACCTAAAATTTGACTCAGTTCGATTTGACCCAAATTTTTTATTTTTAAGAGTAACATTATTTTTTTATAAGTTCCAATAAAATAAAATCTGATCCGTTGAGTTTGGGATAAGCCTGAGCTTATTTGTCACTGATAATAAGAACAAAGTTAAATGTCTTTAATCCTAATCCTAAACCGGACTTTTCCTAAATAAGTAAGAAGGACTTGAAAACAAAGATTTTTACTTTTAACTAACATTTTACTTATATATTAATTGCTCCATCAATTAAAATTCATACCTTTTATGTGAACTTAAAAATTTGCGAGCGTGGATACCACGAGCAATTTTAGTAATGACAAAAATTGTTCAAGCTGATTCGGTTTAATCCAATAATCGAGTTTAAGTTAATCAGGTTTTGAGTTGGGTTCAAATTGTTAAGTTTGATTCAATTCAAAATTCAAAATTTTCATATAAAAATTACATCGTTTTGAATGAAACATAATTTTTATTTAAAAATATATTTAATGAATTATATCCAATTAATAAAAATGACAATGAGCCTATTCATAACCGATCTTGCTAAGTTTTTAAAAATTAAAAGTATAAAATAATATTTTTTAATAAATGAGTATGAGCCTAAGCTACCGGTTCAACTCTTCTAAATGAAACAATATTATTTTACTTCAAAAAATTAGGCCTCGGCCAATGTAAACCTGAACTTAGCCCATGAAACGATCTATAGAAAGCACCTTGGGCCCATGGGCTGACTGCCGATTAAGATGATGCAGCAAACGAACCCATTAAAGCTTTAAGTTACCCAATTTTTAGACCAAATTTTGGATATTTCTTCCGCAAAACTTATTCCTTGAGAATTACTTTTTATACACTTCACCCTTTCTTCTCGAAATTCTTGAAATATTTATTTAGATGATAAATGCTGCTCCACACCTTTGAGTTTCATAAATTTAAGTTATTTGAGCAAAAATTTTAAGAAAATAAATTTATATATAAATAAAGATTTAAATTTTTGGATCAATTTAAAAAATTAATCATTTTTATTTGACTTGAATATCATTATATCTACAATTTAAAATAAATAAGTTATGTAAAAATTAATCTATTTTTAAAAATCGAAAAAAATTAAAATTTAATATAATAATATTGTTCTATTTCTTAATTAAGAAATTAATTGATTAAGATAATTTTATTTTATCAAATTGAATTTTTATTTTTTAAAGAAGTGAAGGTCCTCTTGTTAAGAAGTTTGCTTTTGCTTAATGACATGGAGCATACCTTTAAAACAACAACAATTCAGTAAAAATTTTGTAAAATATGGATCATAGAAGTTTAATAGTACATAGTCTTATCTTAATTAGTAGAAAGGTCATACCCTTAAACACCTTAACATTAATAATTGAAGTGCTTATCTGTTAAGATATATGATATATATCTTATTACTTAATTTTGATATTTTTGATAATTGAATCTTCAAGATAATAAAAGACTTAAATTCAAATCAAGATAACGTAAAAGGTACATCTAGTTTGACTTAAATAAATACCTAATTTTGTAGAAGATGTGGATATGACTAAAAGGTACCATAAATAAAGAATTTTACTATGTGAAGACTTCTTGCATGATGTATCTTTGTTGTTGGATGTGCCTACGATAGTGTATTGTCAAGGTTCTTTTTTTTTGTTATTGCCGTAAATACATTATTGCCAAAAAAAGGAGACGGGGGTGTTGTATTGATGTTTTTTGTATGATTGTCAAAAGCGTGGTGACAAGTGCGATCTGGGCAGTAGATTAAGGCTTTTCAATTGGTGAAAAATTTTCATATCCATCTTGGAAGGAGTTAAATTATTATTGTTCTTTTACAAGTTGTGAATACAAGAGATAATGTCAAGGGTTGAATGGTGTCGATTTAGTAAGCCTTGTATAAAATCATTGTCGTTAATGAAAGAATTAAGCTAGGTAAAGGTCCTACAGATATAAACAGATGTGTCGAACTACGTTAACAAATATCGGTATTAATTTGTTTAATTTTATATTTATTTTTTTATTTTTGTTTGTGCTGAAAAATTAACAGTTAGTAATACAATTGCTTTATATTAGGTAATTCGCAGAAACAATTACAAGCGATTGCGATCAAATCAAAGATTTTTGTGAAAACTATTACATCATTTGGATTTTTCACTGTCAATCTTAATTGATGACTATTAATCTTCAAATCACAAAGAATCCATTCCGATATTACATGCGAGCAAGGAGCAGCAATTCAATTCACAAATACTACACAACTCTTTTCAAGCTATACAACACAATTACTACTTGCAAGTTCACACCAAAGCTCATCGTTCAAAGCTTCACTGATATAATAACAGATCGTACAATGTGGTGGAAGCCGCTAGACATTGGATGAATTGTCCGGCTTGAAAACTGGTGGCGGAACCGGATATGCGGCGCCAGTTGGCGGAGCAGGAGTCCCGAACACCTCAGGATTTGTACGGAAGTCTTTTCTGGCTTTAGCTCTTCCCAAGAAGTAACACCCGAGACCAAGCACAACGCCGAAGAGTATCAAAGGTAAGGAGATCACCACCACCATACCCATCTTCAAATTAATTTCTTCTTCGGAAGACGCAGAGTGAGAGTGAGAGTGAGAGAGAGAGAGGGAGAGGGAGAATTTGTGTTGTAGTGAAATGAAATTAGGACAGGGATAGGGTCTGACTGTCTGTGGGGTGCTTTTAAATTTGGGAAGTAACGGTCAAGCTTCCAACGGTCACATTTTCATCTTCAGTCCAGAATGCTTCAGTGGTCCCTTTTTCACTTATAATTTGTATTATTAGTTACTGAAACAGAGATGATTTAAGAGCGCCTTAGTCAAGAGTACTGGAAGCCCATCAAGAAATTATGCATATTCTCAGGATTTTCTAGTGATTATTTAATTTAATTAACATCTAATCCAAGTCTTTAACTAGGAAGTGACACCTGCAATTTGTACTCTAACCATGCCCAAACTTGTAGATTGATATAAATTTAAATGTGAAAATGACAATATAGAGACTTTGAAAGGTAAGGAACATATGCAAGTAAAGCATGAACTAAGTGGCTGTGGTTGATTACTGATGATGAACGTGAAATCTCCCCAAAATAAGAACAGGAATCGACTGACTTAAAAAGGTTTGGTACAAGGCGGTCTGAGATAGAACAAAGGCAATGGTAAGACACAACAGAAGGGTGTTAACATTTGACAGGATGGAGTGGTACAACCTCAGAAAGAAAATTGATACAACCAACAAAATGTTAGAAAGCAACAAGGTTGATAAAATATGTACAGGAAGGAGAAAGAAAAGAAACAAATGTGCTCAGCATTTAACAACAAGGTTTCAACACTCTGAGAAGAAAGGCACACCAAATACTGAAGGAATGGTTTTATTCATCTCACCCTACATGGTGCAGGACCACCTCCTGGCGAGCAATTTGGATTAGGGGACCGACAACTTGAACCGGGACCAACATTGTTGACAAATCTATGATGCATCCGGTAATTGGGGATTCCACCCATTGAAAATGCACCTGCGCCACTTTTTAACGTTGGGCCAAATGAAGCTAAAGAAACTTCACCAGAGCCATCAGTACTACATTGAAGAGGTTCCAAAGTTTCGACTACATCACTCATCAGGGGCCTTGCTTTCGGATTCTGGCTTAAACAATAGTAGGCCAAACTGCATGCCTTCTGTGCTGCTCTTGCTGAATACTGGTTCTCCAATCTTGGATCTATTATTTGCAGAAACTTTCTCTTGTCATTCAACTTTGGACGGGCCCAATCCACTAAGCTCTGCTCCCTACTGGGTCTGGTCTTGTCAACAGATTTCCTTCCAGTTAATAGCTCCAAAAGAACAACTCCAAAGCTGTACACATCACTTCTTGCAGTCAGGTGACCTGCGTTCACAGATATAGTTCAGCATTGGGAGTTCGTGATCGTGAATCTTGTGTGCAAACTGCTAGTCTATCTAGTAAAAAGGAAAAAATAGATACTTTTAAGCCATAGATATCGTTCTGAATCATACCGGTCATTACATATTCAGGAGCAGCATAACCATATGTACCCATTACTCTAGTTGATACATGAGTCTCATCACCTTGTGGTCCAGCTTTGGCTAGTCCAAAATCAGAAAGCTTGGCTGTATAATCCTGGAGAAACACACACAATAGCATCAGTGAAAAAGTAAACCAAAATACTTGTGTCTAAAGGAGAATACAAAAAATATCTATCAATCAAACTTAACAAGAAACACGTACAGAGTCCAACAAAATATTGGAGGTTTTGAAGTCTCTATATATAACTGGCCTTTCAGCATTATGAAGGAAAGCAAGCCCTTTAGCAGCTCCAAGGGCAATCATCATTCTTCTGGCCCAAGATAATGGAACAGTAGCCTCTGTATATCCCAGGAAAGATAAAATCAAGTCGACAGAAATTATTATGGCATGCCTTACATAGTTTTACATTCGCCACTAACAATCTGATAACATCTAAAGATGCAAAATTTCAGATTCCAAAAGGTAACGATTGAAATGACTTTTTTTATCAACCTTTAGGAACCGTTGGCTGCTCAACTTCTTTAGTGATTATTTTCAAACATAGTACCATGTTGCAGTGTCAATAATAAAAAAAGGATTTACTGTGAAATAGGAAAATATGCCAGTAACGCAAGTCAGAACTGAAACAGTAGTGACTAATTAAATAATCAAAAGGAGTGGGCTCAAGGTTAGCATACAATTTCTATACAGAGAACAGGACCTTGATAACAGAAATCTCCATATCTGAATGAAGAACAGATTTTTTTCGGAATTGTCTTAGGCGTGCTAGATAACTATATCAGAGAATGAAATATCACCACAAAGTAGCCTGATTGAGAAGTTAAAGTCCAACTTAACCTGCGCATCATTTTCAATAGTATTTCCGTTTGTATACATTTTGTTCCAATATAATGGTGGAGCACAAAAGGAAACATGTGTATTGTATAATTGACAGATGGTTAAACCTAAAAAAAATTAATCTGTTCGAAAGAAGTTGATGTGATATAGATTCAAAAGTATCTTGTACACCATAGAAAAAGCATGCCATAGTCTACAGAATAAATGTTTGTATAACAATTTGAATTTTCCCTTGCAACCATCGCATAACCAAGCACAGTTGAAGAACAAGGTTCTTTGCATCAAGATATTTTCAGTTAAGTCAAGAAGTTATGTCAAGACAAACCCATAAAACTCTCTGTACAAACATAAAAAAAGGAAAGCAGAAAACATCTCTGGATCTTTTCCAGTAAGAAAGGATTGGTTTCTTCAAAATAAGGAAAGCGGAGATAAATAGCATTAAAGGCTTTTACTGGTAATCAATAGAATCATGAAAAAGGATAGAAAGCAGAAAAGTATTTACTCCGGAAGAGGTGATTCTCAAGGCTCCCTCGAAACATGAACTCATAAACAAGTAATCTGTGATCATCCTCGCAACAATATCCAATCAATTTGACCAGATTGGGATGCCTAAGTTGCCCGAGAAAATTGACCTCTGTCTGTCAACATATTAAAAGCAATAAAATAAAAAAGAGAGGGCATTAAAGATGAAAAATGGAAAGGTATCATAAGATATAAGAAAGAGATCAAGATAGCATCATACAAGCCATTCACGGTGACCCTGAAGGCCCTCCTTGTTCAGGACCTTGACAGCAACAGGAAGAGATTTTAGGCCAACTCTAACATTCTCATCGATGTAACCTTTGTAAACAGTTCCAAATCCACCTTCACCTAGAATGTAGTCAGAGCGGAAGCTCTTGGTGATAGTCTCAAGTTCATACAAGGTGAATGCAATAACATGGGTATAAAGGATGGCATTCTTCCGAGAATCCTCAAAGTTGCGTGGTGTGGAAGAAGGATCACTCAGATCTGATATTGTACGATTGTGTTTCTTCTCAGAGGCGCCATTTTTAACTTCCACAGATGCTGAAGATAACATGCGGAGATGTTGCTGAACTGTGCTCCAAGCATTTTCAAAAATCAAATTTTCATACAAAGCAAAATTGACCAAAATTCATTCTTGAAAGTTTGGGTAACTATATAGTTCAGTTTTGCCAAACTATTATGCAATTAACCAGATCAAATACGAGGTAAAGATGATTTCAAAATTGAATGAATTCTTAACAACTACCAGAATTAGGCCACTTGATATTGTGGACTAGAATCCATATATTTTCCATGAACTATTTCGGAAATGTCAAAAGAACTGAGTAAGAAAAAAAACCTTGCGCATTCGTAACAACAGCAGACTCCTCTCTGGTGCCACAGTTACCCATCTTAGTTGTTGCAGCAACTACTCAGTGCCAAACTTATTACTCGCACTAATAGATATACTACCAGTGCAATAGTTCAGCTAGTAGTTGTAAATCCCAAGTGAAACAAGAACTCCCACTTGCTTTCTGACGACAATGCACTCCTTTCCTATTTTGTAAACTCAGCCTTTCTTGACAATCTTATCTTTTTCTTCATTGCAAAGGAACCTCTAAAAGCACAAAATAGTTAATGCAAGAAACGCGTAAATCAATTAATGCAGAAATGTGAATTGTTTCTGTGAAGTCTAATTCTAGACCCAAAAGGAAGCAGTATCTTCAGATTTGCATCCAAAACACATTACAAACAAAAACCAACGCAACACACAAACGACACATCATGAATCTCACTAAACGCACAAAGAAAGCAAACCTCTTTGCATACCCTTTAATCTTCAATGTGAAGGTACCCACCTCCCCCGAAGAGATTAAGTGAAAAAAAATCATGAAAATAAGCAAACTAGGAAATGAGTGTTCAGTGGAATCAAAAAAAAAAAAAAAATCTTTTCAGTAAGCATACCTAAATTACCAGCACCAGAGAGATAGAATCAAAATAGAATAACTAAGATCCCACCCTTCTCCAAGCAATTTCAAGCTTCAGAGACCCTGTTAGCAAAACCCATTTGCTAATTAGAGCCAAAACACACCCAAGAAGGATAGATCACATTCAGCTCTAACCATTAACCACCACATTTGCTCAGAACACCCAAGAGAACAGAGAAAAGTCCCCTCACCCAAGGATTACACAGTAAAAGCAATGGAGGTACTTGGTTGAGCTGTGAAAGCTGCAATTAGATAAAGAAGTTAGGGTTCTCTCGAACAATGAGAAGTAACAGAAGTAGTTAGTAGATAGAAGAAGAAGAGACAATCAAGCGAAGACAGACCGTTACAGACACTGAGGCTGTCCTTTTAAGTTAGAAACAACCTATGACTGCAACCCAAAAAAAAAAAAAAAGAAAAGCCAAATAAAGAAAAAGAAAAGTAAAAAGGATTTTTTTTAGTCGCTTTCAATGACCAAATAATTTCATAATGCAAGAAGCTTTGCCATTTCTCCATTTAAATTGCTTTTAGGTCTCTGTATTTTGGGTTTATATTTGTATTTGTTTGAGGCTTCCTCTAACCTAATTAAAAATTAAATAAATGAATTTAAAAAATTAATGTTCGAAAATTAAATAGATAAGATTAAAAAATTAAATTTTAGTATAATAATAAAATAGGTTAAAAATTAAAAAATTTTAAAAATAATTAAAGAACTTATCGAAAATTTAAAATTTTCTTGAAAAAGAAAACTATTAAATAAAAATTAATCAATTTATTCTAATTTATAAAAATTGATGAGTTTATAAAGACTGACCGATTAATTAATAAATTACTTAATTTTTAATAATAAAAATTATTAAATTAAATTAAAAAATAAAGCGATTTATAATTTTTACTATAAAATTAACAGAACCAATTTAATTTTTAAAATAATGAAAAATTTTGAGATTACAAATTAAATCAAATCTTACGGCTGTTGTTGTTGTGTCAACTTCATGTGTCTTAATTGCGAAATGAATTATATACGCATATACATTCTGCTGAGCTCTTATCTTAGTCCCATCAATTAATAATGAATGGTTGGTTGAAATATCTTATTGAGCTTATCCGAGTCAGTAACATTCACAGTATGGCCCATTCTTCTTTCCTTCTTTTTCCTCTCTTTACTTTGATCAGTTAATTCTAGCTGGAAATGCAATGCAGATGCACAAACGGAAAGTATATAGAGTTATAAATACACATATATAACGTTTTAACGTTCCTATAAATTAGTTTCTTCTTGATTTAATTAAATAAAAATTATTAAATAAAAATTAATTAATTAATTAATTATAATTTATAAAAATTAATCGATCAATTTTTAATAATAAAAATTATTAAAATAAATCGAACCAAAAAATTAAAAACTGAATTAAAAAATAAAATAATTTAAAAATTTTACAATTAAATCATTAATTACAACAGTACTTTGCGATCATAAGTTTGAAAATTATAAGGCACTGATGACATTAAATGAAAATTTGATTATCAACAGAAGGCGATCTCATATTTGATAGTAACGTCTTCACAGAAATACAAAAATAATGTACCTAAACTTAAAATCACAAACTCAAACGGCAGAATTTTGTACAAAATTTTATCTCAATTTCACAAGTACAACTTAAAAATTGAAGAAGAAAAGAAGAACTTCCCCGCTACAAGTGAAGCTTAAGCCAGGTGATCCATTTGCGTTCATTATACGTAAAGGCAATCTCCATGTTGTTACAAGAGCAAGAAAAGAGGCAATCCTCGTACAAATCAAGTATACAAAGACACCCATACAATTACAGATCAGACAGTAGGCTTAGGGAAACCTCTCACCTTTAAGAGTGTAACTAGTCTTAATTAGCCGGCAACTCACAAGCTATCTACTCACTTCCTTTGTCAACCTCTATAACATCTTTGGTAGGGCTGGTAGTTGTAGTGCTACTAGGAGAATCACCAGCCCTTTTGGTTGCTTCTGCACTTACCTCGGATCTCAAGGTGCTCAAATTTGGTGCAATGGAACCAGAGACATGCTCTGCGGATTGTTTGGGCTGGTTTAGGGCACGACAGTGTGGGCAGTAATAAGTGATGTATGGGTAGTCCTCCTTCCTTGCAAGCCCTAAAAGGTATTAAAAGACAATGGTAATGAAAACTGAGAAAGAGGGACTGAGGGGGTTTGAATATACTCGGCATAGAATACAATGAGTTGTACAATCAATAAATATGAATGCCCACAAGCAAGTTAACAAATGTTGGTTACATTAACATGCATTAATAATGAACTTATAAAGAAGAGTGCAAAAGTACACTCACCATTGTGCATATGGCAATTTCCACAAATCAATGCATAAGACTGTGTTGGATCCTCGCCAACAAGTAAAGCAGCTATTCGTGCAATCCATCCTCCATCTTGTGCAGCATATGCCTGAGGATCATGATGTTGAACAGCAAGCTGACTTTGCTCGGAGGTTTGAGGGAATCCGCTTTCTGCAGAATGTGCAATCTCTGTCTCAGATTGATGTGTCACCGTGCTTCCAGGGCTATTGGATCTAGTCTGCACTTGCTTTCTATTCCGAAGTCCACTAGATTGCACAACCTCAACATCATTACTCTTTCCTGTTGGAGAATTATTGTTCGATTCCTCTCCAACAAATACTTTCAAGCCAGAATCTGCCCCCAACTTTGATGCCAATACAGTTGCAGCAGCTGCCTTTGCTGCAGGATCAGGATCATATCTCTGCACATGCAAGCATCCCAGGTATCATTTCTCACATTTATAAATGCTCCATGAAGCTCAGGTGATAACATGCCACCAATCACCCACCACCCAGTTATACCCTTCCCCTCCACCCGAGTGTATAACAAATTTAGAAAGGAAAAGAAAGCACAGGAGAGTATAATTTGAACACCCATTCCCCCACCACCAACAAAAAAAAAGGCGAAGAATAGCTCCAAGTTACCTGAATTAACTGTTGTGTTGTATAATAATTTGTTTTCTCCTTAAGTTCATCAATTTTTGCTTGCCTTTCAGCTCTGAGTCTTTCAAGAGTTTTATGGTCCTTGCGATCACCTACGCCATCATCACTCACTCAATATCTCAATCTTTGTTTAAATTTATAACATAAATCAAATGAGCCAACAGGATCGGATTAAGGGATACAGTAGCAAACCACAAACTAAAATGTTTGACAGAACCATTAATAGGGTAATGTTAGGAGTTTCTGGAGCTTTACTAAGAAAGAATAGTTTTTATTTTTCAGGGGGAACTTCATCTGTTTAAATGAAAGGGCCGTGGTTCCCAACAAAGTTACATCAAATACATCAGTTTCCAGTTTTACCATATCTTGCAACATAATGTTATGAAGTAATCATTGGTTAGGAAAGGTGAGAGTTTATATCAATAAACAAAATTGCAATGTATAGGTACTATTGAAATAACACAAACAGGGTTAACTTTTCCCATCTAATAAACTTTCCTTTTAATATGCTGCACTTTAACCATTCAATTTTCAAGCTTCTCCCCTTTGCATTTCCGTTTTCAACTTTATGCAGGAGCTAAATTGTGAATAGTTCCTTACACCTAATACCTTTTTTTCCCTCATCCTACAGTGACACCATAAAGGAGTTACAGACTCTCTAGACTGATTTCTACAGGATAGAATCAAACAACGAAAGCACGCACAACCATTTAGAATGAAACAAAAATGTTCCAAAGTTCGAGAAACTTACACATTTTAGTGAAGCTTACAAACCCTGAATAAGTGGCAGAGAAGACAACAGGTACAAGAAAAATAGGCAGCACCCGGAATGCCCTCATCTTCCAGTTTAAATCAACCGATCTTGTGGTCATGATTGCATAACCTACCGCAAGAACCTGGGCGAATAACAGAATTCAAGATAATCATGAACAACAGGATACAAGAATTGTAACAAAAGAATTCCAAGTTCAATAGCTTCCGACAAAGTACAACCTACCCAATGTAATCTAACAAAAAAAGGGTAATAACTAAGCAAAAGGGGCCCAAAAAAGACCTCAAAAATAACAGAGAAAACAATGAGATGTCTAGTCATCTTCCTCCAAGTAAGAGATCGTCTTTTGATTCGAGATAGAACAGCGGCTTCTTCCTTGGAAATGTGCTGCAATCTCTTCTCGAAATCATCCCCGTGAAGCCTGAAAATACCATTCCAAATACGAGAAATAAGACCCTTACGCTTCTTCTTAACCACTGAATCCGGTTCCTTCTTCTCACTCTCCGCAATTCCAGTTTTCTCCTCCGCCATTTCCCCTTAAACCACTCCTACAAGTGAAATTCAGAACAATAAATACACGTCTACTGCTACACTAAACCACGTCGGCATCAACACCGACGACTCTCCAACATAGATCAAAAAGAAGAAACAAAACTAATGGAAAAAAGCAAGATCCAAATCGGAGGATTGAGATCGAGAAGTACCTTTCGAGAAGAAGGTATGAATATGATGAATTGGAGAGTCGGAACGAGCGACCTCGGAGCACAATAAAGCGAGTGCGGTGCGTGTTGAAGAAACCGAAGCAATTCTTTAAAAGACGCCTCTCTCCTTCCCCTTCCCTTCCCTTCTAGTAGAGGACTTCCATTTCTTCGGTTTTATTTTTTATTCTTTATTGGGTTGCCGTTACCTTTAAAATATAAATAAAATCTAATCTTGAAGTTTGACAATAAAAGTTATTTAATCTGATTAACACTTTATCGTTATACATTTAATAAAATAATATTTGCAGCCAAAATAAGGCACTTCATGGAAAATAATTACTCATTGCAAGATATTGATATAAATTATCAAAATTCATGTATTAAAATAAATTACAGGTAAAAAATTAGGAATGACAATAAGTCAGGCCTAAGTGTCAATCTCGCTAACTTTTTTAAAATCAAATATGTAAAATAACGTTTTTTAATTTGAATCTACGCCTAAATTATCCACATCTGCCCGAGACTTACTCTTCTAAGTAAAACATTGTTGTTTTGCTTAGAAAAATTAGGACTTAATCGGTATTGGCCTAATTTGACTCATGAATTGATCTATTAAAATCACCAAAATTTGAACCTATAAGTTAACTCATTGTTATGCCTATAAAAAATTATATAATATGATTGGATGAATAGTGAACATTAGTCGATAATCTCGTGATGAGCCAACCTATGTGTCGATCTCGCTAATTTCTTAAAATTAAATATGTAAAATAACGTATTTTTAATTAAATCTAGGCCTGAATTATCTAGACTCAGGCCTGCCCGAGACTTACTCTTCTAAGTAAAAATGGGTCTTAAATCAATCATGGGCCTATTTTGACTCGTAGATTAATCTATTAAAAATATTAAAATTTCATTCTATAGGTCAGCCAATCATTATACCTATAAAAATTTATATATTACGGTTGAGTAAATAGTGAACATTAATTAATATTCACGTGATTGGCACGTGAAAGTGATATGAAGATATAAATAAGATTTTTTACAAAATTCTTTTAAATTTTAATTTCTAATATAAATATATAAATAAGATTTAATTGGTACAAATGCGACGTTTATTTCATATATATTTTATCATTACATTTTAACCAAAACTTAAGAGAAGTTTTTTTAAAAATTAAAATAAAATTTTTAGTAATCAAAATTTTCTTAAACTTGCTTAATGTTATTTAGTTTATTATAAAGCATCTTCACTTAGTCAAGATGATGGATTTCGTTGAACTGGGAAGGACCATTTTGAACACTTTACATTCTTTCATCTCCAACTTAAACCTTTATTAACAGATCATCATGTATTTTTGCGTATAAATATAATTAAAATTTTTAAAACGAGATTAAAACAAATTATCTTTACTTATCAAAAAATTTAAAAATTATTTAAAATATATTAAATAAAAATAATTAATTTTAATTTACAAAAAATTTATTAATTTACAAACATTAATTAATAATTAAATTTTTTTTAATGAGATTAAAAAATTATCTTTACTTTAAAATTATTTAAAAATATATTAATTTACAAAAATTAATCAATTTTTAACAAGAATTATTAAAATAAATCTTAGACAATTTAAAATTTTTTTGAATAAATTTACTTTTCTAATCATTAATTATTTTTATGCATAATAATGAAATGGAGATTAATATAAAAGCTCAACGAGTTTGTTAACTAATTAATGGAATGGTCTCATACAACAAGATTTTTGTTTGGATACAATATTCTTCATTTCGATTGTACAATTACATCATGTATTTGCTCTGCGCGCTGCTTAAGAAGATGCTCAAGTTCTTAAATTCTTTTCACTCTTTCGTGTGAAATATAATATCAATACTAGAGACCCACCCAATAGGAACGGCCTTTGCTGTTGTGAATAGCTGTCTGCGATGGAGATGTCACACACCACTCATACCAAACCTGCATCAGAAACAATACATAAATCCAAACATAACATTCTCTTATAGTTGACAAAGAAAATTTTTTACCTTGGAGGAGCCGCAACAACGCCAGAAATGAACCTCTAACGGTGAACCTGGTCTTATGCACACAGGTGTTCTTAGTGGGAAGAATATCGAAAACCTGCATACATTATCAAGGTGAATGGAGCTGTTTCTTATTTGACCAAACCAGAATGAGTGGTTAGTCTCATGTAAAGGGCCAGAAAACCAGATTTTTCCAACAAGAAATGTGAAAGAATGACTGCAATTCCTAATGTCGTTAATGATATGTTAGATACAAAATATACCGAACTTCATACCAGCTAAACATGTTAGGCGTTGCCGTCGATGGCTCAATACCAAGATGCACATCTTTGTAGAGTACCGCATCAAAGTAGCCAGCAAACCCTGCGACAAATAAATAAGAAAAGGAAGAAAATTTCCCCTTTTAGAACAAACCATTATCACAAAAAATGTCTAAAATTCTCCCGTTATGCAAAATACCACCCAAAGGTTTTCCAATAGAAGTTAAATCAAGCGAATCAGAAGAATAAATGCATTCAGCCTCCTACGTCATCAATATCCCGAAGGAAAATGATCCATCACTGAACATTCTTTTCTTCAATAGATATAAATGTCAATAACCATATTTCTAAAGTATCCTAAAGAGACATGCAGCCACGCACATATCCTTGCTTTGGCAGTATTTTCCATTGAAAAAGTATGACATAGCCTTAATGCCAACCCAGAGAATAAGAATAATTGAAGCACGGCTTTGCTTAAAATAAATTGAGAAGGAATTTAAACGAAAAAAAAAGCCAATGTGTTTCCTTAAAAATTTCCAACCTTTTTGGCCTTTCAAGATTCAGGCCCAGAGGTGCAACATTACCAAGAGCAGAAGTCAAACTTCAAGAAGCAGAACTAATTAAATTACCAACTTGAATAATATAGGTACAGAACTAGACCAGAACTTACCATGAACCATTGCTGCCCCAGTGTCACCAGGTATCTCAAATATCAGCTTTTTGTAACGTTCATTGTTTATCTTACTCGAGTAATTAGGATGAGTAAACGCAAATACCTAGGGGAAAAAACAATATGAGTTTCCAAATCCAATACATAACTGAAATTTCTCAAATGAAATAGCATTAGAAGAGGAATACATGTAGGTAATCAATGGGAAAAAATACAAAATAAGCTTGTTATAGATGACCAGATCAAACGGAAAAACCATTGAATTCAGAATGCTACCCAGGAGATTCAGCATCAATACGTTAGGACGAATATGCTATGCAGAAGATGACTTACAGGTTGTGAAGAAGCGAGTCTGGCCACATTATGCACTTTCACAACATAAGCAGTCTCAAAGTGCACAAGATCTTTATGTGACTTAACCTACAGGGAAAGCATGCATCAGAAAACAGTGGAAGGGCTGCAAAGTGGGTTGTAGTTGAACAAAGGGAAGGCACAAACATCATTATATAGCTTGGAAGCTGTCACAGGTTGAATAAAACTTGTGTACCTGCAAAAATAATAAAGGAAAAGAGTGCAATAATATAAGTTTTAGTAGAAATCTCACTCTGGCCCCTTACAATACCTCCAATGCAAGTCAATGAAAAACTACACAACATGTATTGAATGTTTTATCTGTTGGTCTACACTGGGAATGAAGGAATGTCTGTGTGAATGACTTGCTTATAAAACAATTTCAAACTTGGTATCAACTTTGACAACCACTGATTTACAGAAGACTTACTACCAGTTTGGTCTATACAAACTTATCCAGGTTTATTAGGGCAATAGTTGAGCAAGGAAAACAAGGTCTAATGACAAAATTAAGTAAACTTAAGAAAGCACTCTATTTTCTCTTGAAAGAAGCACTTTCCTAAGGTCGACCAAACTCTATTTTCAACATGTGCAGTATATGGACTAGTGCAGAAGATCACGGGGTCAAAGGGCCACAAAGAGCCCAGGAGGAGGATCTTTCAATCAATTGACAAAAAAAGTAAACCTATCTGATTCAACTTTTTTAAGGTAGCATTCAAAAGCTGCCACTGCCACCAACGGAGATATTGTCTATGAACTCTCCAAGTTCTACACATCCATCTTTGCTCAAAGAAACAAAAGGAGACTATTTACTGTAACTAATGCAGGGAGGAACGTTTCAATAAAAAGTTCAACATTCTGAAAATTACATACGATGAAGGTATTGAGATTCCGTCTTCCTTCAAGAATCTTTGAGCTCCATCAAGGCATTCAGGTGACAGCTCATTGTCGCCAAAAGAACCTAGCAACTCGCTGACCTAAAAACAAATTGAAAAAGAGCAAAGCAATAAGCAGGATGCAACTTACATATACTAGAATATCAAACTGACAAAACTACAAATATGCACATTATTACCAATATATCAGCTTTCTCAGGAGCATCCCAGTAGCGCATATCACAAGAGATTATAGAAACAATATCTTCCCATTTTTCCATTTTTACCAAACTCTGTTGCAAGAGACATCACAAAAATTTAAGGTCCAAAGGAAATGAACTGATGTGGAATCGCGAATATGAAGCATGATCCTCGTAACTGAATATGCAAACATTTCAACACTAACTATAGCAGAGGCAATACAAATGAAATTTACAGTTGTTGAGCAGAACAGAATTCAGCATTTCATTATCCATTAACCAACTAGATCGATCAAGCACGGCCGAGATTTGCATAAGGATCAAATGCATGTTGAGTGAAGTTACAATAGCACTTATCCACCAACATAATCATAATCAAATAATTTTCTTTTATAAATCGCAGTCTTAAGCATGAGAACAAGAATTGCATGCTCACATGAAGTGTAACAACTGCATTGGGATTTTTCTCCACAGCATAAACTCTTAGCTTGCGACCAGTTTCTTCAGCCGCCTATAGACATTACGTTGAAAATTTAAACATGGATTACATGAAGCCAAATTGAAATAAAGAGAGGAATAGAAAGGAACCAGCAAAGATGCCCTGACAAGAGGTCCGCGACCAGCTCCTACAACCATCAGTACCTTGGAAGAGTATGTAGACAGAAAGTTGCAAGGTCAATACTTTGGGGGCCAATGAGGTGCAATAAGCTGACACAAGAGGGGCTACAATGAAATGTGTATAGGTAATAAAAATCTATCTTACAGTGGTTATACTTGCTTTATCATCACGGATTCTATCCAATAAGGCATTAGAAATTGCTCTTTGGTACTACAAAAATAAAATGAATCGTCAGTCTCAACATAGAACCCAAATAATATCACTTAATGGCCCCTTACCAAATAATCCCTTAGTTATTGTCTTTAATAGCCTTCTTTATCATATTGTCAAATGGTCGGTTTAGAAGTTATCTTGCTTAACAGTCTATTTCAGTCAGTTACGTGATAGTTACCTTATCAGGAGAAAATTTGAAACCCCTAAACTAACCAATATAGAGTATAACACAAAACAGGCTACTAAACAAATAACTATGTGACTAAGTGAAATTACACATTCCATCAAAACTAATCATGGTGTCCACAATATCATAATCAGAACTGACTATTGCAGTGACATGAAAACATTTCTTTCAGCACAATCAGTGACGGAAAAGAGCTTAGAGTTTATAAAAAGAAAAGAGCAGAAAATCACTCAATCATAAGCTTTATTTGATGGGATGAAGAGTAGGAGTTAACGGAAAAGAGCTTAGAGTTTATAAAAAGAAAAGGGCAGAAATCACTCAATCATAAGCTTTATTTGATGGGATGAAGAGTAGGAGTTGAGGTTTACCTTATCCAAATTTTTCCTTATTAAAAACGAAATAGTAGTAAGTTAAATATATTGTCCTAGTTGATTAGGATTTAAGCTTATTTAAGAATAAAGAATCATTATTAGAGTAGGATTCAATATGACTTTGGATATTTTAGTTGAGAATTTCTTCAATACTAGAAAAAAGGTTCCAAAAATTTTTCTATCCATATGAGTACTCGGCCATTTCAATAAAGAACGACCTTAATTTTCTCTGTAAACTTGATTTTTCCATTAGAAGGTGTGGCATTTTCTCTAAGGGTGATTTTAAACTCTACGAGTGATTCCTAGTTCGCTACCCTTCATTGCTTGTTTCCTCGCTAATTCAGCACTTCTAGCCTAAATTCAAGCAACTAAAAACTAAAATTCCGGTCATACCAAACCCAAAATATCAAAAATGAATTTCCAGCAACCTAAAAGGATATCCCAAGCATGAAATTCCAGATGCTAGATTTTATAAGTTCTGTGAATTTTAGCTACTAATTTGATGTCTCTTCTGTTCGTTCTACATCAATTAGTATTTCTCATCTCATAACTTCTATAAATCTATATCTGTTAAACAGTCATTATACTAAATGGTTCAGTGTGACAGGGATATTCACCAGCCATCTTGAAAATCGTTGAATGTGAATTTTGCAGCATATAAAGTTCAATCTCCCATATACACGTAATAGAGCAAGAGATGGACTTCATGTGCCATGACCATATCTACAAGATTAGAAGTATGCAAACCTGGATGTATTTTACTGAGTCTTTCTCAAAAGTCTCATACGTTTGGGCTTCCAAGTTGTCCATAAGAGGCTGCAAATTGAACACACAAAAAACTAATGATCACTAAAGTAGATACCACAAGAATTAACAGGTGAAATGGACGTCAGCATAAAAGGTTCATACTGAAAGAAATTATTGATCAAAAGATAACCCCAGATGCTAGTGCAGAACATAGATAACATACTTGCAGTGGAGACTGTAGAAAGTCTCTGTAACCAAGCTGAAACAAAACACTGAAAGAAATTAGAACAGCTAACGGTTGAACAAAATAAGAGAAAAATTTAAGAATTAAGAAGAATTCTTTTGGCAGTCAACCAGCCAATCATGATCTTCTTTTCCTTTCTCCTTACTTTTCAGAACAAAGCAAGTTGTGGGAGAAAGGGGTCATTATTTTTCAGAGAGAGAAGGATATAAGAGAAGTCAACCTCGAAAACTTCTTGCTCAGGAAGGGGATCCATCCTTTGGAAAAGATAAGCAACATAGTCCAAGTATGGTCTGAAGGGATGTCTCTGTGTGGCTGCAAAAAAGAGAACACAGGCCTATTAACAATGGATATGTTTAATTCAGTGTATGTTTTACACATCAACATCCACACATCTGATAACAATTAAGCATAAGAATAAATGTCAAACAAGTCACTACACCTATTGACTTACATTCAGAATTATGATTAGATGTTAAATCTACACCTGCCTTGGGAATAATGTGTGTAGGTGTTCCTGACATAATGATCTGTTGGAAATTCCACATCATGACAAGTCAATATGCATATTAACAATAAACGATGAAACCCACTAATAATAGTGATAGGAAAATCAAACAATAACAAGTGATACCATGGACGGCCAATGCTTTGATTGAAAAACATGTATAAGCTGTAAATTAAGGTTGCTGGGCTTAAAATAAATTTCATATTTGCCAGAATTTAGTGTTGAAGTCTGAAGATTTAAAAACAAATGGGTAGGTTAAGAATCTCATAGGATTTTGAACAAATAAACTTTTTTTTCCACAGAAATAACTTCCTAGAAATCATTTTTAGGATTCGGGAATGACTCCAAATTTTAAGAATCAGTTATGAGAAAGCATCATATTTTCTACATGGAAATTTCTAAATTGTGTAAAAACTCACTCTTCTTTTTCTTTTGTTTCTCATAGTATAATAATACTTAAGCTAATCTCATTCTCCATCAGGTTGTGAAGTACAATTCTCTCCCAGTGGAAACACCAACACATAACTTACAATCTAAACTACCTTTTCCCAAATTAAGCTAATGATCACAGTAAGAAGATGCTGAACTTCATTGCAACAAACTGGTACAGAAATGTTTGAGGAATATACCACTCAATAACATTAGGGATTGATAGCTACTTACTGTTGCAGCTAAAATCAAAACAAGAAAATGAAGGAAGAGGAAACACGGTCAAAACCAAGTCAACCAAAGCTAGCCATTCTTTCAATACCTGTATTGAATGGTTGAAGAATCCAGTAATTAGGCTTTGATGCCGTTTTGATAGGCATGGATAGCCACGACCATTGGTTAGAAAACACTAGCAAATCAAAAAAAGTTCCAACCAGGTTATGACAGAAACAAAATGGCAATAACTTGATATCTTTCAATTTAATCTACTTGAAACTAATAGTAAAATTTGTTAAAAACCAGATATATACTTACATCAGTATTTAGAATGGCTGCTCTAACAGATTCTCCAAACCATCGGCCAAGGGAGTTTGCTGATGGTAGGGAACTTCTAAATAAAGACATTTTCAAGTAAAAGCAGGTATAATTGGTAAAATATATCAAGAAATTAGGAAGTATGAAGAGACTAGAGTTTCAACTTACTGAATATCAAGAACAACTGAAAGCTGAACGTGATGTTCACAAAGGATACGAAATGAATTCCATAATTCCCACAAATCAACCTGCAAACAACAAAACACATAATCAGTCGATCAACTAAACTGTGCATGTGTGCGTCTATATGTAAGAGAGAGAGAGAGAGAGACATGCAGCGGGGCAATAGTTTCGCTCTATAACAAAGAAATTTATATATCCAAGTACTAAAAAATGAAACATGGAAATCCTCTGAGAAAACATTCAGAGGTGACTTCACTCACCAAATTTTTGGAGTTCATATCCACAGAACCTTCTTCAACTTTCACAAGTGGAATCCTAAGCCACAACTTTATTAAGGAAAAATAAGATTGAAAACAATAATGAGAAGGGTCACAGGTTACACCATTAGTAAAGGTGGAAATGAAATCTTGATTAAGACAGGCACCTGCATATTGTTTAGCCCTTGTAAAATTTGATTCACACACCTAGCATAATTGGCACAGGAAGCACCCTTAGGAGCAGGAAGAATGCATGCCTGCAGTAAAAAATTTTAAAAGAAAAACTATAATGGTTATTTCCAAGTATCATGAGGTACCGGACATTTTAAAAGGGTAAATATCATAAAGATGAACAATTCCAGACAAAGATAGATGTGTGGGAGGTTACCTATTTCATGATATCATTTTATTGGGATTTTGAGGACGCTAAAAAAAGAAAACACTGATCTCATGGTGTATGGAACAAAATAGACTTTCACACAACTATTTTTCTGGAAGCCAATCAGGTGAGCTCTTCAATTCTGGAAGTTATTAAGGAGCACAAAAGCCATTTGTCCTAACAAAACCCCTATGAACAGAAAAAGGCTTGAAGGTGCGATGGGTCCTACTCCCTGTTGTTTCCTCAGCCTTTACTGTTTGGCTAAGATCAAAATTTCTGGTTATAGGTAAAAAGTAATATGCTATTTCTTTTCCACTTCAAGCTACCTTGTTACTACAGAAATAAATGCATATGAAAAGCATGGAAAAGCAAGCTGATGAAGCTTTTAAAAGCCAAAAACCTGACTCCATAGTCACTATAGTAGGAACCTGTAAGGAAAGATGATTAGCCCATGCTATTTCTTGCTTCAACGTAGTTTCTGAGTCCATCCTAAGGGTCTCGTCTTCCGAATCCATGTCAATCCAAGAGCTAATTTTTCCTGGCCAAAAGTAAGAGCCAGTTTACCCAGCAGATTGTGGAGAGGATATAATTCAATAAAAATTCAGCAACTATAAATACTATCAAAGTGGAGAAGTCTTCTCTGAATTAGAAGTATCGAGCTAATTAGAAAACTTGTTTTCTCACTCTAATAATATGAACGCAATAAAAAAGCAGATAAACCAATCACTTTGAAATAAGAATATCAGTATCATAATGTGCCCAACTCTACCACAAATGTGCTCAACCAAAAACCATACCAACGACATGACTACTCCACTGCGAAGGACTTAAAACTAGGTCCGACCCAGCAAATGGCAGAACACGAGATTCAATGCTCTCTTTCTCCAACAAGCTTGGCCTATAATCTGGATTCATCTGCACCAAACAATTCATAAATCAATACTGCTACGAGGTCAACTTTTCAAATCACATTGCCCCATTAACTAAAGTCTAAGTTCAACCTAGGAAACTGTAAAATGCAACTGAAACGAAGATCAATGATTTGTTCACAAAGCGATAATTTAAGAACCCCAAACTACAAGAAGCAATGATTTACAATTTTTAAGAGTACGTACAATTGACAATCAAATATACTCAAACTAAACCGGAACTTAATCACATGTGTCGGAAACTGGTAAGTAATAACACTATCAAATACAATAACTAATAGAAAAGGAAAAAAAAAGAATAGAAATAGAAGATAAAATATGTGACTATAAACAAATCTCAAATAAGAAGAACAGACCAATGGAGTCAGGATGAAATCGAATCCACCACTGCGAATGTTGAAATCAAGAAGCCCAGGCGTGTCGTCGGTGAACTCTGTCTCCACTCCACAGTATCGACATTCATTTCTCTCATAACCAATCTTATCCCCCAGCGGCATTTTCGCTTAAATTTGGTCTTACTGAAACTATGAACTTTGGTTGCGAAATGCGACTCGCTGACACTGTCTGGTAACCAGAAGGGAGGGAAACAGAGGATTTCGTGAAGGAGGGCTTTGGTAGGGTTTTGATTTCATTGGGTTGATCTCTGCAGGCAATTTAAGGGAATAGGGCTTTCTTTTCTTTCGGATTCGGGCTTTGACCCAACTTTGACATATCTATAAATAATTTTACAAGTGAGCCCATTCTTTTGGGCCTATTAAATTACACCCTATTTTAATAACTAAAAATATCTATTATGAATTAATAATTGTTTTTTTAAATGAATAAATTGTATTAACCATAGGCAGAGTGTTACGAGTATAAGTCACCTTGAGAGAACCACACCCTAAAAGCTAGCTTGAAGGGAGGGAGAGCCCAAAACCTTATAAGGCCTGTTCTAGAACCATGCCTCCCCGATATGGGACTCATAACATTGTTTCCTCCTTTGGAAGCCGGCGTCCCGACGACTCTCACTCCACGGTGCTTTACTCAGCGATACTTCACTCGTTTCAGTTCACGGTCAGCCCCTCCGCTGGTCAGCCCTCTTCCGTGGGTAGCCCTCTCCGGTGGCCAGCTCTCAATGAAAGCACCAATTGTTACGAGTAAAGTCACCCTAGGAGAACCACACCTCAAAAGCTAGCTTGAAGGTAGGGAGAGCCCAAGGCCTTATAAGGCCTGTTCTAGAACTATGCCTTCTCGATATAGGACTCGTAACACAGAGCTAAT
This sequence comes from Erythroxylum baracoense, assembly GCA_025629805.1. Classification (NCBI taxonomy): domain Eukaryota; kingdom Viridiplantae; phylum Streptophyta; class Magnoliopsida; order Malpighiales; family Erythroxylaceae; genus Erythroxylum; species Erythroxylum baracoense. The sequence goes on from JAOTAY010000007.1 coordinate 25,144,498, forward strand.
AGAACATTCCAATGACAGCATTCTTATTTGATTAAAGCTTCCATCTGTGTTTCATGTCCTGTGAGAGAGTGTTTTGCATATTCTTCACAAAAATGGCTAATCTAATCCAGTTGACAATTTTATCTGCTACTTGGTACTTCCCTTCTTTTGTGTTTGTAAAAATTATGCTATTCATTTCCTTCCAAAGTGTGTAGACAGTAGTCATGAAAACAATCTTGAGAAGATTTTCATTACACATACCTTGCTTGGAGTGTCTAATAACCCAACTCAATAGTTGATCCCAATCATACATGTAGCTTTCTCCAGCAATCAAATGTAGTATCATGCTCTATATCACTTTAGAGAATCTGTAAAGAAAAAAGAGATAATCTCTATCCTCCGATGCCATTTCGCATAATACACAAGTAGAGTCTACATTATCGTGCCATTGACTTTTAGTCTTAAGCATGCTTCTAATTGTTGGCCAAGTGATTAGAGAGACTTTAGGATTTAAGGGCTTCCTCTATAGAAGATTTCACCAAGGAACCTCAGATAATATGTTTACGAGTAACTGGCGACATGACTTGTTTATGAATTTTTCATCTGAACTGGGAGTCCAAGTGATTTAATCTTCATTCTCTACATCACTCAATTAAGGGAAGTGTTCCACTAGAGAATTAAAGCCTCTAACGTTTCCGCTTCATTCACCGTTCCATATCAGAGATGAGACTTTAAGGTTCAGTGGGATTCTATTTCTCAAATGCAGAATATCAAGGTTGTGAATTATAGGACTTAAATCTAGTTAATTGTCAAACCAAAACCATGTTTTTCCTCCATTACCAATCTTATGCTTGATCTATGGATAAACGATGTCTCTCAAACTTCATCATCTGTCTGAAGATCCAAGAGACATCTCTTGTGAAAGTTGCCTGCCAGACTAATAATTGTTGTATTTGTACCCAAAAAGATTTAAGTTAATACATTATTTCAAAAATTCAAGACATTACTTAATTGATTATTTAATGAAATTATATATTAGACTTGTGTCTTGATGTATCTATTCTAATACCTACTAGTGTTATTAAAATTATTAATATTATTCACTTTCTTTTAAAATTGAATAGAAAAAGAAAAAAGTGCATTTTCAATCTAAGCATTTCATCATAATACAATTTAAACCTTAACATTTTAAAGTATTCAATCTAAAATTTACTATTTTTAAAATGTTAAAATAGACTCTAAACAGAGAAAACTTTAACGGGATTAATTATTCATCAATTAAATGTCACGTCGGTGTCGACGTAGTATTGTTAATTTTTTTTGACAATTTGATTATGATCTCACTACCATATGACATTGTGAGTAGTGAGACCCATTATCAAAATTTAAAAATAAAATTATAATTATAATAATTTATCTTAATCTTTAATAAGTTAACTAGTTAATTTACATCCCTAATTAGTACAATTATTATTTATACTTAATTATTTAGGTTTAAGCTATTAATTAAAATCCCTAATTATCTTCATTAAAATACAATAATTTATGAAATTAAGAATTCGTTTAAATTCTTATTTGATGCAACGATATTCCCCCTCATTCGCACTCTTTCTCACACTTTGCGACAATTATAGCTTCTGTGCATTTTTTTTACGGCATTCTCCTTACTTCTATCTCTCACATGTTGCAACTCTTTTAACTTATTTATCTCGAATATTGCAGCAGGTGGACTGGGTTTGCTCTCTGGCATCGACCACTGCTTATTGTCAAGGGATCACGAGGATGACAGAAAAAAGTGGAAAGTAGACAATGCAATCATGGTAGGTGCTGTTTTTTATAGCTTATTTATCTTTGTCTGCTTGTTGTGGTCCCTTTTTGTCGTCATATTTGATGTATATGGTTTATGGTCTATCTTATGGTCCTTTATCATATTGGATTGTTCTCAATCTTGTTGTCATATCTTCTATATATGGTTTATATTTTTAACACTACAAATGGGATGATGGAAACGAGTTTAGTTTAAATGAAGTTGTGTTTTTGCTAATCAAGGAATGTGAAATTTGAAGAGTTGTTTTGAGTTTTGGTTTTTCTTGTCAGTAAGTAAGCAATAATAGTTAATTAGAGAGAATTGCAAGATGGTAGATTTTAAAGAAATAAGGAATTAAATACTTCATAAATGAAAACACGATAGTCAATTAGTACTTTTTTTGAAATTAAAAGTATTACACTTAATGATATAATAAGAAAAAATGCACTTGGTTACTAATTTTGAATAATAGAGATCCAAAATTTCTTCAGTAAATTAAGATTTGTTAATAAGAAATGCAAAACTATTAGCTTGATCTATTATGGATTTGTGATTGCATTGATGATATGTGGGATATTTTAGGCTAAGACTATACATTCAATTCTAAAAAAACCACTTCAATCACTAGTATGACTATGTTCTGTTTAATGTACCATACATATGTATTAACATTTCCTTAAGAAGACTAAAGTGCAACTCATGACAAGAAATAGATGATTAAAGAGCTTCAGGGATGTAACATCCCACTACTATAAGGTACGTACCTAAACTTTTAGGCACATAACCTACGATAATGGTATGTTGGAGCAATAACAAAGCTAACTCGTGACGAGAAATAGATGATTAAAGAGCTTCACGAAGCTTACATGATCAGAACCCCCTTTAATATAGGGCTCAGTGAGGCACTATTACTTCCTATATCATCGCTGCACATATTATAAACATGTGCTTAATATTTTCACTCATCATGGTGATCCCACTATCAGATGTGCACTCACAATGGCAATTA
>JAOTAY010000007.1:25147392-25176110 GCA_025629805.1 Erythroxylum baracoense
CCCTTTCTTTATTAGGAAATTCCTATTAACTCCTTCACTTAATTTTAATTACTTCTTTTAATCCATACCACCATATACAATGCAAAATATACCTTATTAGACTCCAAAAATTCCTAATTAATAAATTTTAATTTATTTTCATGCTAGAGAATTTAATAAAAAAATAAAAAAATAAAAAAATAAAATCCTAAAAGCGGGATCCAACAAAGCATATCCTTGCAAGTTATGTCAGGAGTGACTATGGTAAAATATCAATAGATCAAAGTGTAAGGTATGTTAAAAGGAAATGTAATTCATATATTGGTGGATGGGGGAAGCAAGCATAACTTTGTGGATAAAAAAATAATAAATCAAATTTGAAGGGAGTTAGAAGAAGTGAAGGAGTTGACAATTGTGGTAAGAGGGGTAATGAATTTAAGTTGCAGTTATATTTGTCAAAACTTAAGGTGGCAAATGGGAGGTAAGGAATTATGTGTAAACACTTTGGTGATTGATATTGGTGGAACTGACATAATATTGAGAGTTTAGTTGTTATTGATTTTGAATGATATTGTGTTCAATTACTAAAAGGGGATCATGAAGTTTTATTAGTGTGGAAGATATAGACTTAGTTTGTGAAGGATGCAGAAATATAATGGAAGTACCAAAGAAGAAAGTAGCAGAAATGTGGAGTGATAAAGATGTTATATGTTGTTTTATAGTGGTGTGTCAAATGGGTGATACTAAAAGCAAGAACGATCAAAAGGTGGAATTGAGAAACTCACTAGTTGTAGCAAAGATGGTGGAACCATTTGATGCATTTGAGCAACAATTACAAGAATTATAAAAATAGTTTGAAGATGTTTTTAAAGAACCAAGACTTCAATAGTTGACAATCTTTTGAATCCAAATGCCCAATAGTTGACAACAGTATAAATGAAACTTTTAATAGGCCAGTCGGGGACAAGCCGATGATTAGCATGCTTGAAATAATTAGAATAATGATGATGAAGAGAAATGCAAATAAGATATTTATATTTGGGTGAAAGTTAGATATTGCACTAAATATAGTGAAGAAGTTAGAGAAGAACAAAGAAGATGCAATGCAGTGGAGAATTGTTTGGAATGAGATGGTGCTTATGAAGTTTCAAAAGGTGACAGAAAGCATACTATGAGGATTTTTAGACAACAAACATGTAATTGTTGGGCATGATACATCCTTTAATAAACAGAGTTATGCCTGGTAGACCTAAAATTGCAAAGAGGCATCAAAATGAGCCAAAGAAACTAAAAAATACAAGAAAGTTGTCTAAAAAAAGACAAGTAAAGAAATGTTAAAAAAAAGGTGATAATTCGGTCATAACTCCAAAAAATGCAATAAGGATAGCTCAACCTTACATGTTAAGGCTTTTTCACAGGTATGTAAACCTTATGGTAATCGTATAAATAGATTTTAAACTTTCTAGTAACTAATGTTTATTATTATCTTATTCATGTGATCACATAGGCATCTTTTATATAACCTTTACGTTTTTTGTCAATTATTATTGGTTTTAATAACTATCGAATTTGTTTTTATCACAAAAATAGGTAAGTGGTGTAAATAGAGTTGATGATAATGCTATACCGAGTCAATAAGCAATATTCTAAGAAATGTATTTTTATCAATTTATCTTAGTTGAAATTATAGGCAAATGTATTTCTAATGTTTTTTCTTCAATTTGTTAAGTTGGTACGTCTGAACATACTAGTAAAATAAAAATTTGGAGATGTTGATCTACACGCACTCAAATTATCATTTACAGTTTAGAGGATATTTTAATATTACTTTAGAATAATTACAAGCTTAAGCACTCAAAAGAAGAATATTATTGACACAATCATCACAAGGACAAGTTTTGCAATTAATTACAAATGAGGGAAACATTGTTGATTAACAATGCCTCTAACTTTTTTATATATATTCCATGTATATGTTACTGACATTCTAAAAATGGTGACAAATATTCATGCTGTATAAACAAACTGTTCATATTGGGCATATCTTTTTTAGCTTGACCAATATAACTACTGATTCTTTAAAAACTTAATCAATGTCATGCATATAATTTGCCTTCAATTTCTATGGGCTAAATCTTTCAGTGTCTATTGGATTTATATGGCAGTGTTCATTTTACTTGATTAACCAATGCTTCATATATACATAAACTTGGTTAAATTTGATCATATGATTTTCTAATAGGTGTGGGAATAAGGCTTTCAATTTATGACTAAAAAATAAATTTTCTATAAATAATATAGTTGTTATATTACATAATTCATATTTAATTATAATTCAATACAATTTCCCTATAGAAAATAACAAGTACTATAACTAAAACAAATCTCATTACAATATTCATTAAAACAAACTTCATTTCATTTTTTTTGGCAATAAATTAATATCTTCTTTCATGAGCTTCATTTGTTCTTCAAACTCTTTAGTTGTTTCAACCCCCTTCTTTAATATTGATTCTTCTTTCCTTAATTTTTGAATCACTTCAAGGACTCAATCAATAAATTTGTAATCGTGCCATTTAAAAAAGTTACATCTCCTAACCTAAAATATTTTATTTCATTATGTAAACTTTAACCGTAAGTTTTTAATCTAATAACAAATATTTCACCGTATAATTGGGACATTCATAAAATCCATTACTAGGATTATAATCACTCCATAATGTCCTTTGGCGAGAGATTGGATCCATTCCAACTTTTGCATTCCTTCATCCTTTCATGAGCTTTTACTTTTGGAGAAAGGTGATGGGGTGGAAATTGTTTAGGTTGATTCTGAGCCTTTTCATTTTAAAGTTGATGCAGTAGAGGTAAAATTCTATAATGATCAAATAAGGTTGATTTAAAATTGGTCATGTGGAGAGTGTTCAGAAAATAAAGGTGAAGAAAACATAAGGTTAGAGTCAGAAATACTGGTAAATTTAACTGCCATCATGTTTGCTAATAGGTAAATAAAGGTTCTAATTATGGAAGAATATGATGAATAGACTATCACAAAGTAAAGTTGCAATAGTTGCAACCGAAGAAATCAAATTCCAAATGTAGCAAATCATGGAGAATTATGAGGAGCTAGAAGGATGCAAGAATGCCAAGCTAGTTTTTGATGATGAAGAATTCTCAATAAAAGATAAGGGTCATCTCAAAAATTTGAAAATTGCTCTTGCAAAAATTGGTTCAAAGTTAGAATCAAAAACTGCATGAGAAAAATAAAATTCAATACTATATATTTGGTTTACTTAACCAAACATATACAAATGGCAATTTTGATAACTTGAGTAAAATTTAGCTCATTTGACCAAAGAGTTAAAAAGGCCTAGTTATTATAAGTTTTAAGAGTTGATTAGATTGCTTGGAGAATTTCTTAGAATAGGGATTAATAAGAAAGTCCAAAAAGTGGGAGGCAAGACTATTGAGACATGATGGACGTGCAATTACTAGTTAGTCAAAATATGGACACAGTGGGGACTAAGTTTGATGTTAAGAAGTTATATGAGAACTATTTGAGACAATTAAATCTTTAAAGATGTATAAATACACCCACAAGAGAAAAAGAAAAAGGACACAATCATTCAACAAAAACAACCATGTCCTATAATTATCTTAAATTCTCTTTTTATTTTGCACTTTTCTTTTGCCTAAATCAAATATTCTCTTTAAGTCAAATCTTATTCTAACACTCTTTAGCCTTTTGGTAGATGAAAATTTCATTTTTAAAATTTTTCAAAGTTCACTTAAATTGTCGATAAGAAGTCAAGTACAAATTCTAAGAGAATTTGTACTTAGGTATGCTTGAACCAAAGATTAATCATAAAAGCCATAAACATTATTCGTTATAGATTTATTAATCAAATTTTAGATAATAATAAATGGAATTAAAAAATGAATTGTTAATCAATAATGTTCTTGTCATATCTAAAACACCACTACAGTAGTACTATGAAATATTTATTTATTGAACAATTACGTAAAAGTAAAAATACTCTAAATTTGAGAGTCTAAAAATTTTATTAAATATTTTAACAAAAATGTGAATGAAAGATCTCATTTAATTGAATTGAGTTTATAAATTTTAGAAAATAAGGTCCAATCACTCAAGTTTTAAAAAGGAATTAAGATCTACAATTTATTAAACTCACATAATTTAATAGAAATAATATGCTAAATTAATAAAATTCATAGTCACTAATTTAATGAACATGATTCTCTCTATTTAAAAACTCTCATATATCTAATTTTACAAATTTATGTTAAAAATCCACCTAAATTCCCATACTTTTATTAAGCCCTTCCATTCCTTAAAAATATGTAGAGCTAAGTAGCGAATATTAACTAAATAAAATTATAATAAGATACATATAAATTTACACTTCTTGTATTATGTAGACCATAAATATTCACAATCGAGTCTATATGATATAACCAATTTTTTTTCAAAATACTTATCGAGGAAAGTTATGGTACAAGCAGTCAACGTAAGTAATTTATTGAACATGACTCACTGTTATGTTCTATTATATCATAGGGTTGACTGCTATGCTATCTAGTAGTCAGCACGAGATCAATCTTGATCACTGACTTAGTCTCTTTCTTCACTTAAACTATTATTAGGTTGTTCTTCAGTTGTTACAGTTTTTTAGGAAATAAAGGAGGAATTCATTAATAAAGAATGGGAGAACAAAACACAGCGTTCATAGGGGCAACCCTTCTACACGAGAAAACTTAAATGTATAACTCTACTTAGAATAAAAAGCTAGAGAACCTTGAAAGCTAAGTACAATAATGATCTTCAAGTTATGCCTGCCACTCTTATAAGTTCACAAATGCTTGCCATAATGTCAGAAATAAGGGTTGGGATAGGTTTTTGTTTAAAGTTGAAAAACATTCCACTCCTTCCATATGGATTGTACCATCATGCACACTGCAATTATATAGGTAAGCTTGGGGGGATTTCTTTTAGATGAGAGCCAATGGATAGCATGAGGGAGTGTGATTTCTTAAGAGGTCCATGTGCAATATACTTTGATAGCTCCCCATATACGATTGGTCACTTCACACATGAAAAATAAATGATCTCTGGTTTCCTCCACTATTGAACAAAAAGGGCAAGAAGTGTTAATGCTTAAAACTTTAAGACGATCAGCTGTGTTGAGTCAATTTTGCATGGCAAGCCATAAGAGAAAGGAAGTTTTAGGAGGGATACTCTTATGCCAAATGATTTGATGCCACTCCACTATCGGTTTCTTCATCTGAAGGAGGTCTCTCACAATGCAGTTAGAAAGATGTTAAGTATATTAATTGTGCCAGAAAAGGTATCTTGCTTAAGAGAATGGGGAGAGTAATAGGGTTGCAAGTGGCGAAGAGTGTTTGGGAAGTTCCAGTTATTGTCAATGATGAAGGTATCAAATTTAGTGTAGAGAGGGAAGATAGTAGAGTTGCTAACCAAGTTTGGAGAATTGATGAGAGCACCCTAACACAACCAGTTATCATACCACAATGATTTTAGCTTCACATTGACAACAGAACCAGAAATATAATCTTTAACCAAATTTTCTAAATGCAATAGTTGATTAAGAAAGAAATAGTTTGAAGGATTCTTTCTTACTTCCCATATGCTACGACCCTTGAGAAAGTAAGAGTGGAGCCATGTAATCCAGATCGAATTCTTGTTTTTAAGAATCCACCAAAGTCTTTTCAGAATGATTGTTTGATTTTTGAGTTTAACAGAGGAAATAATCAAGCCCCTTTTTGCTTTAGGATAGCAAATATAAAGCCATTTAATTTTTGTATAGCCCTTTGCTCCATTTGAAGAGTTCCACAAGAAATTCATGAAAATTCTCTCTATGGATTTGATGACATCTTTGGATTGAAATATATGAGAGCTCCAATAGATGTGTAGGGAGCTAAGCACCGATTTAATGAGTTGAATTTTCCCTGCAAAAGATAGAAATCTGTCTGCGATGAATTTTATCTATAAAAGGTGAGCATTTGATGAAAGTGAGTCTTTTTGTTGAGATAGGCAAGCCTAGATATAAGATAGGTGGTGAGTTCTCCTTCATGCCTGTGAGAGAAGCAATATGTGAGGCCACAGTTGAGGCACCTTTAGACAGAATAAAGTGACTTTTGTCAAGATTGAGTTGCAATCCAGAAACGGATTGAAACTTTTGGAAGGCCTTTATTAGCTGTTGATCGAATCCAAATTAGCTCTGCAAAAAAGAAGTAGGTCATCTGCAAAGGACAAGTTAGTAAGCATGATTTTCTTACACTTTGTGTGATACTTAAAGAGGGGGGTAGACTCCACTCCTAATTTGATTATGGAGTTAAGTATTTCCATACATAAGATAAAGAGGTAAGGAGAGAGGGGGTCTCTCTGTTTTAGCCCATTCTCAGCTTTGAAGTAAGGCGAGGGACTGACATTTATTAGGATTGAGTAGTTAGCAGTTATTATACATTCTTTGATCCAGTTGATGTAGATAGGTGGAAAGTCATAGACTTCTAACATCTTCCACAAAAGGGCCAACCAATATTATCGAAGGCGTTACGAAAGTAGATTTTGATGGTGCAATTTGGGGTTGAGTTCACTCTTGAATAACCTTTGAGAATCTCTTGCACTATTAGGATATTGTCGTCAATTTGTCGATTCCTAATGAAAGCCCCCTGATTGTCACTGACAAGCAGAGATATAGCTATTTTCAATCTTGTTGCAAGGATCTTTGAGATGACTTTGTACAGAAAATTTGTACAGGCTATAGGTCTGAAGTCATTAAAGGAGTTAGGAGTTGAAATTTTCATATTAAACATAAGAAGGTCTTGTTAATCTCCTTAAGGAGCACCCCTTTGGAAAAAAATTCCTTCATAGCATTTTTAACAAACTTACCTGTAATGTCCCATGTTTTTTTGATAAAAGAGACCATTCAGTCCGACCACATCCTCAATTTCCTAGTCTTCCACAGGTTTGATAAGTAAGCTTTGGTCTAGATGGGTGATTTTTTTCAGGTTGAGAGAATTAAAGCCTGAAATTGGGTTCAAGGTTGCGATACAGGTTCCAAGTACTTTACTAAAGTAAGTAACAGCCTCGTCCATAATTTCCTTTTGGCTATGGAGGATTTGACCCTCGCGATTTATGATGGAGGAGATATGGTTTCCATTTTTATGGACTAGAATGGAGTTAAAGAAGAACTTTGAGCTTTTATCTCCATCTTTGAGCCAATTAATCCGAGATCTTTATTGGAGCAAGGAGTTGTGATAGCTTACTAAGGCCATATAATGAGAGAGAGGTAGCTTTTCATTTTCAATTAGTGAGTGATCTTGTAGTGAAAAGGCAAGGGATTTGTAGATGTCAGTAATTTTGTTCCTAGCTTTAAGCATAACATCTTCTTTAGAACCCCTTGAAGAGTGAAGAATTTTGATTTCCTTCTTGATCTTTTTCAATTTCTGGACACAGATAAATTGTTTAGTACCTTGAAAGAAATGAGTTGCACCTTTTGAACAAGCTTCAGTAAATCCTAGAACATGGATCAAATAATTGTTAAATCTGAAAGGGTAATTGCTGACAACCTTTTGGAAGAGATTTACTACTTTAATGGGGGTGTGATTCAAAAAGGGAGGGTCTTGGAATAGAGCAGAGCTATTGGGGAACTTTGTAAGCTAGCTAACATTGACCAATGCTCTATCAAGCTTCTTTTGAATAAACCAGTGAGAAGATTGTTTATTAGACCAAGTAAACCTATGACCACAGAAGTTCAGGTCTGTCACCCCTAGGGCGTCTACACACTGCTTAAAATCATCCATGTAATTGCGAAGATTAACATTGCCTTAAGCCTCAGCTGTAGATAGGATAGAGTGGAAATCACCAAAAATCAACCAAGGAAGGTTGAAACCTCTGCTGAAATCTATAAGGTTTCTCCAAAGAGTTGACCGTTGGAACCCAAAATTGCTAGCATAGATAATCGATGTGAGGATTTCGACTTTCTCATGTAAAAAAGAAAATTTAAGGTGCATAACATGATCAGTGGAGTGGAGGAGTTCAACCTGAATTTTATTGGCCTTGTAGCATAAAATAATTCTTCCATTTACAAAATGTGAATGATTAGTCAGCTGCTTCCAGTAAGGAGCCAAAATCGATATTCGACCAAGATTCTCTAGTTTTATTTTTGTTTTAAGTAGTCCTACAATGAGAGGCTTCTCCCTCTTGACAAAATCCTGTAAAGCAGCTTGCTTTGTTGGGCAATTTAGACCTCTGACATTCCACACAATTATGGACATATTAAATGAATTGGTATTTAGAGCTTTTCCTCTTGTTCCGTTAAGAAATCCTCCTCACTACAGTTTGAAATGGCATAGACAGTCGTCATCTTCAATGTCTACATAGCCTTGAGTTTAAGGACTTGTTGAATTTGCATTTTCTAGTGGAGTGCTGATAGGGGTTTTGGTGAGTTTCACTTGGTGGAGGGCTTACATTTGCTGGTGTGGAAGGGGAGTGGACCGGTATAGGAGCATTTGTGGGCACTGTAGGAGAAGAAGGTTAGCTAGTTGAAGGAGGCTCCTAATTAAGAAAAGAGTGAACTTGGGGTCCTATTACAATTTCTAGTGCAGTCTCTACGGCTGATGGAGGGTCCTGACCCACCTCCAATAGGCCCTACATTTCTTCCTTGCAGAGAGAGTCCCCATTAACTTATAATAGCTACCAATTTGAAATTTTTTACCCGTGGGTTGCCAAAGTTTCCCTTGATGTTTGGGAAGAGGTTTCCATTGATAGGAGACAGCTATACTATCCTCCCATAGTTTTCGTCCTTCACCAAGCCTTATAATAGGAATTTCATTTAGAAGATATTTTGAGAGCTCAACACTTACACAAATACGAGCATAACCCCCTCTTTTTTTCTTGGCAGTAGTTTCATCAATACAGAGACGTTTTCCAATGAAACTAGTAAAGGCACTCAAGCCTTTGGTGGTCCAGTATTCAAAAGGGACATTATGAAAGTGAATCCATAAAGGAATGCTTTGGATTTTGAGTGATTGAAGCTTTAGACTCAGTTGCCATATCTGTAAGAACAAAGGTTGATTGCCAATATGCCATGGGCCTTCCTCTAAGACTTTATGAGCTTGAGAGATTGAGTTGAAGGTGAACAATATGAGGTTTTCTTCTGTTAGAAGCACATCAGCTAGCCCCTTGTTAAGCCAGGTTCGGTGAACCCATTTATAAAGGACAGGAAAGGGGAGACGTTGGTCAAAAAAGAAGCCAACCAAAGTGGCTTTCCAATAACGTGCTCCCTCTTCCAAAGTTTCAATCTCTGGACAAACAATATGTTTACCGTCAATTTCTATGGGAGATGTAAAAGTGAGGTTTGAAGCTTGTTGGTCACCAACTACTTACTTCCAACTTTTCCTAGGTGTAGGTTTTGCAGGAAGTGTGGTGGGGGTGGTGGTGGGCAAAAGTGGTGAGAGGGTGGAGGTGATGGTGATGGTTGTGGCGAGGGTGGTGACGGTGGCAGTGGCAGTGGCAGTGGCGGAGTTTTTTTGTGTTGATGCTCTTTGTTGGTGAGAAGGAAGAGATGGAGGAGATGTGGATATGGAGGTGGGCAAAGGTGGGAATTCATCATGGACAGCCTCAGAAGTAATCGGCATGATCAGAAACCAGAGCTCTAGTTGTTACAGTTTTGCATGATTAGTCCCTGTAAAAAAGTGTTGCCGAAATGTCCCATGCGTGTTGGTGTCATCACATTATGAACTCATTGAAGAATGTTGTCTTACATTGCCTTTACCTTCTATCTTGACAACTCATAGGAATTTGTTGGTAGTGTTGTGTTAATATTATCAACAATATCCCATAAATTATGCTTATACAAATAAGATCAAAGCCGAACAATCTAAGTTTTATAATAATAATTATTATTATTTAATTTTTTGTAACGTGTACACTCTTAAGTTACCTAACTTTTTTAGGGATCAAGACCTGAGCTTTTTAGATCCCGAGTGTTTGACTCAAAACAACGACTTGAAAATTTTCTTTTCTTGAATTTATGAATTAAGTAATTTGTAATATCACAAAAAATTTATTTGATATTAAGCGTTTGAATTTTTTAAATTCTGAAAATTTAAACTTTTAAATAATAAATTAAATTTAGCTTGTAATTTAATTTTACATTGATTTATTTATTAACATATCTAGAGTACCAAATTTAAGAATTATTATGTCAAATAGTAATAACTATAAATATTTTTATTACAAAAGAAAGTAACAACTGAGAATTTTTCTTTATTAAAAAATGCTGGTAAGAAGTAAAATTGAAAGGACATACTCTTAGTTGATTTCGTTCGGAGCTAATTTCGTCGTGGTAAATATTATACAACAATCTAAAACATTACGGTTGAGTAAATATTATATTTAAATTAATTGTTAAAATATGAAGATCCCTCATCATTTTAATTACAGTTCATCAAATAGCATTCATTTGCATAATTTATACAAAATGCTATATAAAACAATTATACAAGACGTACAAGTTATAACCTATAGAAACACGTTACATTATAGTACTAAAAGAAAGACTCGTTTATAATTTCTCTTTTCAAAATAGAGGAAACACTGAAAGACAATTTAACGTTGTTATGACGAAAGGTTTATTTGCATCAACTAACTAATTATTTATTTGGTATATACCGTCACGTGATGACCAACATATGTAATCAAGGGAAACTGAAACTATTGCATCATCTTAGTAATTATTATTTATATGCAATGTACAATATCTGGTCAATAAATCTTTTGCTTCAATTGCAAGCAAACCAATTCATGAATAAGTAGCATATATGCAAGTAAACTAATTCTTTTTCTCAATTGCAAACAAATGTATTTAAAATCTGACCGTTACTCGACCATAAGAGGTGCTTTTTACATTTGCAATTTAATCATATCAAATATGCCGCAGTTATATTCTTAATTTTAGACATATGGCAAAAGGGGCATTTTTTACCCTAATTTTTATACCAATCGACAATTTTAACCATAACATTTTAGAGTGAACAATTATAACCCTAATATTCAGAAAACATTAAATTTTGACTCCACCCTAACGGAAAATTTAAACTCCTTTGTTAAGTACCGGTTAGTACTGACTTGATATTTTTAAAATGATATATAGTTCTCCTTAAAAACCTTTAAAAAATCTTTGACATATAGTTCTCCTTAACAGTCTTCCACTATTGATAATCCAAATCTCGGAGTAGCGAGACTGCGTAGTCAAACCTTTCATCAAACTTGTAATCCATCTGATCAAATACCCGCTTTGTTCTTTCCAACCAGCCTTCTGCCTTAGCAGAGTCTATACTCTATAGAAGTCTACAGACCCCTGCTTCCTAAGTTTATCATACCTCCTTTCTCTCCTCTCAGGAATTCTTTAAGGCATTTGTTCAAATTGGAGTACTGGAGACTCTCTATTGGCTCCTATGGACTAAAGGTTAGCTAATTCTGCGACTCAATTTCTTATAACGGATGACCTATAACAAACAATAATTGTGATCACTATACGAGTCTCTCATTATACATCATGCTTAAAATGCTCATATATGTCCCTATAGATGCCAACTTATGCTCTGATACCAAAATTGTAACATACCACTTCCATAAAGCATGTGCCCGAACATCCAAAGGATATTTGAGAACATACCTAATGAGAATGGCATGTTAGAACAATCACTTTAACCAAGGCATGACATAAATCACAAGCATTTAAAAAGATCAACTTTTCCCGTTTCATTCACAAACATAAACTTACATTGTTATATTACAATCCATAATCTATATATATATATATATTACATAACATTTGAGAGTTTACTACTCCATACAAAATATACAAAATGAAATGGGATGCTAATTGAAAACATTCTAAACTAGACTTCTCAGATATTAGCTGACTAGATCTTTGAGCCATTCTTGTTCCCAAAATGACAGTACTAAAATTCTACTAGATTGTTTAGGAGCTAAAACTCCCTGGTACCTGAAAATCAACGTTACAATTTTGAAAAGTTTGCGAACTCTGTGAGTGAACCATCATCGATGTGCTCACTCAATCAGAACACAAAGGCAAGTATATAATCCGATTTAAGGAATATAACACATCATTCAATATCAAATCCCACATCATATTTTGTCATATATCATCAAGTACAACATGTATACAAGCATTTCATATCACCATTTTAGAATAATTCAATAATTCATCCCAATCATTCATATGATATATGTAAAGTTATATATGCAAATGCAAATGTAACTCCATTTTCTTTTTTACTTTTTTTGTGACCAAGTACCTATATGTTGTCCCGTATCCGTTGTAGATACCAGGCTCATTTCATTTACTATCTCGTACCCATTGTGGATACTGGACTCATTATTAACTGAGCCTGTGACTCTTTGTGTCCAATTCCTGAGCTTAAAGCTCTTTTTCACGTTGGTCACTCTGGTCATAACTCCTTTATCTGATCATGGATATCAATGTAATGGAATGCATCAATTCACATAATATGCTATCAGTACTTTTCATTCAATGTGTTCATGCCATTATCACATTCTTTGTACTTGAGTCCGGCATTCAACATTCAGTTAAGTACACATTTTATATTACATATACAATTTGAAAACACTTCCATATATAGTCCCAAGTATCAAAGTCCTCATACCAACAATGTCCAGAATCATAGCAATTATATAAGTAACCGTTTAATAATTGAAAGTTAACCAAAAACAATTCAATCATAGTGAGGAACATCTAGGTTAACTCACAGTATGCTGCAGAAAAGCTATTACCTTGATGAACTGATAATGTCTGGATGTTGGCGATCGACTTATGCTTCTTTAATCATATAATACATATATATTTTACATATTACTAAGTTGATCAATCATATGAATTATTCAATTATGCACATGTATATGTGTCATATTCAATGCATGCTCAGTTGACTTTCCCAGGTATGTATCCTTATTCATAAATCTTGACCATTTAAACATTATATTTTTTATACTACCATTTTGTAATCAGGTTAGCTTGATTCACTCCAAATTCATCAACCATACTTTACACTTATCCTTGAACACTTTCAAGATCAAAAAGCCTCTTATAACACACACATATAATTGTTACTTTAAATATGAAATTTCAGCAAGCTAAATCTATATATTCACCAAACTTTTTCCAATAATATATATTCATACATTTACCTAATTCTCATTCATAATTACCCCATGTTTTTCAATGCTCATTCATCCATATCTTATACACATTACTCATGTCCTTAGGATTATGTTTGCATTAAAACAACTCATTTATTCCTTTAACAAGTCATAATTTCCATATTTGAACTCAACCATATCAAAACAGTTCATTCTTTAGGCTATGACATCAATTAACTATATAAACTTATCAAGCTCCTAACCAATTAATCAAACAACAATCTAGGCTCATTCCTAGCCTTAATCAAGTCCAAATATACCAATTTAGAGTGAAATTTCTCAGCTGGTTTGACATGTACACAAGGCTGAAATTAAAATTCCAGAATTTGTCATCAAAATCACTAATGTGTGTAACTTTACTACTTTCAATACTTCATGAATTTTACAAGCTTAGAGACATTATTAGCACCTGAAATTTTCCAGATTTCTTTTCGTTTAAGGTTACTTTCTTTCAGGTTAATTTAACTTCCATATTGGTTACACTAAGGCTTACAAAATTCTACTCACTTATGTCATTAACAGTCACTTTTTACAAACACACCTACAGCTCTAATTTTCCATATTCAATAACACTTCAATAACACCTATCTTTACCATTAATCCACTTTCATTTATACTTCAAATCTCAACCTAAACCATCCATTTAACAATTTATAACCTATTGTTTTCATGCATCAATACCAAAATAGAAAAGTAACCAATTCATCCATCACATTCCAGCATAACATCATCATCAACACCATATGCATTCCATCCCAATTCAGTCATCATAAAATTTCTATCTCAACATGCCACAAAGATAAAAATTTCACTTACTTATTTAGCTCAAGTTCCACCTTAATGATCAAGCTAACTTAGCTCTCCATGCATGCAAAATCATCCAAGTATAAGATGGAAGCAAAATGATTTCAGCAAAGGCAAAATGATGATAGCAGATTACAGCTATCTTTGAGCAAATTTTTGTATGGATCTTAAAGTGACTATGAATGAAATTGAAGCAAAATTCAAAAGCTGTGAGGGTGTGTGAGTGTTTCGGTGGTGAGAGTAAAGGAAAGAAGAAGCATGAACACAATAGAAACTATCCTATAGTAGCTTAACTCACTAGGTGCTAGGTGTCATTACTATACAATGGCATTTGTCACCTATGCATGTAAGTCACTTGTCCTCTCCATAAGCTGCTATTTGTCACAATTATGCTAGGTTATTTGTCACTCAATCACTCCTACCATTTGTCACTTAATTTTCTATGCCATTTGTCACTTAATTTTCCATGCCAAATGTCACTCATTTTATAAGCCATATATGCTTAGTCATCCTAAATGTTCATATGTCAACTTATCTTGCCACTTGACATTTTTCCTAGACTAAATGTACATTTTAATTCATCAATTTTCCAATTGTAACAATTAGTTCCAAATTTACTACTTGTAATCCATCAAACCAAAAATCAAGACATAAGAAATACAATATCAAATCATAATCATTTTAAAGCTTTCATACCCTAAAATACGTCAATTGATTGCAATTATTCTAAATCAACATTTATGTGTATATATATGCTTATATTATGAGATTATGCAAATGAATGAAATCATATCATAAACATACCAATTCTTTCTAATATATTGCAATTCATGTGACTATCTCTCTAATCCCTCAGTAGGTTAGGAAACTGACTATTACATTTCAATTATCGTGTTTTTAGTGGAAAAACCTCTAGCAGGTTGTGTGGTTTTTGCAGCTCTATTACTTGTAACATTTTGATGATGAAACATTTGTTTGTTTGGTGATTTTTCTGCTCCTATGCGCGGGATGCTTTAGTAACAATATTAAAAGATCACAACAAATTTCTTGGTGGATGATTTCCCATTCTTTCGTTGATCAACCTACATTTTTAGGGGAGCTGGATTCGTATTTCAAGTGTATTTGTTTATATATTTATTGTTTAAGTCAGTTGAGTTGTTTAATTCTTTCTTTATTATCGAACATTATTAAGAAAATCCTTTGTTGAGTTTGGCATGAGGTGGTCGTGTTATTGGGTGTAATTTACTTTCACGGGTTGTGAGGACGAGGATAGTGTTAAAGGTTAGGTGAGTCGGCTCTTTAATGCCTTGAGTAAAACTATTGTATCATAAGCGAAAGTTGTTTAAGTGAGATTCACCGAATCAAAACTTGGTACATCAAGTTGGTGCAGATCTATGTTTCACTATTATAGCTCCTAGAGAAAGGAGATCAATCACCAGGCCACCGTTGCTAGATAGTTAAAATTATCCTGTGTGAAAATCACATATGAGAGTATTTATTCAGGCATAAGAAACAAAAGCATGGAACTCGATTTTAAATGACTGGACATATCCAATGACGACTGATGAAAAGGAAGAAGCCCATGATATCAATGAATTATCTTTGGATAATTGGGATTCTTACCAACTTTGAGATAAATTTGTTAAGAGATAAACGAGAGAAGAACAAAGGATTGACATTGTAAGCTGAGGTTGGAAAAGTCATGAGTGACTTAGGAAATGAATCTGATGAGAATGACGATATGGTGTTATTGACAAGAAATTTTAGAACATGGTTAAAGAAGTTGAAGCAAGATAGACCCGAGTTTAAGCAGAATGGTGGGAGCTCATCAAATAATAATTGCAAACAATAAGCTAAAACTCAAAAGGGTGAAGGAAAGATGAAGAAAATTCAATGTCATAAATTTCAAGGCTTCGGACATGTGCAAATGGAATGTACCAACACGTTGAAGAAGAGAAAAGAGAAGTCTTATAAGATTACTTGGAATGAGAATGAATCTGAAAGTGAATATGGTAGTGAAGAGGAATATGAGAGTAATTATGCTGCGTTAGTTGCTTTATACAGCAGAAATATAGTTACTTGCTTAACAGCAACCAGAGAAGAAACTGATGGGGAAAACGACGATGAATCAATGCAAAATTACAAAAAAATATGCAAATGAATTAGTCTATAGTTCAGGTTCAGATTATGACAACGATGATAGTGATTCAGAATACAAAAGAGAGGATATTTGCAAAGTTTATGAGTTAATGTATGCTAAATGAGTCCAAACATGTAAGAAGAATGAGAAGCTAAAGAAGGAAAACTTTACCATGAAAAACATCATAAAGATCATTCAAAATCAAGAGAACAAATTCTTATCTACAATAGATGAGTTTAATGAAATACAGTTGAAGTTGGTCAGTATCGAAAAAGGACTAAAAATGTTAAATGGAGGTATCGAAAAGTTAGAACAATTGCTGAAAATTGGCAAGATTAAAGGAGATATTTAAGGCATTGGCTATAAAAGTGAATGTTCTAAGTTGAATGATGAGAAAAATGGTGGAACTAGATCTATCAAAGGAAAAACTTCAAGGAGGAAATGAAAATTCATACCTACTTGTCACTTTTTTAGGGTAAACGGGCATATAAGTCCAAATAATGATTTTCAAAATGATCAAAATCGAAGATCTAGACAATCTTCTATGAATTTCCAGTAATAACCCACGTTACCAAAACATACTTGGGTTAAAAAAGGATCAATTACAAGCACATTTAGCTTTTAAATCTATGTGGGCTGCTTCACACAATGATTGTTATTTTGACAGTGGGTGCTCACGTCACATAATAGTTGAAAGAAGTTATTTGATAGATTATCAAAGTTGTGTAGATGGCCACATTGCCTTTGGTGATGGAAAGAAAGCTTCGATTATTAAAAGAGGGACCTTATGCATTGATGGATTGCCACACCTCAAGAACGTGCTTCATTTTGATGGGTTAAAGCCAATTTAGTGAGTACAATTCAACTTTGTGATGATGGATTCCTGGTTAAATTCACTAGTGATGAATGCAGGGTATTAACCGAACAAGGACAATGTTTGATGAGTGGTAGAAGATCGACAAACAATTTTTATATGATGCACGTCACTACTTCTTACAAATCAGCCTCATATGACAACAATATAAATCTTTGGCATCAAAAGCTTAGCCATGTCAACTATGATCTTATTATTAAGTTGAAGAAATTCGAAGCGGTGAGAGGGTTGCCCATAATGAACAATGATGACAAGACGATGTGTAGTGCATAGCAAATAGGTAAGCAGACATGAATGTGACACAAAAAGGTTAGGCATGTTACATCTTCTCGTGTATTGGAATGAATTCACATGGATTTGGTTAGGTCAACACAACATGCTAGAATTGGTGGAATGAGATACTTTTTGACTTGTGTTGATGATTACTCTAGATACACTTAGGTATCATTCTTAAAGGAGAAATCAGATGCGTTTAAGGCTTTCAGCAGTCTATGTATATAGGTTACAAATCTAAAAATTTTGACTATATTGAGAATACGATCAGATCATGGAAAGGAGTTCAGAAATGCAAGTTTTAATGACTTTTGTAAGAAATATGGTTTCATGCAAGAATTTTCAGTACCTAAAACTCCTCAACAAAATGGTGTTGTCGAGAGAAAGAACATAACTCTTCAAGAAATGGCCAAATCTATGTAAAATGGAAGAAAAATATCATTAAGGTTTTGGGCTGAAGCAGTAAACACAACATGCTACATATACAACTGAGTATATCTTAGAAGCAACTTGAACAAGACATCCTATGAACTTTGGAAGGGGAAGAAACTAGCTATAAGCCATTTTCATGTATTTGGCAGCAAATGTTATATTCTAAGAGATCAAGAACAGCTCAGAAAGTTCGAGATTAAAAGTGATAAAGGGATCTTTATTGGATATTTAACTTATAGCAAGAAATATCGGGTATTTAATCAAAGAACCAAGACAGTGATGGAATCCATAAATGTTGTGGTAGATGATTTACATCAGATAATTGATGAAGTAGTTGAAGAAAATCTTCAAAACCAACCTCACAACTCAGCACAAAGATGCAAATAAGCAAGAACCAAAAACTGCCCAGATCTGCAGTTAGTTACTGCTAGTGAAGAACTTGTTTAGACAGATGATAAGTCAGCTGCTTCAAAAGAAGAAACCAATCAAGTACCCGATGCTGAAATCATTCTTTTAAATAACATAAACTCAAAGGAAAATGATTTCAATAAGGTCCATCATCACGAATCAGAAAAAGTCATCCTATTGAGAACGTAATTTGAGAAGTCAGTGATAAAAGGAAGACAAGAGAGAGAAAATGGGTATAATAACATGAACTTGTGGGACTTTTATGTTACACTTCTTCATTCAAACCTAAAATATATGAAAGAATCCTTACAAAATAAGTTCTAGATAGAAACTATATAAAAAGAATTGATACAATTTTCTCACAATGTTGTTTAGGAATTGGTGCCAAGGCTATTAGATGTGAATGTGAACAGAAAAAATGGGTATTTCTCAATAAAATTGATGAAAAAGGCAATGTGACTAGAACTAAGTCAATTTTAGTGGCTCAAGATTGTTCTTAGATTGAACTAATTGATTTTGATGAAACTTTTGTACTAGTGGCAAGACTTGAGTCAATTAGTCTACTTTTGGGTATAACGTGTGTGAAAGGCTTTAAACTCTACCAAATGGATGTGAAAAGTGCGTTCTTGAATGGTTTTATAAAAGAAGAGATATATGTTGAGCAGCCAAAAGGCTTTATTGGTTCAGTACATGTTGATCAAGTTTTCAAGCTAAAGAAGGCTCTTTACGATCTTAAGCAAATGCCAAGGGCTTGGTATGAAAGGCTCACTCAATATCTACTCAAGCAAGGCTATGAATGAGGTAATGTTGACAAGACTTTATTTCTTAGAAAATTCAAATCTAATTTGATGATTGCATAGATTTATGTTGATGATATTGTATTTGATTCCACTCATCCTAAGATGGTGGACGAATTTGTGGAGTTAATGATGCATGAATTTGAGATGAGCATGGTGGGTGAATTGAATAACTTTTTCGTTTATAAATTAAACAATTAAAGAATGGCATCTTCGTATCGCAAACTAAAAATGCAAAGAATTTAGTGTAGAAGTTTGGCCTTGAGAATGCATGACATGCTAGAACTCCTATGAGTGTATCTATGAAGTTAAACAAAGATGATAATGGAAAAAGTGTCGATGTAAGCTTATATAGAAGCATTATCATAAGCTTACTTTATTTAACAGTAAGTAAACCAGATATCTGTTATAGCATTGGAGTATGTGCCGTTATCAATCCAACCCGAAAGAGTCACACTTGATAATGGTAAAGAGGATTATTAGGTATGTCAGTGGTACTTTCGAGTCTAGGCTATGGCATTCATGTGATTCTGCTTCCCATTTAGCCGGGTATAGCAAAGCGAATTGTGCTGGGAATTTAGATGACTAAAAAAACACGTTAAGGGGCTGTTTCTTTCTAAGCAATAATTTGATTTCATAGACAACAAGAAGCAAAACTCCATCTCCTTGTCAACCACAAAAGAGGAATATATTGCCGCAAATAGTTGTTGTTTGCAACTGTTGTGGATGAAAAATTTTTTGGAAGATTATGGAAGTGATCAAGATATTTTGACTATTATGTGTGATAACAAAAGTCCTATAGACATCTTAAAAACCCAATTCAGCATTCGAGAATGAAACATATCGAGTTGAAGTATTACTTAATCCAAGAGCTTGTAGAGACCAAAGTTGCAGTTCTTTCATATGTAGCAACTGACCGGCATTTTTACGAAACCTCTTGGTTAAATTAGGCTCGAATTACTTTGAGGGACTTTAGGATTATGTGCTATACATTTTAATGTAATGTTGTTTATTTCTATTTTTAAAAAGGTGGAAATTAAAAAGGGATAAAATCTATAATGTTTGGGTCTTTCTTTTAGTTGCCGCCGCATACACCCCCTTTCCTCCTTTTTTTAGCTTGAAATTTTGTCTTTAAATTTGTTTACTCTCTCTTCTTCATTTATGATTGTTGGTGTCTCTCACTTAGCTCACTCACGGTTTTCACTCTCCATCATCGTTTATCTCCTTCATCTTCATTGGGCATTCTTATTTTTGGAGCTACCATGGGAAATCAAAACATCAAGCTTACTCTTTTTATTTGGAGCAGTAACTAACGACTTCTCATCCCTTCACCATTAGTCCTTCTTGGCATTCAAGCCCTCTT
The DNA here is from genome assembly GCA_025629805.1 of Erythroxylum baracoense. NCBI lineage: Eukaryota > Viridiplantae > Streptophyta > Magnoliopsida > Malpighiales > Erythroxylaceae > Erythroxylum > Erythroxylum baracoense. The sequence goes on from JAOTAY010000007.1 coordinate 25,167,751, forward strand.
TGACAAAACACACCTCCAGGGAGGTTGTCAACAGGTGTTGGGTCATCCTCTGAAGTTCCCATCAACATTCCCAACCCCTCCTCTTTTCGGGAATAGCCACCAATCGATGATGATGTGTTGTAGGTTCTATCTCATATGGTCAAGGAATCCAACTCTTATTCTGAAGATGCTCCGGCTAAGGCTACTGTCTTTATATCTTTGATTGTCTCACCACCGACTACTACTTCTTCTTGTTCCAAGAAATTTGTCAAACATGTTGCTCAAAAAGCTATCTGACCCCCTTGTAGACAGTCTCCAGGTAGAATTTCAGTTGATGATGCTCTGTCTTGCAAGTTTTATTATTCCACTTTAGAACTGAAGTGGGACTCCATTGCGAATACCTGGTTAGTTCTTGATTATCCTATAAATTTGGATGAATATCAGCAATTTTGTTTGGATATCTTATTAACTGAAAGAAATTTATTAACTATTGCACTATTGTCAAAACATTATGACTCTGAATTAGTTAAAGATATTTATTGTAATCTTGATAAGGATGTCTTGAATGATTCTACCTTGAGCTATCAAGTGGTGTATGTGAGGGGTATTATGGTTAGATTTGATCCTGCTCGATTGAATACATTTATGAGGTTTAATAATTTAATTGGTGAACAAGTATATGATGGTCATTATGCTGTGACTAATGATATGATGGCTACTATTTTAACGAGAGGTAAATTGACCTTGGTCATCTTCTTCTGCTCTTCGTGTATTTACATTATCGCAGAAATATTTTATACTCCATAAGCTTGTGTTAGCAAATTGGATGCCTAATATTCACATGGTTACATTTTATTCGGTTTAGGCTAAATTAGTTTATACCGCTAGCACTGGGGCAAACTTCAATTTAGGAAGAATCATTATTGATGCAATGATAGCGATTGGTAGCAAGCCATAATCTCTGTTATATTTTCCATATATGACTTCACAATTCTTGTATACTAATTATGTTCCTTGAACTGCTTCGATTGTCCTTGAGCCTATGACATTCTTGAACATTTTGCCTCGAATATTAAATGTGAACAAGCAAGCTCGGGTGATCGACTTGCCTTATTTATCGTCTGGGACATCTGAACCTTCGGATACATCATCTATCAATCTGTATGTTGCTTTGTTTGTTGAAATTGATCATATTGAGGGCATTTTTCAAAGAGAGTTAGATGCACTACATCAACTAAAGTAGAGAGATCTTCATCGCTCTGCTGATTCTTAGTTGTGCCTTTTAACATCTTTTTGTCCCAAGGGGGAGAATGGATGATGTAGTGGTTGTGGCTGTTTTGTTTACTTATAGAACTTGGATGCTTTGTTTGCATAATTTTTGCTGTTTTTGTTAACTTTGGATTATTTTTTATTCGAATATTTGTCAATTGCTTATGTGAACTTGATGAACTTGTTGTTATATGAACTTAATGTTATTTAGAACTCAATGTTTGATTCAGGGAGAGCTCCTATTTGTTTTATGGACTTAATATTGTGTGTCTAATTATCTTCTTAAGGGAGAGTTTCAATATGTAACAAATAATGACAAAAGAGGGAGATTGTTAAGATATGTGTTACGATATTTTTAGCCGTTATTTGTAGGAAAAAATTAGTTATTTGTGGAATATTATTATAATGATTCTTCGACCTTGTATGGGATTCCTCAATGGTAAGATTGCATAAGGATAAAATCCTGTGATAGGATTTTTTTGGGATAAAATCTTGGAGATTTTAGAGCTATTTTTGACAATCTATTTTGGTAGTTTTATCTATTTAAGTGATAGAGATACTGCTAAGCTATTATTTGATACATTAATTTAGGTCAATTGTGTAATGCTTTAGAGTAGATATTTGCTAAATTACTATTTTTATATTACATTTGGATATTAGGAGTTTTTTTGAAGAAAAGAAGTCAAAAGTAGCTGAAAAAGAAAGAGACACATAGTACAGTGAAGGAAGCAAAAAGGGGGTTCGGTCTTGGTTTTTAAGAGAGGAGAAAAATACTACACAAGCAAGAGAAGAAAAAGTGAATGGCTCAACGTGTTTTATAAAATAAAAAAAGGAAGGCCTCCACTGAAGCAGTGAGACTGCCTCCACTCTATTCACGCCCGTAACCAACGTTCATGCATCAGGCCTCCACTGATTCTCCAACAATGCAGCCTCACTCTCCACTCATTCATGCATCAACTTTCATTCTCTACAAACCATGAAGTCTTTACTAACAGCTAAAACTCACGCAGCCATCCAGGAGACACGCACGCAGACTCCATCTACTCACGCCACTCACAACCAAAGAACCACACATCAGCCCCCACCAGCACAGCCTTCACTTCCATCAATGCAAGTTCCCATACTCCACACACAAACCCACACTCCATTTCACTCTCCATACCTTCACAACGCCCCACTCCATTTTTCTCACATGCAAAACCCCACCTAGCTCCAGCCTTTCACTCCATTAACACATCATTCATACTTCAACAACGTAGCCGGCATAAAAAAAGAAGAAGGTCCAATCTCTAGCTCACGCACAGACAACCAAGCCTCCACTTTGTATTTCACGAAAATCATTCAACTTTGAAGCTCCAGCCCAAAAATTATTCACGCAAGCCTCTCCAAAAATCACAGCTACCACTCCTCCCATTGAAGCTAGAACCCTTCATCAACTCTCCATCGCGCAACACCCACACACTACAACACTGTAACATCACTCCACCAACTCTTACCCAACAACAAGCCTCCATGCCACACTCGTGATTTTCTCTCCAGCCTTCATACACGCAAGCCTTGAATTTCTCTCCAATCTTCCACATACACCGTAACCTCCACTCCACCAGCCTCCAATCACCAAAGCCTCCTACATACATAACATGTAGATAGGTTCATTTACTCCCATTAACGCTACACACATCCAAGCAACACATGCAGCCCTCCATCCTCTCACTCACGTAGCATTCTATTCTCCAACAACTCAACCACAAGACAACAAAGCCAGTAGCTACTTCCACACACAACGCAACTGGCTTTTCACTCAATTCACTCACAAAATCACTCCACGCCATTCACCAGTAACAACAACGTAGCCTCCATCACCATTCACAGCTAAGGAAGCAACCACGCAAAGGAGTTTGGAGAGCTTTGTTCTTTATTTATAATTGATTCATTATGAATTTGTCTAGCGTTTATATTTTTGGATTGCTTGGCTTGATGATTTATGGCTGAACCCTTAATTTCTTTTAGGGATTTGATATTTTGTTGATGCTTTAATATTGAATTTTGCTGAATCCATGACTCAATATTCATATACTTGTTGATTTTTCCTTGGGATTATTTGTTCTTCCTTTGGATTATTAGAAATTACCGTGGTATAAATTCGCCTTTGAAAAAAGGGAGTTTTTGCTAGAAGATTAAAGGAAATTTTGACTAGGATTTTCTTGTGAGTTAGGAGATCCAAGAAACTTAGGAAGTGAAAATTGAAGGTTTGGGACTTAAGAAACTCTAGGAAGAACTTAAGTAAAGGATTACTAAAGTGACGTCTAGAGTGGATAGATTAATTCATCTTTGGGAAAAGGGGATTAATTACTCTTAAAATTCACCTACAAGGTCAGGATATTTTAGTTGCGGAAGATAGCTAATTCAATATTAAAGGTTGACAAAAATATCATTCTCTAAGAGAAAGTCATTCCCCTTACTGTTAATACTTTTAATTAGTCAATTATTGCAATATTTTCTTAATTAGTTACTGTATAAATTTATCATATTCATAGTTATTTTGGTCGCATTGAATTGGGTGGTTGATTAAAATTTTATTTAAGTTTTTTTAAAAAAATTTCATTGCTTTTAGATTTCCTAAAATTTCATTCAACCTAATTTCAAACACTGTCAGCTAGCATAGATTTGAACTTTCTCATAATCCCTGTGGACACGACTCGGTTCTTACCAATTTATTACTCACTTCGACAACCGTGCACTTGTAGTTCACGACCAGCTTGCAGTAAAATAGTTGCTGAAAAATGGGGTAATCACCTTAGAGTATGTGAGATCAGAGAGAAATTTGGCAGATCCACTTACTAAAGGTTTGACCAGGAGACTAGTCATGGATACGTCGAGGGGGATGAAGCCCTTAGACTAAGGTAGTGTGATGGATACCCGCTTGTGGTCAAACAAAACCATAAAAGTCCTTAGCATGCACTACATTCTCATCCCTATGGCATATGGTGGTGTTGAGTAAGAGGTTGAGTTTTTAAGCTCTAAATGAGTCCATAGCCCAAATTGGGTGGTCCTATTGAGAAGGACTTGATGGATTCACCGTTTGATATTGTTAAATATATGGTGTATATATCTACTTATTTTGTTTTGGCATATTTATTATTAATTGGACCTATAAGATATTAATTGGATGACGATAGCCAATCATGTATTTTTATTTGACTTGGATTCAAAAATAAAAAGGCTATCTTGGATAATATTTTAGATTATGTAGAACTTTATCTTATATAGATGTGAATTTCATGAAGGATTTGTGGATATCTTGAATCTACGGTTACAACATGACATAGGGACATAGCTGAATAAAATTTGTGTGGTGTGGGTCATTATTGTGAGGGCTATGTATAACTCTACCCATTAGATGTGAGTTGAGTGGGTGCTTTAAGGATGTCGTATGTGTCATGTGCCACATGGTTTTGATTGGGATTATTGTGTGCTGGATTTTTGGGATGTGGATTACGTGAATTGGTTTTGGTGTACACTTATGTGGATCTTCAAAGGTAGCAATTGGGTAAGTCTCTTTTGTCACAAAAATAAAAGAAAATATGTAGGCTGGGCGTCAAGTGTGTAGTATGTGTTATTTGGATTTTTTAAATACAGTTGAAGCTATGCGTCTTCTTTAAGCCATCGTTGTTAATGTTCTTCTTGTGGCTGTCAAGATTGCTTTTTGGGCTGAAGTGTTGTTGATGATTTTGTTGGTATAATAGTTGTTGTTCTTTGACTTTTGCGTGAATCAAATCATATGGTAGTGGAGAGCAGAAAACTTCATGGTAGCAGTAGATTGGTTAGTTAGCGTCATTGGTGAACAACTATCAGATTAGTCTTCAGAATAGCTGAAAAATTTGGGAAGTTGTTCTTTTCTTTTGTCTCAAGTATTTTCAGTTTTGTTTCTAGTTATTTTATTCACTTAAGTTGTTTCTTAATTATTTAATTAATAATCTTTGATTAAGAGTGGTATAGAAAAATCCTCTGTTGAGGTTAGTACGAGGTAGTCGTACTATTGGGTGTGAAAATCTTTTATGGGAAGTGAGGTTGAGAGATAGTGTCAAGGATTGAGTGGTGTCGGCTTAGTAAAGCCTTGAGTAATTCTATTGTATGTCAATGAAAGTGATTAAGCTGGATGAGGGCCCTGCTGACGTAGGTAAGGAGTGCCGAACTGTGTTAACAAATTTCTGGTGTTTTATTGTTTCGTTTTTGCTTGGCTTTATTTTGTTCGTGCCAAAGAAGTTTACAGAAAGTTTGCGAAATAATTAACCCCATTGGTTTTTCAAATATGATTGAGGTTGAGCTTATTATGGCACTTAATGATTTCATATCCCGAACTGGGTGGTCCTATTCAAAAGAACTTGCTGAAATCACCTATATGAATGTGGAGGTGTGGGCTGCCTTTTATGAAAGACTTGGGTTGTTTTCTATAGCACTCTTGAGAACCCAAGGTATGCACATGGCCCTCAAAAGTGCATGTTTGGTATCGCAGAACTTGCACAAATCTGAGGGTATGATACATGTTGTGGGGGTCTCGACTAAAGACTGATAAGTTCAAGATTCATTCACTTATTAGTTTAAGTTGTTGCCCTGCTTCACTAAGTGTTAATTCAAATCGAAAGATATTCATACTTTAAGTATAAACCCTCCATTTGTCCAGGAATTCTTATTCTTCTTTAACATTTTTCTTTGATTGTGCCATTAGCCGGGGATTGTTGGAGTAAAGGCACAAATTTGTTTCTTTCAAAAGCTTCTATCTTTCTCTATGTCTTGTTATCCCACATTAGTAAGGGGGTACAAGTTTGAAGGGTTTATTAATGTTAACATTCTGAGAGTCATAGTTGAAGATTCTAGTAGGTTTTGATGAAGACCATACGCGCGCGGGCCTCCGCCTGCCTGTTCGTCCGGTCCGGTGGGGTGCGCCGCGGCCCGTGGGTTTAGTTACCTACTCATTTCCTTCTTAAAAAAGACAATTACTCTTCCGTTTTTTCTCTTCCTGGGCGAATGCTTTCTGTGTATTTTCCATCCCGTCGACTGCGAGTGCACGTAATTGGAGGTTTGCTGTGTTAACCTTGGGGAGCGACCGGCGTAATGTTTTGCACCGTGGACAAGCTGAAATCGCTTTCAAGGCAGTGGTGTTCTACGACACAACCTTGCTTTCTGAAAGATAAGTTCTGTTCTTCTTGTTTATCTCTGGCAGTCATTGTTTGCAGTCATTGTTTGCTCCATCAAGAAATGCGAGGATTCATTCCATGACTTGAGCCACCCAAAAGGATCATGCTCTATTTAATCCTTAATAGCTAGCAGAGACAATCGATCTGTCTGATTTCCTGGAAGAAATGAGAAGGAAAGAGGATATTGAAACGCCAGTATTAAGAAAAGTAGACATGAAATGCCTCTATCCGTATCTTGCAGTTCTGTATCACCCAAAAATAGATACAGAGCTTTATTTGTGATAGTTTTATATTTAATTGTAATACATTGTAGAATAATTACGTAACTTACTATTTTCTTCGCAAGTGTTATAGAAAGGGATATAGAGCTAATAAAGATTTATTTATATAATGATAATAAGATAATATTTTATTTTCATTTTTCTTATTTAGTATGTATATATTAAAGAGTTTGAAAATGAAATTTGAACAAGATTTTATAAATATTGACTGTAGAAAAATTATTGAATATATAGAGTTATTTATAAAATTTTCATCAGTTTGAAATTTATTGATAATATTATTTCAATAAGAATGGTAATCTAAGTTAGATAATAAATAGATAAGTGTAATTAAAATCTATTACTGGGTGGTAGCCCTTACAATCAAATGAAATTTGATTTGAGTTTAATAGAAATTAAAGACGCTGATCACTTACATAGAAATAAATTAATAAAATGATTAAAAAATTAAATTGGTTATATCGATTTATTTACAAAAATTTTGGATTAACTATTTTTTTGTTCGATTTATTTTAATAATTATTCTTATTAAAATTAGTCAACTTTTGTAAATTAATTGTTTTTATAAATTAAAATTAATTAATTAATTTTTATTTAACACTTTCATTTTTAATTAAAATTTAAGTTATTTAATTGACAAAAATAGTATTCTTATTTAAAATTTTTAATTTTATTAAATCTTTACCATATGTTAACTTTTAATATTAATTAACTTTTTTTAATTTTTAAAACATTAAATTAAGGTGAAGTTTCGTTGACTGCTTCAACAGCGTAATATTAGTGATTGGTCCATAGAAAAGATACTTTTTCCATTGACAGACCTGTGGTCAACCAACTAAACCAGCCAAATGCTGATCATATATTATTACAACTAAAATAATATATTAATTATATTATTTTAATTAATATAATTAATTAAAATAATTTGATCAACATTGTAATATTAATTTAATGAGACAGTTCAAAATATTTGAATTAATTATCTAAAGACTCTAAACTTAAATTTAATAAAAATCAATAAATTTAAATTTAATTTATTAATTTCACTAACTGAAATTGAATTACCACATGTTGTCAACTTCACCGGTGTAAGTGATGATCCTTTCTTCGTTACATGTTTACATTAGTGTATACATATATATAGTTATAATGAGGTGAGCAAGAAAACAAAAAGAAAATACCATCTTTCCAAATATTAGCACACTTCAGAGCAACTTTAAAATGGATTATCCATGACAATCGACTTGAACAAATAGCTTCTACAGCTTTGCGAGAAACGCTAGTTTAATAGCCACGTTTGGTTGTTGGCTGATCAACTATTTTTTAGCTGATTGACCAAAATCAACTTATTGACTCTATCAAAAAGCTCTTTATTTTGTTTGGTTATGAGCTGGTTGAGTTGGCTGATTCAACCCAACCAGCTGAATTTCAATAAACTCCTTGTAAGGAGCGTTTTGCGCAATCAGCTAATTACCCTACTCTTTAATGTCGATTTTGCCCTTGCTCACTTAGCTTTCATTTCCTGTTTTCTCTCTTGATTCTTCTACCTTTCCTCAGCTCTCACATCTCACATCTGAAGCAGATCAGTCCGTGAACCCACATCTAAAACAGTTTTTGCAGGAGCTAAAGGGGA
>JAOTAY010000007.1:25213801-25228836 GCA_025629805.1 Erythroxylum baracoense
CCATTCGGTTCTGGTAGGAGGGGTTGTCCTGGAATTACGTTCGCCACTGCGACTTTAGAAATTGTTTTGGCAAGCATGTTAGACAAGTTTGACTGGGAAATTCCCGATGGATCGAATCCGGAGGACTTCGAGGTGGCAGAGGCCTTGGACGTAACGTTACATCGAAAACTCCCTCTAATTGCTATTGCCACCTGTCACTCTTTCTAGATCCGTATACTTGAAACCTAGAATAAAGGACGCATGATTATCTGTTCCAAACTTTTGATGTGCCTCTGTTTCGGTTTAATTTCGGTCGTCTAATTTTGTTGAGCTATAGTATAGAAAGATTTTTATAAAATAGAGTTAGCACGTCTTAGAATAAAGTAGTCACTCCCACTTGAAGAAGAGACATTAAAAAAAATGTTGCCATGATTATCCAATAAAAACAATAAACAAATCGAATATCATCTAGCGAAACGTCCTTTCTGTTTTAATTTAATCACGTCATTCGTACTTTAGGCAAAATTTCCTTGACATTGTGTTAAGGACTATTTGATTTGATTTCTACTTTTTTGGTTCTTACTTATGGTTTTGGTTTCTTAATTTTTATTTATATTTTTTTAAAATTAAAATTAAATAATGTTTAATTGTTTAAATTATTGCAGTTAAACTTTAATACTAACAATAGTAAAATACAAATAGAACTTAAAGATGAGTTAACTTTATAAATTAATCAATTATACATATATTTATTAATAAATATTAAAACTTTATGTTAAATTAATGATAAAATTAATTTTTAAATTAATGTTAAACTTGATTATATTAATTATAATTTTATTAGTAATTAATTTTAAATAAATAATAATTTCTTTGGTTAATAATTTAAAAACATATTATAAAAAACAAGAATAGAAAATGACAATCATTGTTTATAATTTTTTAAATTATTAAATTAAGAAGAAACTAAGACCAAAAAAAAGAAACCAAAAACTCCATCAAAAAACTTTTTTTAATTTAAAAATTAAAACGAAAATAAAGTAAAACAAACTTTTCCAAATTTCATATGACATATACGAACTTAGACGAATCTATAGTGGTAATTTGTTTGTAGAGTATAGCCTTTTCTTTGTTCATACAAATATTGCATAAAGGTGATTATAAAGTTCAAGAAAAACGTTCGTGTCTTCTAATCCAGGTATTCCTCATATCATTACTGTTCATGCATGGTTTGTTAAAGGTGTATATAGTATAATTGAATGATCTTACACTTGGCTTCCATTGTTTTATAATTTATATATGTGATATTAGATCCATGTTTCAATAGGTACTGTAGTTCTTATATTTGAATAGGTTGCTTTTTTGGTTTAGAAAATCTAGATTGAAGATTTTCTAGTTTTCAAAAGAAATCCCCACGTTCAGTTGGCATGAAACTTTAGAATTGTTATTGGTTCTTACGATTAAATCATGAGTTTTGGTTGACAAGTATACCAAAGTGGGTTGTTAATCGATTTTGGAACTTGTTATTCATTAAATCATATTATTTCGTGTGGATAAGTTATGAAACTAGTCAATAACTGATCCAACGAGAGTTTTTAATTACTTTTGAAACTTTATTGTAATTAAATCTTATTCATGTTTTCCATGAGTTTTATGATATATTGTGATCTTCTGCCACGACTCTTATAGGTCAAACAAATAGAGGCTATTCTAGATCTTTTTTTTCATTTATTTTATAATTTGGGCGAACTCATTCCTTTCAATCACCTTCTAAATTATTTTATCCATTAACTTTTTTTTAAGAAATTATCTTAACTTATTATTGTTAACTACCCAAATGGAATAATTACATCTGAGTTTTGTGAGATGATATAATTATCAGTGAGAGTTGTATTTTATTTAAGATTTGTTATCTGCCTAAAGGGAATAATGGCAGGCCCATTGTATCAACACTACTCCAATTCCCTCCGTAGAAGCATCTACTTGCAAAACAGGTGCTGAAGTGATGACTTTCTTCAAGGCTAATTGCTTATCTCAGTAAAGCCATGGGTGTTTCAATTAATTCTCTTTCTACTTATTAGAGAGAATTATATGGTATTGTATACGCGGTCAAAAAATGGAGCCAATATCTCATTGGGAGACATTTCATCATAAGGACTAATCAACGAGTTTAAGCACTTACTGGATTAGAATCTTTCCACCCTAATGCATCATAAATTGTTTGGAAAATTGATGGGTTATGACTATAACATACAATATAAGATGGGGAAGGATAACTATGCTGCGGATGCACTTTCTTGGAGGGAAGAAGTGGCTGCCATCATGTCAATCTCAACAGTTGACACCGGGTTATGAGACAAGGCTAAAGGTACGTAGTTGGAAGACTGATGCAAATCTGCAAAAAAAAGAAATCGTTCAACCGCAGTAACAACCTATGACCATTGACCAAGGGCAAGTATCTATGGTAGTATAACTTGTTGAAGAGAAAAGGGAAATTGGTCGTGGGTACCTGAGGAAGGAAATCCTAGTGTCTTTTCATTCTTCCCCACGGGGTGACCATTCTCGTCTTTCTAGTACCTATCACAAGTTAAAAGCCATCTTCTACTGGAAAAGGATGCAAACTGTTGTTAAGTATTTTATGTAAGAAGGTGATACGTGTCAGTGTTGTAAACGCAATTTGTCTGAGTACTGTGGATTTTTACACCCATATATTTCCAATTCCAAATGGGAATTGGCAGTCACTTTCCATAGAATTCATTGTACAATTTCTTTCTTTTAAGCCTTAAACATCCATTTACTATAAAGGAAGTTGCCCAAGTCTTCTTAGATAACATTGTGAAGTTACAAGAATGGCCAATCTCTGTTGTCTCAGATAGAGATGCAGTTCTTTTTAAGCTTACTTTGGAATGAATTGTTTACTATCAATGAAGTCCACATCCTATCGTCCTCAAATGAATGGCCAAATAGAGGTCATGAATAAAGTGTTAGAATGTTATCTTTGATTTTTATCAGCAGTGTGCCTAACAAGCTGTTGAATTGGGTACCCTTATCTGAAGTATGGTATAATACAATGCACCAAGCTTCTATTTAAACGACCCCCTTTGAAGCTTTGTACAAGTACAAACCCAATTTGGGCTATCCATATCCATATTACATACTATGAATACTAATTTTTCGTTCTATAGATGATTTTTTTGCTTTGTTGAAACAGAATCTGCTTAAAGCTCAGGAACACATGAAAATATATAAAGACAAGAGCAAGTCGATCTGAGCGGCAATTTATTCCTGGTGACTGGATCTTCATAAAATTGCAACCATACCGGCAAGCCTCGGTGAAAAATAGGCACTTCCATAAGTTGGCAGCTGTGAATTATAGGCCTTATAAGGTGTTGGAGAAAATTGGTGAGATGACAACAAATTAGCTTTGCCTCCTAAGAACAGGGTGCATAATGTCTTTCATATATCCTTACTCAAAACTCAAAAGGCATCACGCGAAGGCAATTCCTCAACATACTCTTCCACCATTTTCAAATGACGGTGATATGACATTGTTTCCAGTAGATTTTCTAGATAGGAGACTGAAGAAACATATGAATCATGCTATGACTGAGCTCCTTGTAGGAAGTCCCTCCATTTAAGAAATCCCACAACGAAAGTAGAAGGAAGATGTAAGTAGCTTTCTCCCTATAAATAGATACCAATAAAGAAGACTTAAGCATCCCAAGCAAAGTATTCAGAGCAATATAAGTATAGTGAAATAGAGAGTTTTGTGCCTAATAATTTGGCACTAGTGTTGTTCTATTTGTGAGATATTTTCCACTCTCTTTGTATTTCCAAGAGTTTAATCTCTTGAATATCTTGGTGTATTATCTTTGCTTTATTTAGAGAAATAATGTTGTACTCATTATTTTAAATAGTAGAGATATTTTGGACAATGGTCCCGTAATTTTTTACTTTCCATATTGGGTACGTTTTTCATGTAAAAATTATACGTATCTTTCTTAGATTTTATTTAAGAGTTTTCGCGGTTTTCTTTGCTTGGTGATTTCCTCATAGGTTTACAAAAGGTGGGAGAGATTTTATTCCGCTACTTTGGTGTGTCCACCGCCCATTAAACTAATATCAGAGCACAATTTGGGTGTGCAGGTCTACTTATAGTATGCTCTATAGTTGCCACTAAATCGTGGATCTTTTACATAAGAAAATAAGTTAGATCACTATTTGAAGATATTGCACACTATTCACATATACGGTTACTAAGTTAGTCATCCTTTGTAAATGATGGAAGGCAACACAAGCAGAATGATCAGTTTGAATGGAGGCAACTTCCAAGTATGGAAGGAGAAGATGGAAGATCTCCCGTATGTGAAGGGATACCATAAACTGGTATTTGGTATCACTAAAATAGAAGGCAATTTTGACACCGTGTGGAGTCTATTACATAGACAAGTTTGCGGATTCATCACAAACTGGGTGGATGATAATGTCTAGAATCATATCTATGACAAGAAGGAAGCAGACAAGTTATGGGCCAAACTCGAGAGCCTTTATGCTCGAAAGTCTAGCAATAACAAAATGTTCTTAGTTAAACAACTCATGGACCTGAGATACTGAGATGGAACATCAATGACAGGTCACTTGAATACTTATCAAGGGATCATTAATCAGATCGCCACCATGAGGCCGACTTCTAATGATGAGCTGCTTGGACTATGGATTTTGGGATCCTCAACAAGCTCCTAGGGGACGTTTAGAACAACGATCTTCAACTCAGCCCCTAGAGGTGTAGTCTCGAAGGAAAAGGTTAAAAGTAGCTTTTTGGAGGAGGATTCTAAAAGAAAGATTCAAGGATCATCTCCCAAGTTTGATGTCTTAATCACAGAGAAAAGGGGAGAAGTAAAAGTAGAGGTCCAAGGTAAGAAACACGAGGAGTTGTACATAATGCAAGCCAATGCTCCTAATGGCAGTATCAATGATATGGAAGATGTAGATGCAACTGAGTTGTGGCATAAAAGACTCAACCACATGAGTGAGAAGGGTTTAATAGTGTTAGCTAAAAAGGGACATATATCTAGTGTCATGAGTACGTGTCTCAGAAAGTGTGCTCATTGCCTAGTAGGAAAGTAGAATCGGGTTGCTTTTAAGAGTTCACCTCCCCCTAGAAAACCAAATGTACTTGATTTGATGCATTCTGACGTATGTGGTCCGATGAAGACAAAGTTTGTAACACTCCACTCCCATCTGACACATGCACGTGCGCCCTTCAGTCACACGTGCATATGCTAGACAAAAATGACGTGTTAACTATCTCACTTTCATTTATTACATGGTATCATAATTAAAATCACAAATCATACATTTGCTAACATCCAAAATTTTCCTCATTTTATATCATACCGTTATATACATTATAGCTTTAAGTTCAATATCATCCGTAATTATACAACATCATCCTATGAGCATAAACAACTCAGTCTACAAAGTATGCTACAACATGAGGAATGCACAAAAGTTATTAACAAACTATGTCTTCAATTCCCAGCTGACCAACCTTTGAGCCATATTTGATCGTCAAAGTTGCACAAAATACGCTTCTATGGAGTCTTAGAAGCTAGGTCATCTCACTCTCGAACCTGAAATTGTCAACGTGCAACTTTGGTGAGTTTTGCGAACTCAATAGAGTAACCACCTTGGTGGTTCACTCATGTTATAACACACAATCAATCATAAACATATTGTCAGACAGTTTATATCAACTTGATTACCATCAAGATATATCACCAACAAATTGTATTTCAGTCAAACAATTGAATCAAACTGTTACTTCATAACACTTGAATAAAAACATAATCATTGGTTTAATACCTTGTATTCAATCATCTAACATTCTTACAGCTTTGCAAATCATTCAATGAATTCAAATTATATATGCATGCTATATATATGAGACTCACATTTGTTTTTTTTTACATTGTTGTAACTGTTTGCTTTTTCAGTATCCCGTGTTATTAGGTTTATTGATCACAGTGAGCCTTATGCTCTAATCATATATGTGCTTGAGCTTTAAGCTCTTTTCAGTTGCAGTCTCAGTCAGTAGCATCACTAGTCATAACTGCCTTTATATTACATATATTGAAATGAAATGCATGCCAAAAATCATTCAAATACAATCAATCACTTTTATTCCCATCATCTCAGTCAATACATTCAGTCACTTTTAGTTGAGAATTATTTAGGAAGTCTCATTCACATACAAGTAGCACTTCTAATAATATTCACATACATCAAACGCTTCAGACAAGTATTGTCTGAAATTTAGTACACAATCGGTACATATTCATCATATATCAAATTCAATTCAGTAATTATCAGATTAAATTAAAGTGAGACCATCTTAGGTTACTCACAATTGCTCCTTTAAGCCTATTGCCTTGATGTTCTGGCAATATCAAGATGTGGTCGCGCTACTTGCTCTCTTATATATATTAACACAATTTCACATTATTGTACTACTTATGTAATTGAGTAAACACAGGTATAAATGTATCATGTATCATGCATGTGCAATGACAAATTCTCTGGTATCTTTCTGTAACAAATTGATGTACTCCAATAATGCCAAAATTCATACACTCATTCATTATTCACACACTCATTCACTATTCCAGCTTTTGCTGAAAGAATCCCATTCGAGTCAACTTTGCATAAGCAATAAGATTAAGAAAATGATGTATTTCTGTAATACTTTCTTCTATACAATTTTTCCTCTGTGTCTTTTTCTAATGATACTAAGATCATACAATTTGGTTTATTATTCTATGATTTATGCTCAAAATACCACAGACTATGTACATTTGGAATTTTGGTTAGAGCATGATCATGCAGTCAAGTTGTACAACTAATATCTCTCAATTACTTTATCCAAAAATTATAAAATTTATACCAGTTTAAAGCTGATAGAATAAGCTACAACTTTGGTGAAGACATATTATTCTAATTCAGCCTACATCAATACAGTTTATTCAATAACTACAGAATATGATTTTTGTCCATAGTAGTACTACAGCTTAAGCCAAAACTCAATTTCATGCCAAATTTTGAAATTCGTGGAGATAGAATTAAAAGTACACTTCTTCAAGAAAGTTGTAACCATATGTCTCTAAGTTAATCAGAATTAAGAATCAACTCATTTGGAAATCTACAGATCAAGATATAATCAAAATACGGAAGCAATTAAATGAAAATATTCTAGTTCATAATATTCCAGTAGACTCCTCACTTTCATCCAATCAATCTTTTTCAAATGAATTCAGATGGCTTTAAATTTTTCTAGAGAGGAAAAAAAATGTCTTAAGTGTCTAATGACATCAATTTCATACATTTTGGTCAGTATCGTGCAAGTTATAATCAAAATACCACATACTGTTCTCATACCTCAACAAAACTCCATTTTCAACTTCAAGTCAATTTTCAAGACTTTTAAGGACATAATTCATATTCGATTCCTTCATGAAAAATGTAGCCATATGTCTCCAGTTTACTCTAGATCAAAATTCGTCTAATTTGTACATTCACAGATCAATTTATGGCCAAAATGCAGATGCATGTTTAAAAAAAACACTACAGCCAACAGATTCGAACACACTTCAATCATCAATCCCACATGCAATATATTCCAATTCAGGTATCATTCTTTTACCATTAACCATTCTATAAAGATCACATATTTACTTACTTGTTAGGCTCTCAATTTAACTCAAAAATCACTCTAAACCAGTACTCCAAAAATGCAGAATCATCATATATCTAGAGTGGAACTTGAATGGATTTCAACTAGGACAATAAGGCAACTATATTCTCATTCTCTACTTAACTTTGTGAGGGTGAAACACAGATTATTAGAGTAACAATGAGAGATGTATAGAAACAAACACAGGGAGATGAAAAGGAAGAGTGTTTTGGTGGTATGTGAGAGGAAGGAAGAATAAAAATGAGCTTGATTAAAGTTGCTCCTGCTGAAGTTTACACCTCAGGTGTTAGTGTCCACTAATGAAATGGCCACATGTCTTTTTTTGCATGTGTTACAATTGTCATTTATTTGGTTAAGCCATGTGTCACTTCCTAATCATTCCACTTGTCACATAGTCATTTGTCCAATTGTCACATATTTATTAGTCCATTTATCACACTTCTATTTGTCACGTTTTTTACCCAAAATACTCTCAATTTCCAAAAGACTCGAAACATTACCACAATTACTAAATCAATTTTAATACACTCCAATATACTTTTAAGGCAATAAAATCAGCAATTCCTATTTATATTATATTTCTATATTTATCCTAGTCCATCAGAATCACAATCAAATTGTATATGCGTCAAGTAACATGTAATATGCTTAAGATTGACATAAATCTTATGACTTTTATATGTGTTATAACTATAACACACACACACACACACACACACACACACACACACAGATATATATATATATATATATATATATATTGAAAATGGTAGGGCGAAGTCTTTTAAAGGATTAACCAACATATGTTTAGACAAAATATGCTATATTGTAATGTCATCCTTTTGTACAAGCTCCTTTATGGTCGAACATTTGACCTCTAATTCTTAGACTTTGAGATAGTCTTATTATTATTATTGAATAATATCATAGAAAGATTATCACAATACAATCAGATATATTTAGCAACTTAATCAACAACAGATAGTTTAGAAATCAAATTCTCAGCCAAACAGCATATGAAGTAGTCATATAACATGTAATACACATTACATGCATAGTTGAAGAGGTTACAAGAGTCTGTTTGACACTTTTACGTGAAATGACACTATGAATTAATATAAAGATATAACCTGAGTGGAATTTTTGTAAAAGTCAACGTAGCTAGTGCACAAAGCTCCTCGCTTTGAGGGGGTCCATGGAGGGTCATAATGTACACAACCTTCCTTTTGTATTTTTACAAAGAGGCTGTTTCTGTAACTTGAACCTATGACCTTATGGTCACAAATAAGCAACTTTACCAGTTGCTCCAAGGCTCACTAAGTGGACTTTTTGTGATGTAGAAATACAGAAGTCAATATTTGTATACCCAACCATATCTCATTTCTCAATCTTTTGTATGTCAGCATATAATCTTTTATTTATTGAAGGTACCCTAAAACTCACTTAACTATATTATAATGGTCTATACATGAGTTAGATAAGTATATACGTAATAGTCCAACAATGTATGCAATGTCTAAGCTAGCATAAACTTGAGCATACATCAAGTTACCAACTACATTAGAATAAGGAGCATTCTATATAGTCTTTATTTCCATTTCATTCTTTGGACATAGTGCAAAAGATAATCTTTCTCTATGAGAGATCGATGTTGCACAAAATCTATAATTTTCTATACTAAACCTTTGTAACACATGCTCAATGTTATGCTTTCTGAAAAATGCCCAACAATTTTTAAAATGAATATGTATACCAAAGAAAAAATATATTTCACAAAAGTCCTTCATCTTAAAACGCTTATCCAATAAATAATTAACGTTATGTAAATTGGCTAAGTCATTTCATACAAGTAAGACGTGATCCACAAACAAGAGTAGACAAATAACCTTACTCCTCTTGACCTTATAATATAAGCATCTTTTAACTTTATTTTCTATAAATTCGAATGAGGTTGTTACTTTATAAATTTCAGAAACCATTAACAAGAAGCTTATTTAATTTGTATAGTGATTTGCTTAATTTATGAATTATATGACTCTTATCGTCATCCTTAAACCATTCAAATTGTACCATATAGACCTTCTTATAAGGGTCTTTATTCAAGAATGCAATTTAAACCTCTATCTAATATAGCTCTGCATCATAGTGAGTTATTATTGACATAATCACTCTAAATACATCTTTGGAAGTTACATGAGAGAAAGTGATAATAAAATCTATTGATTATGCCCAAGTAAAACCTTTAGTAACCATTTAACTTTAAACTACTCAACTTTCCCCTGAGGATCTTTTTTAATCTTATAAATTTATTTATGACATGCCTCCTCACCCTTGTGTATCTTCATAATTGAATTCATTCAACTTGATCCTATGTCATGATATGTTTGTATTGGTTATTAGTCCTATACAAAAGTGGCATTAGGTATAACATTAACTAACTCTAACAGAATTAGTGAAGGATATGAAATTACAACATTATTAGCTCTATTATTATCTTAATTATAAGAAGGATCAAATTGATCATAGACATCATATTTTAGAAACTTATCTATTTATGATTCCATAATTATGGATCATCTTTCTATACAATAAAATTTATAATCTTTATAATGGTCTAATTAACCTAAAAAAAGCAACAAAGTAGAATGAAGATGCAGTTTATTTTTTATAAGGATTATATAGATGTATCTTAGCAGGACAATTCCAAATTCAAAGATGAATGAGACTTGATTTCCATCCTTTTCATAGATAAAAAGGTATTTTAGTTTTTTGTTTGCTTGGGACCCTATTAAGAATATATAAGGCAATCTTAATAGCATCACCTTAAAGGTAATTTGAAAGGTTAGTCATGTTTTACATACTCCTCATCATATCTTATGAGGTGCAATTTCTACATTTTGGCTACATTATTTTGTTCAAAACTATTTACAAGTTTTCAAGTTTTTGGCAAATAAACCTATTTTCTTATCCAAAACCCCATATTTTCCATAGTACTTACCTCCATGATTAGATTGACAATCTTAATTGATTTTCTTAATTAGATTTTAAATTTAGTCTTAAATATTTTTAATTTATCAAGAACTTCATACTTCTCTTAATCAATAACATATATTTGTAATGAGAATAATCATTAATAGAAGTAAGAAATATCAAAAATGATATATAGTAGATGAATAAGGGCCAACCTTACCAGTATGAATAATTTCTAAAAAATTAGAATTACGAGTTGACCCTTTTTTTTAATTTTGGCCAAATTGTCTCTACAACAAATAATACATATTTTTAAATCATCAAATAAAGAGTTAAGAGAATGTTTTACTTTATCAATCTTTCAATTCTTTTTAGAGATGTGACCCAATCTTTTATACAATAATATGAATGGTTTTTCCTATATAAGTAACAAACTATATGATAAGATATTTATTTTAAGAAAAATTGCATTAAAAGATAATCATACGCTGGGTTTAAATTACAAAATTATAGATTTCCTTATTAAAAATAGATACATATATCAAGTTTCATCTAAAGACAGGATATACAATGTGTTATGCAAATTAAATTTAAAATTAGTATTAAGGTTTAAACAAACAACTACAAAATCTACATTAGCTTCTTCATTATTGTCAATCATTAGTTTAAACTCATATTTGGTTAGTTGTTTCCTGGATATGAATTCCTACATTACAGAATCAATATGATTATAAAGCTCCACTATCTAGCTACTAGGAACTTGATGTAGCTATAGCAACATTAAATTCAACAATGACATAAGCCAAAACATAATTGATAGTTTATGTTCTTCCTTCCATGCTTTATACTTCATACAATCATATTTTTATGGCCTTTTTTTTACAAAAAAAACATCTCATATTATTTATGATATCTATAAGACTCCTCACAACAGAAATTCAACCTTGTTCTTTAAGTGAAGGATTTTTAAGAACATGACCTTTGAGTTTCTTAAGTTTGGTTTAAGTTTTGGATTAGTGGCTATTAAAGTTGTTTATGATTTGTTCTTTAATGTTCTTCTTGGATTTTACAATGGGTAACTAAAGTATTAATGTCTTAAGCTTCATCTTATGATATGGAGGTAGTAACAATGATACCAAACTCTGATGATAATGTATTCGAAGCTTGATGAACAGTGCAAGCGTTATGATTGATAAAGTTTAGATCTTTTAATTTACTTTATAAATGAATTATCATGATGATATATTCTCTCACTCCTTCAAGCCCAATATATCTCATTGAATACAGTTCTTTCAAAATTGTTCCAATTTTAGCATTAAAAGAAACATTATATCTTTGAGAAATATTGTTAAGGAAGTCTTTTGTTAGATATGTTTATGGTAGTCCATTGATCAAATGGCTAGGTGTGGACCTATTAATGGTTAAATAGCACATTTTGTTCAACATTTCCTAAGTCACATAGGTTACTTTTTCAGCTTTTGTATTCAAAAGTGTGAGAATAGATGATTTTTCCTTAATCATAGTTATGTTATGTTAGCCATCTCGAAAGCAAAATTCACATCATGTTTCCATTTCTTTAAATTAAAACTAGTTAGTGTCAATGATAACATTATTGATTTATAGAAATTTTGATTATAAAATAAATAATGTATGTAATCATCACAGATATAGGATATCGATACTAAAAGCCATAATTGTATTGAGCATTTTATAAGATATTTTTTGAAATATGGACATAATATACAATACATAATGATTAGATCTCCACATAAAAATACTTAGATTAAATATCATCAACTCTTATGACTACCACCTATGGCTATACAAATTATTTAAGTAATAGTTCCTACCAAATATCTTTATGCACTTATCAAAATTTCATTAAAAGGCTAACAATTATGAGCATAATAATCAAATACAAAGACAAAGACATACCATTATATGTAAGCAAAAAAGTCCGAATACCCACTTGAAAAGTGATTATGGTGACTACATTCTTATTGGCATTCAAATAATTCCAAAAACAAAAGTAATACACATATATGTTATCCTCATATTTCATGTATAGATATAAACGCTTGACAAACTTACCACCTTGTAATGCAAAATCTTGATATATCTGCTCATTATTACATAATAATGCTTAAAATATTATCAATAACTTTTATTTAAAAATCATAATAAAAATATCTCAGAAGTGATGAATAAACATATAAAATAATAAACAATATTTATCTCGATTATTTCAAGTCAATTGCATGAAAATATACTCAATTATGTCTTTAAAAACTTTATTTAAGCTTTTCTTAAATTAAACCTTAATTATTACCAATGTGACGATACTAAAAAATTTAAAAACTCAAATCTATGCATCCATAGTTGCCAAAAAAGACCTATAAGAACTTTATAAACCATTAAGAAATTTCTAAAATTTTGGAATTTTTTCCTATAATTTTTCAACATCAGCATACATGTGTGTAAGAGTTATGTGTACATAGATTGCATGGGTACTACCATGCATACTATACTGATACTGGTATCGAATTTAGTTTTGGTACGATATTATATCGGTACCGGTCAATATCAAGTATCGTTTCGGGTAATTTTTAAATTTATAAAATAGTTCATAAAATTTTTAAAGTTGCAAAATAGTCTTTCAATATATTATAGTGTATAATTTATAATTTTACATCAACTATGTTTTCAAAAACCATATATTATAATGAATTTAAAATAACTCTTAAATATAAATCCCAATTCATAAACTAAAATAATTCATATAAGATTAAATATTAAGCTCTCTCCTAGATATATAATAGTCATTGACATGTCTAGATCAATAAACATAATAAATAATAATACACTATAATTACTTATTTTAAAAATAGAAAAAGAAGTGCTTCTTTTTATATTTTAAAGCTATAAATAAATCGTTCCCTTATATATATAATTATAATTAAATTTAACCCTAGAGATTATCTTATTCTTATTATATGGAAACTTATCTAGAAATTGAATCTGATTAATTTTGCATTTTATTTTATTATATTTTACTTTATAATATTTGAAAATCATTTATAATCATAAATGGCATGCTTCTTTTTGATAGTATATAAAAGAAGATTGATCCTGCAGCGACCTTTGACATTTTGGTCTCATCCAATCCGAAAATTTCTATTGTGTTTTGCTTTTCTCCAAAACAAAATTGGACGTTAAAACCAAGGAAAGTTTAATTAAGAAGGAAGCCTCTTATCAACTACAACTAGCACAAAGCCACAAACTACTGCAAAGTGAGTTGTAATATTTATTTAACTTAATGAACAATCTCTCGAGTCTCGACTCTCGAGTTGCTTTTTAAACTTGCCTTGGGTCCAGCTTTCCGTAACAAGGCGTGCACAACAGTTGTCAACTACAAAAACATGATGTATCAGATTGCTTAGTTCTCAAAACGCCGCGTCTCTCTTTCGAAAAACTAAAACTCACCTCTACAACTCCCCCAGACTACCGCAACATTTCGGTTTTCACTTTCTTCTTCTTTTTGTTTCTTGGTTTATTGGTTGTTTTGAAAATAAACTCTCTTCTTGTCTTTCTTTGGGGGCTGTCGTTCTTTTGAAGAGGCTTTGACCACACGAAGGAGCAGCATGTTTTCTTTTTTGTCTGCTGAAATCTGGGTTTTTTGTGCTTCACTGTTTTCTTACAGGTTCTTGTTAAATCTGCAATCTTTTCTTTTGGTGTTGCACAAAAATGGTGACTGGTGTGTGGGCGACGAGAATCGAGAAAGTAGAGATGAATCTGAGTGGGCAGAGAGGAGAGAGAGAGAGAGAGAGAATTTCTTAGGTTTTTTCAAAAAATCTTTCAAAAATTTAAAATTTATAATATTAGTCAGTATTTTAAATATCAACCGATACTATCTAGTATCATGCATATGGAATGTGTATGACATGCATTGTCATGTGTCACATGTTCAAATATCAACTGATACTATTGCTGCGTTTTGTTACTGTCTCCTGAGTGTGGAGATGGAACGAGACGAAAATTTAGATACGGAACAGAACAAAAATTGGAGACAGTAAGATGTTTGGTTGTGATGGACAAAACAGAAAAAATTGTCTCCGTCTCGAGGACAGAAATGTGTTTCGTTGTAGTGAACAGAACATAAAAACAGTGTTAATGATGAAAATGCCCCTACAGTATAATATGCTTTGAAATATATAATTCATTGATTAATTTATAATTGTATCAATATTTATTTTAAGTGCATTTGTAATTTTTTGATTACGATGAGATAATTACAATATAATTAATTAAATTATTATTATTACTTAATTAATTACAT
>JAOTAY010000007.1:25272847-25285788 GCA_025629805.1 Erythroxylum baracoense
GGTTCTTACCGATTTATATTACTTGTCGACGGGGTGCGCTTGCCTCTAATTGGTCTAGATAGAATTTAATTTATATTTTTTTATTTAGTCCGCAACAATATTGTCATTTTTAGATAACTATATACAACATTAACTAATGAAAGTAGAAATGGACAAGAAAAAGGTAAATGAAGGTGTACTGTCAGAACATGAATTTGTAATGTCACCTATATGAACAATCAGGGTCGTTCCTAATATTTTATAGGCCTGGGGAAAGTAAAAAAAATATTTTTGTTTATTTTTAAGCCCTCACAAGGAATATAACTAAGCAAAATATGGGCCTTTTCTATTATTCTTTATGATGTTAAAATTAGGCCCTATTTTGATTTATTTTATTTTTTATAAGGATAAAAATGGGCCCTATTTTATCATTTATAAGGATCCCTGTGAATAATGTAAAAGGATAATCAACAACAAAACCAATAATAATAACCTAATAAAAATTCCACTTGTATGCGGAATATGGAGAAATCTAGTAATATGCAATTTTATCCCTATCTAGTAGATCATGAGCATGAATTGTAGTTTCAAATGGTGGAAAATTAGAAATCAAAACATGGAAATGACAATTAATTTGCGCTGCAGTACTTGGATAATATGAACTGATATCAGATCACCTACATAAATGCTAAATAATATGAAAAGAAGATCTTAGTATGAATTCCTGGGATATCTATTGATCGAAACAACATATGATTAAGAGAAATAAAGATATAGAGTTAAAATTTCTGCTCGAAAGTTCAATCAAACGTTGTTTTTTGTAAATTATATAAAGGCACCAATAGTTCTAAGGCAAATGAAACTAATAAACTACTGATATGTCATATATGTGAACATTATAAACTAGTAAATTCATGTCGAGTGAAGAGACTCAAGACACATTAGGTGCACCTGTCACACTCTTTGCACCAAAGATTTGATCTTCCTAATGAAAATTTAACAATAATTTGTTTCTTTAAACTTTATGAGATAGCACAATTACCAATAAAATGTAAAACTAGTTTTACTCCTTCTAGCATTAATATCTTCTACTAAATCATTATCACAAAATCTCACAAGTTTAAAATTTCCACGAGAGGAATAAAATAGTTCCAAATCAAATGCAAATTTTAGGTAGCAAAGAGTCCTCTTATCACCTTTCATATAGATGGAGGTAAGAGCTTCTATAAATTGACATATACTCCAATCGAATAAAGGATATCAAGCCTCGTACATGTAAATATCTCAAACTTCTCATAAGACTTTTAAAAGTAGTAGAATATTTCTTTTCTCTATCTTAATAATTTGATATTTTTAGTCTAATGTCCATACTTTTGGGTTAGTCCCTTCAATTTTGTGGTTTTTAATCAATTTTATCTCAAGCCTATAGTATATACTATTTGGGCCATGCCTAAGTCAGTTATTCTAGGTTAGGTTATTTTAAGATACAATTGTTATAAATCAATCCCTTTTTTTACATAACAGCTTTAAGAGAGAGTTTTTATGCTCGTCAAATTTTAGGGCAAGGATTTGTAAGTGAAATTATTTTGCTCTTCGATCCTATCAGCTACTTAGGGGCTTTATACTCTTTTTATTATTTTCATAGTGAAATTTGCTCCTCATCATCTTGTAGGTTTTTCTTTAGGTACTCTGGTTTCCCATGTAAATTCTTATGTCATCTATTTATTTTTCTTCTCTATATTCTCCGATTGATTTGATCTTGATTGCTTCCACTATTATAAGCTCCAACAAATGGCATCAAAGCTTCTACTCAATCGAGAATTTTTTTAAGATGTCTATTGTCACTAAATTTGATATTAAGAAATTTAATGGCAAGATAATTTTTATTTATAGTAAGTTCAGATGAAAGTTGTTTTTTTTCAAAACGAATGCAATATGGCTTTAAACAAAAAGGTGTAAAAGCCCAAGTCCATAACTGATGAGTTATGGGAGGACTTGGATGAAAAGGCATTTTCGGCTATGTAACTTTGCCTTTCAAAGGAGTTTCTTCACAAGGTCGTCCATGAGGCCGCCACTACGGGTTTAGCGTTGAAGCTCGAGTCTCTCTATATGAACAAAAGCCTCACCAATAAGATCCGTCTCAATGAGCATTTATGCACGCTCCGTATGGCTAAAGGTACTCTTATCCAAACTCATCTTAATGAGTTTAATTATATTGTTATTGATCTGGAGAATTTAGAAGTTCATATTGATGATGAGAATAAGGTTGTGTTGTTGATTGTCTCATTATTGCCTACCTATAAATAGTTCAAAGAATTTATACTGTATGGCAATAATGATGCATTGTCTTTTGAGGATGTCAAATTGAATTTACTGTCTAAAGTAAAAAATTGAACTTTAAGTGTATGCTAGTGATACAGTTGAAGGTTTGCTTGTTAGAGGTAGGGAATTTTAAAAAGGAGTACCGATAGATACAAATCTAGATTAAAGTCTAGAGGATGAAAATCTAACAATTTCTGTTATTACTGCAAGACACCTAGGAACGTAATTGATGATTGTTATAAATTGAAAAATAAAAAGGAGAGAGAAGAAAAGAAGAAACAACCACAAAAACCCACTGAAGCTAATATTGCAGACTCAATTTTTGATGGTAACATTTTATTTGCTACCTCTACTGAAAAGAGGGATAAAAATGTGTGGGTTCTAGATTCTAGATGTACCTGTCATATGCATCCTCACAAAGATTGGTTTAGTACTTATCAGGCTTTTGATTCTAGTGTTACTTTGATAGGTAATAACACCCAATGTAGTGTTACTAGAATTGGTACAGTTCAGACTAAGGCTAAAGATGGTACTATTTTGAAGTGCACAAAAGTCCGTCATATTCCTGACTTGAAACATAACCTAATTTCTTTTGGCACTCTTAAGTCTCTTGGTTGTAAGTTTTCGGCCAAAGGTGGAGTTTTGAAAGTGTACTGAGATGCTTGTACTTTGTTGAAAAGTACAAGACATGGCAATCTACATTTCTTATAGGGTACTGTTATAACAGGTTCAGCATCCGTTTTTACTACCTTATCTGATGATGATAACACTCGTTTATGGCATATTTGGTCACATGAGTGAGAAAGGTATGAAGCTTATGAGTAAAAGAGGTCTTTTTGGTGACAAAGGTACTGATAAATTGGAGTTATGTCAACATTGTGTCTTTAGGAAACAGAAGCAGGTTAATTTCTCCACTTACAACACACTGTACTAAGGGCATCCTTAACTACATTCATTATGATCTTTGGGGTCCTTCTAAGGTTCAATCTTATATTAGACACTGTTATATGATGACTCTCATTGATGACTTCCCATGCAAGGTCTGGGTTTATTTTCTTTGTTACAAGAATGAAGCCTTTCCCACCTTTAAGAAGTGGAAAGCACTTGTTGAGAACCAGACAGTTAAAAAAATCAAGAAGCTCAAAACTAACAGAGGTTTAGAGTTCTGTGAGTCAGATTTCATTGAGTTTTGTGAACAATATGGCATTGGCAGGCACAAGACATTGGTCAGGAAGCTCCAATAGAATGGGGTTGCAAAACGTATAAACAGAACTATTATTGAGACGGCTCATTGTATACTCTCTAATGCTAGACTGTGGCATCGTCGTGAGTTTTAGTGTGAAGCTACTTCTAAAGCTTGTTATCTTATCAATCAATCTTCTCACTCCTTCATCGATTTCAAGATACCAGAAGAAGAATGGTTAAGTAATCCTATTGACTATTCCATTATTAGAGTATTTGGATGTCCTATTTATGCCCATGTTAATGATAGGAAGTTGCCTCCCACAGCTGTTAAATGCATTTTCCCTGCTTATGATTCTATGTCCAAGGTTATCGTATATGGTCCTGATTCCAAGAATATTTTTTTGAGTAGAGATGTTACTTTTATTGAAAATGCAATGTTATCTTTTGGGAAAGATTCTTTTGTTTCTTCTTCTAGCATAGGTGATCAGTAGGGTGTCGGTGGGAAGGTGGAGTTGGAAGTGGTAAACAAAACTTATGATGTGACTTCTTTCTCTTCCTCAGTCCCGCAATCTAGCAGTGGTAGTCATATTGATGAATGATCATGAGATTTGGTTATGTGTAGGTCTTAATTATTAATCCTCGATAATCTGCAAGCATATGGTTCGATAGCATAATATCAAAGGTGTCAATCCCATGAGGAGAGAGTTGAACTAATCCTAAATTCTAAGGCCAGAAATAATAACAAAAATTTAAGTTGCACGAAATTGATACGAGAATTTAATTTAATCAACCAATTTAAGAATTAAACACAAAAATACTGATTACCAAGGAATTTACAACACACCCAAGAATTAACCAAAAGAAATTATTAATTGAGAGAAAGAGAATTTTACCTGTCCTCAATGCTAACCTAACAGATTATGAATTATTAGATTATTGGTTCTAGACTATCATAGGGTTAATTACTCTCTCTCAAGTTATAACCATTAACCCTAAATCATAAACCCTAATCAGATTATGGAATTTGCAATCTCTCAATTCACAACCTATCGAAAACCCTAATTAGTTAGTTCTCTAATAAACTATCAGAAACCTAAACAAAATCTCTCTTCGCATAAATTCTAGATCTGATTCAATTCTTGTTTTTATTAAATCACCTAACTTTCCTTAGTCCAATTTAATCATTTTTCATTCGATTCACCCTCTCAGTTTATTATCATATTATGCAATTAGAGAGTCAACCACAACAAAATCCAATAAACATATAACAATTAGATTTTCATTAATTCAAGAACAAAATTTCAAATATGAGTTTAGAACATACTCAACATTCTAGATCCTACCATCAACTGTTTAATCTAATTCTATACAATAATAAAACTGAAAATAAACAGGAAATACAATCTAAATGGATGATGGGAGGCAACGACGTCGGGAAACCTCCTGACCCAAAAGTACGTTGAGTCAACTTCTTCTCCTCTTCTCTCTTCCTTCTTCTCTTCCTCTATCTCTTGATGATTTCTCTTTAGGGTTTCTCAAGGTGGCTGGTGCAAAAGCTCCCTCTCTTCCTCTTTTGTTATTTTCTAAATATCCTCTTGTGTTTTGGGTAACCCTAGAATTTTTTCAGGGTCCAAATGGTCCAAAAATTTGCTCGAAACTTAACTTTCTTGAGTGTTTATGCGTCTACCTAACGCAGGCTATGATTGTGGCATATTTCCTAGTCTTTTGTTAGGCCAAATTTGATGCTTCTGTATGTTCATAGCAAAGACATCAAGGTACCTTAAAAGCATAATATTTAAGCTCAAATACTTGTACTAACCCATAAAACACTTAAAACATAAATAATTAACAAACTAACACAATTCTAACCTAAACACATACTAAACGATTAATTTAACAATTAAATGCATATCAAACTAAGCCCTAAAATACGACGCATTTCACACATATCAACATCCTCACACTTAAACATTTGCTTGTCCTGAAGCAAACAAAATAACAAACATACAAAATTACACAACACACAATGCAGTAAT
Source organism: Erythroxylum baracoense (assembly GCA_025629805.1). NCBI lineage: Eukaryota > Viridiplantae > Streptophyta > Magnoliopsida > Malpighiales > Erythroxylaceae > Erythroxylum > Erythroxylum baracoense. The sequence goes on from JAOTAY010000007.1 coordinate 25,278,370, forward strand.
GAGACAATGATTGCAACTTCATGAAGTAAATTTAATTTTAAACACAATCATTCAAGTTATATCAAATCATTAACATGCAAAATCTACATCTTAGGGCTTTGAACTAAATATACATATTAATACAGACCAAAGTGCTGAATTATTTACCCTGTTTAATTGCACACACACATTAATAATTCTTTGGTCATTCTAACTCTATAACTACTCCTAAGTACGTTTTCATGAAAAGTCAAGCTATTACAAGTTTTGTAGGTTTTTATTAGAAAACACACATTTTTTATTTACTTTTTGTGGACATAGACCTAGTCTTTTACACGGTGGCAAACATTTGTGATGAATGTCGATCCGATTACTCGACTAAGTCATGTTTTTTATTAAGCTGCTTAGTTGGAAAGTCATTATAGCCTTTTAACGCGAAGGCACACATTTGTGATACGTGTCAATCCGGTTACTCAGTTACATCACGTTCTTAACTGGCTACTAGCTCAATTCATAACCCAAAGGCCAGCGAAATAGTAATTTATTTAAAATTAACAAATACAATTTTTTATTTCCTACCCTGTTACTTTAGCTACTCATTTCCATGAAAAATACTAGCAACGCTACTTAAGTCGAAAGACCTCAAATTATAATTGAATGTGACAATTTAGAGGGTGATAAAATATGACAATTTAGAGGGCAATAAATTAACACTAAATCCTAATTAAACTGCATATTTAACCAAGGAACCCAATTCACCAATTTTGCAAGTTAATGATTATTCACAACCTAATAGACTATGTTCAAAATTAAATCAATTTCAATCCATCTAAACCATTGACAAATTCACTCGATTCACAAAATGCAACCTAACAAACTATCATATAATATGAAAATTTTACATTCAAAACAAAACACATAACCCTCCTTACACTTGACCATCACATTATCCTCAATGTGAGAAGGGGAAAAACAAACACACATAGAAATGAGAGAAACATAAATTAAAAATAAGCAAAAAGTAAAATAAAGACTAAATTTAAAAAGAAAAGGGTTAGATCAAAGCCCCATGGTAATGGAGGCAAGGATAGGGTAAGGGGTGGCAATTGGATTCCCTGAGCCTCAAAATAATGATAGATACAACGTATGTCCCAGCTCTGACACTGTTGTGTTCGAGTCATCTCCTTCATTCTTCTAGAGTTCTTTGCAAGTGTATCTGTAATTACCTTGGTGTTTTTGTTTTAAGCACTTTCTTCTAGCCCGGTTCTTCTATTTCTTCTTCCTCCTTCGACTCCTTGCTAGTCAAATCCTCTTCTTGTTATTGTTGAGCACCTGAACTCGGTTGACTAGTCCTGACCTTGACTTGTGTCTTAGCACTAATCTCTCAAAGTTTCATATTATGGGATTTCAGGATTTTAGCTAGCCATAGATAATGATCGTTCATGAATTTAAAATGGTAGACCGTGAGTCTATTGCACTCAACTCTATAGTAATTAGCTATAGCCAAAACTAAGTAACCTATTCCTAAGTTATTGCTCCTCTTACGTCGAGTAGCAATAATTTTGTTAAAGATATAGGTGGTTATGCAAACTGGGATGTTATGATTCATGCACCACAACATAAAAAGTTCTTTCGTCGAACACTTGTTGGTTTCTGTTTTGTCTAAAATAGTTTGATATATGAATTTGTGCAGCAATAAGTGTTTGTGGCTCCTGATGATGTTGTTATGTGCATTGTTAGTGTCGAAATGCTCGAAACCAGTTAGTTCTATCCAGTAGGGGGTGACACGAAAATCATCGTGCTGATCCACTACGGAAGACTCGAGGAAACCACAAATTTCATACAAAGTCTCATAATTAAGCTCATAAGGTTGTCCCCACAACTTAAACCACAATTCCCTAGGTTTGTTGGATTCAAACTGAAGGGATGTAAAGAATTCTAAGGTAAGTTCTTTGTAAACTGGGTATTGAAATTGAATAAACTATCCCCATTGAATTCTCTCTGTTAAATTTTTGACCTTATCTCACAATTCTAATCTATCTAAAGTCTCAAAATGAAAATACTTTGGAACCATAATTTGCTTATTGTGAAGAGAATGAAAGTGGGTGCCTTACTCATATGAGAAGATAGGGAAAGGTGCTCTGTAATTAGTTGCCTTGTTCCTTTTCCCTCATCCTAAGACTTGGTTTTGCCCTGATGATTGATCATGCTTTGTTGACTGCTTAATGTGCGGCATACTAACTTTCAAGTAGGTAGAAGTCGGAAGGGACTGGACGTTTGAAATTTTGTTAGAGAGTAGTGAGAGTGTTTGGAGGTTCTAAACCTATAGAGATAAAGTTAAAATGAAAATGAGTGAAAAAATAAAGTAAGAAGTGAATATATAGGTAAATGGAGGGTAAAATAGTAAAAATTAAAACTGAAATTTGCATGTCACTTTTTTGCCCTGTCAGAGGCCGCGATCGTGGCCTGCCAATTTTCTACCATTTTTTAATTTTTCTCTTCTTTGGTCCTTCTCCGCTTTTTCAAAATCTCTTCTTAACTCTTTATAGCCCTTTTACCTCTCTTTGCTTACTTCCTCGATCATCAAATTCATGTTGAAGTCCTCTGCCTTCCCAATTTTATTTGGAAACGAAACAACCTAACTAAAGGATTCAAACTATCTAAAAATCAAAGGAAATAACATCAAATTAACATTCCATGTGTTGCCTCCCATGCATTGCTTCTTTTAGAGTCAGTAGCTCAAAGCTCTTCTTGTGCTCAAGGTGATTCGAATGAATTGTGCAATGGTAGTGTAGTCATCGATCTTATAATTTGCACATGAGCTACCATGCCCTGGATACCACTCTCCCTCTACTTCTCCTTCCTTCGCCTTCTTCTTCAGGATCGTTTCTTTCTAGATGCATTCCTAAGGTCCTCAATATCTTCCCATTGCCCTCGAGGTTCAATTTCCTTGAGATTAGTTAGAGGTAAGTGAGAAATGTTGTCTTTCTTCGATACTTTGAAGGTTATTTGATGCTTGTCGACCATCAGAGTTAGTTCACCCCCATCAACATCAATTATGGAGCGAGAAGTAGCCAAGAATGGTCGTCCAATGACTATAAAGGTTTTCACATCTTCTCTAGTATCCAATATATAGAAGTCAGTGGGGAAGGTAAATTTATCAATTTGTACTTGCACATCCTTAATAATCCCCTTCGATTGTCTTCACTAGCATCTTTATGGTTTTTAACTCTCCTAACCCCAATTTTTGACTAAAGGTATAGGACATCATATTGATACTCACTCCTAAATCTGTGAATGCCCTATCTATTTCGACTCCATTAATACTGTAAGGAATGTAAAAATCCCCTGGGTCCTCTTTCTTTTGTCTATGTTAGGGTTTTCTTCTGGTATGCGCTCCTTAACCTTCTTCTTATTTGATTCCTTTAGTGTGAGCTTCGTTTGTAAATGTTCCATTATATCTTCAACCTTGTTTAATTCAACCTCCCTAGAATTTCTCGTCGCCCTACTTGCAATTAACTTCCGTCGTGCTAGAATAGGGTATGGAATTCTGGTCAAGGTTCCTTGATTCACTCAATTACAAGCTCACTTGGAAGAAATTCCATAATTACTTAACCTTCTCCTTTTGCTCCGTCTTCCTTTGCATGTTCAAGTTTCTTTTCTTGGGTCTAAGTAATGGCCATGATCCATTCCTTTGGGTTAGATTTGGTATTGCTTGGAAGGGCTCCTGAATTTTGAGAAAAAATTACCTCTACTAGTTGACCTACTTAGACCTCTAGATTGTGTATTGAAGAGGCGTGGTTCTTAGTGACTTGCTCGAATTTGCTTTCAAGCCTCCTATGTGTATCCTCTATGCCTCCAATTTTATCTAAAATCTTATCCAACTTATATTCCATTAAGTTTGGTTTGTCTTGTTGGAAGCTTGGTTGTCTTTGAGGTCTGAATTGTCCCCCAATGTTGTTCGTCCACGAGAAGTTAGGGTGATTCTTCCACCCGTAGTTGTATATATTTGAGTACGGATTGTTTCCCCCTCCTCGTCCATATTGAGCTCCTATATAATTCACTTGCTCTGGATTGCTTTCCTTCATCAAGAAGCATTCCATCGTATCCACAGAGTTCACACTTAAGTTGCATGAGTTTCACCAGAGTGGAGGACGAAGCCTTCATATTGTTAAGCTGTCGAGTTAGGTTGTCAATTTTAGCTTGCATATTCGTCATTTGATCAACAACGTTAATTCCTTTTTGTTCCCGGAATGTAGTGGTATGTCTACTTCGTTCATTCGTCGATAGGCAACTATTACTCACCATCTCCTTTATCAGCTCTTCCACTTCATCTATTGTCTTTCTCATCAGTGATCCTCCTGAAGCTGCGTCAATCGTATCTCTCGTATATGGGGTTACTCTGTTATAGAATGTTTCCAATAAGAATTCCTTGGGTAAGTTATGGTGTGGGCATTTCCATTGTAAATCCTTGTATCAGTCCTACTAAGTCGTGACATTGTTTGGGTTAAGGGAATGATACCAAGCCTTTGAATCCTCCGATGATGGAAGTGGTAAAGACAAAGATCTTAAAGTTGCTTAATGTTGGTATAATCTATCCAATTTTGAATAGTAAATGGGTGAGTCAAATCCAAGCAGTACAGAAGAAAATATGATTACTGCGGTGAAGAATGAGAATAATGAGTTTGTGCCTATGAGAATTCAAAATGGATGGCGAGTGTTCATCGATTATAGGAAGTTGAATGATGCTACATGCAAGGATCACTTTCCACTCCCATTCATCGATCAGATGCTTAAATCTCACTACTATTTTCTGGATGTGCATTCAGGATATAATCAAATCATAACAGCTGCAAAGGATCAGGAGAAAACAAATTTCACATGCCCATTTAGTACATTTGCCTATATAAGGATGCCGTTTGGACTCTACAATGCCCTAGCTACCTTTCAAAGATGTATGGTAAGTATTTTCTCTAAGTATGTTGAACACATTATTGAGATCTTTATGGATGATTGTACTGTCTATAGGGATTCATTTGATGCATGCTTGGATAATCTAAATTATGTACTTGAACGTTGTATTGAAACTAATCTTATTCTCAATTCTGAAAATTGTCATTTTATGGTTAAGAAAGGAATAGTTTTGGGACATGTAATCTCTGTTAAACGATCGATAAAGCTAAGATGGAAATTATGAGAAACTTACCCTACCCCATAAATGTGTAGGAAGTTTATTCTTTTCTTGACCATACAAGTTTTTATCGCAAGATTATTAGGGACTTCAGTAAGATTTCAACAAAACTCTATCATTTGTTACAAAAGGATGTACCTTTTGAGTTTAATGAGGGATGCAAGGAAACATTTGACAAGTTGAAAGAACTTTTGACTTCAGCATCGATCATGAGTCAACCATTTGAGATTATGTGTGATGCGAGCAATTTTGTTGTCGGTGCCATCCTTGGTCAAAAATGTGGAAAGATGACTCATGCTATTTACTACACTTCTCGAACACTTAATCCAACTCAATACAGCTATTCCACCATTGAAAAGGAACTTTTAGCTATTGTGTTTTCTTTGGATAAATTTAGACCTTATTTGCTTGGTTCTAAAGTGATTGTGTATTTTGATCTTACGGCATTAAGATACCTTTTATCGAAGAAAGAAGCGAAACCAAGGCTGATTAGATGGATTCTCTTACTCCAAGAGTTCGATTTGGAGATCAAAGATAAGAAAGGTGTAAAGAATTCAGTCGTGAATCACTTGAGTCGAGTGGTGAAGGAGGAGGATTCAATACCATTGCAAGAATTGTTTTCGGATAAGTAGTTATTAATACTTTAAGGTAAGGTTTCATGGTATACTGATATTGTGAACTATCTAGTAAACCATGAGATACCTAATGATTTTAGTAAGGCTAAATGAAATAGGATAAAAAGTGAGTCAAAATATTATATTTGGGATGATCCTCAATTGTGGAAGTGTTGTTCTGACCAAGTGATTAGAAGATGTGTGCCTGAATATAAATATGAATCAATTTTGAAATTTTGCCTGTGGTGGTCATTTTGAGCCTAATAAAACTACTAGGAAAATTATTAAATGTGGTTTTTGTTAGCCAAATATTTTTCAAGACTCCTTTAAGTTCTGTAAAGCATGTGAACAATGCTAGAAACATGGTAATTTATCCCACAGAGATCAAATGCCTTTATCTCCAATACTTGCATGTGAAAGTTTTGATGTATGAGGCATCGATTTTATGGGACCGTTTCCTTCTTCTTTTGGTTTTGTTTACATTTTGTTAGCTATGGATTATGTTTGTAAATGTTTGGAAGCTAAAACTACCAGGACTGACGATTCTAAGGTTATTGCAAAATTTTTCAAGTCTAACATTTTTGCTAGGTTTGGAACACCAAAAGCATTGATTAGTGACAAGGGTACTCTTTTTTGCAACCAATTGGTAAAAGACCTTTTAAAGAAGTACTATGTCACTCATAAGGTGTCTACAACCTATCATCCATGGATAAACAAGCAAGCAGAGGTGTCAAATAGAGAAATCAAGATCATTCTTAAGAAAATGGTGAGCCCAAATCATAAGGATTTGAGTCAGCAACTTGATGATGCTCCTTGGGCATGTAAGACTGCATACAAGACATTGATTGACACATCTCCATACCAACTAATCTACAAAAAGTCATGTCATCTTCCAGTAGAAATTAAGCACAAAGCCTTTTAGGCCATTAAGCAGTGCAATATGAAGATGGATGCGGTGGGTGAATAGAGGAAACTGCAACTGCAAGAATTAGAAGAGGTTAGACTTGAATCTTATGAGAATGCAGAAATTTACAAGGAAAAGACCAAACAATTTCATGATAAGATGATTATTAGGAAGAATGTTATGGTTGGACAAAAAGTTCTTCTCTACCATTCATGACTTAAGCTTTTTCCAGGTAAATTGCATTCACGTTGGATTGGACCTTTTGTTGTTACTAATGTATTCCACATAGTGCAGTTAAAATTGAAAGCTTATAGACAAACAAGAAATTCAAAGTCAATGTTCATCAACTGAAATAGGGTTAGAAAACCCTCATTATGAAGACTGAGCAATGTGGAGTCGAGCCAATGACGATAAACAAAGATGATGCTAAGGAGGCAACCTAAGGGAAGTTGATTTCTGTCTCTTTACATTTTTGCATTTGATATTTTCCTTAAATGCCTCATTTCTTGCATTTGGTGTTACATTGGGGACAATGTAATTTTTAAGTGTGAGGGTGGGGATCTTAGTTTAATATTAGCTTTTATGCATATTTTGAGCTTAATTGTTGTTTATATGACTTCTTAGGCAGTTTTTAAAATCAAATGAATAAAATAAAAAATTTTCTTGTTTTCTATTGCTTTTAAGATTATTTAGTCATAATTAGAGTGTGAATTGACTAGAAAAATCCATGG
>JAOTAY010000007.1:25356335-25374767 GCA_025629805.1 Erythroxylum baracoense
AAAGTAATCAATTCTAATTGTTGCCTTTCTATATGAATATGATGTCATTTGAGCTCTTTCAATTTAGGTTCTTTTTTATGTATGTTTAGACAAATTATCTTTTCTTTAACTAATGCTAATGTAATTACACTTACAATTACATGTCATTTAGCATAGCATGAATTGATCTTATAAATATGATGTCATTTAGCATAGCATGAATGGATCATTTTAATTTTTTGTTTTTATTTTTAATTTTGTTTTTATTTTCAAATTTAATAAACCAAACATTTAGCGAAATTTAGTGAACTAATTTCAAAAATTCGATTGAACCAATAAACCAAACCAACCAACAAACCATTACAATTAACTTAACCACAATCAATATACGAGTTTCAATTTTCATGAACCAAACAAATGAACCACAATCAATAAACGGCTTCTAAATTTTATGAACCAAACAAATTAAACAACCACAAGTTTCATGAACCAAACATTCAACTCCCCTATTTACCAAATACCAACTAACCAAACTAACCACAAATTTCACAAACAACTTCAAATCCGTCTCCAACAATTTACCAACTTCAAATCCATCTCCAACACAAACAATTTAATAGAAATTCTTCACAATTTCATTCCTCACAGTCAAATCAAAAAGTCACAAACAATTAACACAAACATTCTAACAAAATTTGGTGAAAAAAACACACCAAACAATCAGAACTTCACAATATATTCTGTGATAGGTCGAGTCCAGATCTGGGTATTATTCTCAGATCTGTCGGTTGTTGGTGGTGGTCATCAGAGGTGGTGACCGCTGACGAGGTGGTGACATCACGACAGGCAAAGCTGGTGACTGGCAACATCGCGATAGGAGGAGCTCGCGAGGTGGCAACTGGTGACTGGCGAGAGACGAGAGGCAACAGGCGATAGGCGGAGCTGGCGAGGTGGCGATTGGCAATTGAGCTGGCAACCCGCGACTGAGCTAGCGAGCTGGTGAACGTCGTGTGATGGAGAAGCATCCAACCACCGCCGGAGAGGACGATGAACTGCCTGGAGTGGAAGAGAGGACAACGAGAGCGACAGAGAGAGGAGAGTCGATGGAGAAGCGACGATGCGACCTACGAGAGAGAAAAACAAAAATGAGCTGCAAAGAGAACAAAAGGCGTCAGGGGGGGTAGTTTTAGGTTTTTTTTTTTTTGCAGATAAGTCCTCAGCCGGTGTCGTGTGGTATTGCTAGTATCGACTGGTACCGGGCATTTTAGGCCGGTACCTCCCCTCTCCATACCGTTCCGTTTTTTGGCTGGTACGGAAATTGCTTAACATCATTAAATTTGCCACTTTGTTGTCTTAAATTATTGTATACGTTAAAAGAAGCGTACACTTATTTAAAGGTTTATATCACCGTTCAAAGAATGAAAATGGTCCTGACATTAAGATTTCTGACAAGGTATACAGAAAAAGTCTAGTGTCAATCACCCGGATGAATCCAAGTCTAAGAAATGGACATACATATACAAGGTATAAATTATCCTTAGTGCTATGTTTAGTTAGATTTTGATTAATGAAATGGAATGAAATGTAATATTATTTCATTATTTAGGAGGAAAGTTTATAATATAATAGAATATAATGGGATGAAAAAGTAGGGATTCATATTACATGTCTTTTCATCCTAAATAGTAAAAATAAGAAACTTCCGATTTGAAAGATTTAAGATAGAATGTAAAATGACAAATAACTTTTTATTATATTATATTATAAACTCTTCTTTCAAATAACATTTCATTATATTACATTATGAATTATTCCATCATTCCTAAGTAATAATTTTCTAATATTACATCCATTTATATTTTATTACATTATAAATCATTATATTCTATTCCATTAAAAACCTTACGTACAACCAAATATAATCTAGGTTAGAAAAATCAAACATAAAATTTTGGGGACTTAGACTTTTCTTTCACGTTAAATCGGTCCCTGATCATTTACCAATAAACTTTTGGTCTGTATAAACTAGAACTTTAGAGTTTAGAATAATGGAGGAAGTAAGGGTATGAAAGAGGTAGAACAAATCGATGATAATTGATATGGTAAAGTTCGATGAACTAGCAAGTGGTGCTGACTGAAGAGAGGAAAAGGAAAGTGATTGACAAAAGGAACAAAAGGGTGACGCTTGAACAGTGAGAGAAAAACGAGGGATAGGACAAATTATTTGTGTATTTAAATTGGCAATTATAAGTTAGAGAGAAGTAGATTCTCCAATAAATTATATTTGTCAACATTATTAACAACAATAATAATTTAGTAAAAATTTTACTAAAATGTGCAATTTAAAAGGGTCCACCAGAACGCAACTTACCTTTAATTGATAAAGACATTATTTTCGATAAACAAAAAAACGACAAAAAATGTTGAGAACAATTTTAAGGAAAAATTAAAACTAAAATAAAAAGATAAATATATATAAAATATAAAATAGAAATAAAACAATAATAATTATAAATAATAATTATAAATGCATATTAAAATAATAAAATTAATAATAAAAACAGAAATAGAAATAAAGGATAATAATAATAACCACAATAATAATAGAATAAAAATATAATTAAATATTTATAAATAAAAATAAGAATAAAATTAAAGATAAATAATCAAAATAAATATAAATATAAATATAATAATAAATAATAAATATTATTTGTGGCAGCTGCCCCACTAATTTAACTGAATCATTACTATTTTTATGACTTGCAAATTTACCTTCAAGAAAAAAACATATAATTATTTATCTCCTGCTATTTCATTAAATATATATTAAATATCAATTTATGCATAATAAAAGTTTAAATTGAAAAATTTTCAGTACTAACTTTATCCTATTTATGATTATTTTATAATTTTAAATTTCAAAATGTTAGTTTTTTCAATTTTAAATAGTCTCTAATTGTCTTTTTTCCTCCGTCGATAAATATGAGAGACGCACGGTTTCTCTAGTTTCATCAAAATGGATACTTATTATCTCAAACATGCGCCTAGATGCGATTGTTAGGTGACCTAAACCTCATAATCTTCGTACATTTACTTAACCAGTTTCGATGAAACAATGAGGTACGTAATATACAGTCCAGGATAATGCTCAAGAATCTTTATTGGAAGCTTGTAAAAGGATTGACGTAGGTACAAAAAGACAAGTAGAATACAACTCTTTAGTTATAAAATAGGAACAACTTTTCTGTCGATGCATGCACATTGGAGGGATTATAACTACTTCCCACAAATTGCTCAAGAAAGCTAGTGAGGTCTATATATGTATGACAAGCATTGAGCCAAAAGAAAAAAGATGCGTGCGGTTTGGGGTCAGCTAAATATGTAGACAAACCAAAGTGCATAATACATACGTCGCTTACCCATTTGTATAGGTTAGGCCATTTTCATATATGTATGTCCAATTAATTCATATTTTTCTTGGTAAGTTCGATTATTACATTAATACATATGATCTAATCAGTAAAGGCCAAAGATTAGAAAATTAAACAATGTTATTATTTTTTTGTCCTTTATGTAATTGGATTTAAACTCTAATCAATGTCTAGGAGAAGCAAAATCATTCAATTCAGATTACCTATCCAATACATCAACATAGTTTTGAGCAAAACCAGGCTGTAACGAAAAATTTTTGGGTTGTATTAGTCCTATCGGTTGATATCAATTAATACATCAAAATATTAATAATAATGAATACAATTTATAGATTAAAATATATTGCAGGACTAATATTTATTTTATATTTAAATATTTTTAAAACTAAATTTTTTTAAAATAGTTATTATGTATAAAAATTATTTTATACTAATTTTAACAAATAAAATTATTGAATTAAAATTTAAAATATTTTCAATTTTTAATTATAATATAGAACTAAATTTTAATAGAAAACTAAAAGTTTACACAATTAAAAATAATGTTTATACTTATTAGCTATTTTCATCCTTCAAACATTGTTTTTGTATTTTTTAATTTCTTTTCAACATTATTTGTGAATAATCATTATTTTTAATTTTCTAACATAACCAAGAAGGTTAAATTTATTTTTATAACATGTGAAATTGTTTTAATTTCACATGTTATAAAACTAAGAACATGCAATAGTCCCCATGTGCATTACATAGGAAGGGAAACTCACATGTTATTAATTAAAATGAAAGCATAAGAGAATTACAATGGAAGTAATTCGAAATTTATTTTTAACTCATGATTCTAACTCAGCAAATGATTCGCATCTAGGGATGACAATGGGCCGAACTATGGGCCAACCTCGTCAATTTTTTTAAAATAATTTTAAAAAATTAAAAGTATAAAATAACGTTTTTTTAATTAGATTTGTATCATCGCTTTACTTAGAATAATTGAGTCTCGAGTCGGCTTATTAAAAATACTTTAATCTAGACCCGTGAGCTGGACATTGTCATCATTAATCATATTGTCATTGTGTGAAATAACTAATGCTCTAAGTCTAGGAATTCGGGAATATTGTTCTTGAAAGGCCTTGACTCATAGTAGAGGACCATTTTCCATGAATTAAGTAATATCTGTTCAGAATGTGACGAGCAAGAATAAATATATACTAATCTTAACTATTATAATAAACCAAAATATCATAGGTATACAATAGTTTATTTTGTTTGGTAAACCATGCACATGTAGTTGATAGGTCGAGAATAATAGATATATTATGTAACAATAAACATGGTGTGGGAAGATATTAATTCTCTTTTCTGTTCTTTATTAATCCTTTGAGTCAAATACAAAAATACGTCTGTTTAAAGTCATTTGTAGAACAAATAATTTGAAAGGAATATAAGGCCTCTTTTTCTATTTACATTTTTGGTTTTCTGCTTTTATTTTCAAACTTATTCTAATGTCGTAGATTAAGCTAACTCATCATGAATCCTACTTAAACCCATCAAAACAAAATTGAGAGTACAAGGTAAACGATAAACTATATACTTAGCTATAATTAAAATAAAAAGATAAAAGAATATCATCATATCATATTTTGTGAAAAATGAGATAGTTAAGTAATTGGAGTTTGGTTTGATATTGAGAAAGTCAGTCAGAAACTAAAAATATTTCCCATTAATTAGGATTTAAACTTTGATAATACGTTTGTCTATATAAAACTTTAATATAAATCAACAATTTCCCTAAATGCATACTAATTGGGTTTAATAAGAAAAGTTGTACAAGTACATTGAAAGAAAAGCAACTTACAAATAACAAAATCCAATACAAAAAGCAACCATATGCTTCAATTAATTGACTTCGCAATGACAACATTATAACGGTAGCTATGAGATGAAGAAGCTTGATTTCCAAGGATTATTCAATTCCAAGTGATTGTGCTTATCCTACATAAAATTCTTAGCATATGCTTTGCAGGAATACGTCCTACCAATAGGTTCAGTATCTATGGGATAAAACAAGTGTGTCACAGTTTGAGAGTTTCACGAGAAGAATATTGTGTAATGAAAAGACATACAGCTAAGCACCTAGTTCATTATTTTAAACTTGTGTAATGAATATTGTATAATGAAAAGACATACAACCAGAGAAAACGAGATTTCTCTTATGCAGTTTAGCATAAAGTTAGAGAAATCGAGAATTATCGACGACGATGATACATATTAGATCATAAAGGTATCATCGTAGTTTGTCACACTTCATTTTCGTATTTATGTTAGTGAGGTATTAGATGTTTGTGATTGTATTAGATCTGTGTCGCACATAACACATGCATTTAATACTTTTCGGTAGAAAGCCTTGCAGGACAGAGGAACTTTCATTATCTTTGGATTAAATGTTTTGTTTTTTAAACTTAGTAGACTAATACAGTAGCGTCACTTAACTGAGTTTTTAAACTATTTTCAAATTTGAGTCAAAACTGCAATTAATAATTATCCAAGAGGGAGATTGTAAGACATTTTTGCTCCTAAGGGTAATTTTGTCAATTTTTCATATAATGGACAGTTATTAATTGTAATTTAGTTTTTAAATAAATTATAATTTAAACTACGTAATTTGATATAGATAAAGATAAAGATAATAAAGTGGTTCAATAAATGATCTAAATCAATAGGTCGAAATCTGGGTGAAAAATGAATCTAGATTAGTATGGACCTAGTCCATATCGGCCTTGTGATGGGAACACCCAATATGGAAGTTATATAAATAGGTTATGGTCTCCTGCAGTTGCTCAGATCAATCGTAAGCATAAGAAATTTTTGACCCGTTAAGAGAGCTTACATTTTGAGAAAATTATAGAAAAATCAAGCTCACATCTCGGTGATAGATTTATGTGAAGACGGCGGTAGATTTAGGATCGTTTCGGCTTCGGAAAACTCAGTTGAAGTTTCAGAACTGAAAATTAGGTATTTTCGCATTTCTTCATTTTTTGCTCTTTCACGTTCGATCTAAGATATGTAATTAAGGTGCCGCTACGTATTGCATTGCAGGAATACATCCTACCAATAGTTTCAGTATTTATGGGATAAAACAAGTGTATTAACATCACAGTTTGAGAGTTTGACGAGAAGAATATTGTGCTATGCACCCAGTTCATTATTTTAAACTTGTGAAAATTTATGTGTTCACTAACTTCAATCTAATTTGTACTTATTTTTAGGTGAAAATCTTCTACTTTTTGTATGTTGGTAGGGTAAAAAGCTTTTTAACCTCATCTATATTTTATATCTACAAGACTACAAATTAAACTTGTTAGTTTATTATCATATTTAAGTGAAGACCTTAAATTCTTATCTTCATACATGTTTTTCTTTCTTTTCTATTCTCTTGAAATTTTCTTTCTTTTCTATTTTCTTTTCAACAGAAGCCTATGTCATTTAATTTCAGCTCTATTTTTCTATTGTAATTTTCTGTATTTGTTTTCTATTTTTAATTTCTATTTTTCTTTCAAATAAAAAAAATTGTTTAGTCGTTATTAACGTCAATATAGTTAAATTTTTATTACTAATGATAGTTACATATTAGATAAAACTTAAAGATAAATTATTTTAATTATTCAAAATTTTTATCTCTTATAAAATATTTATTAATAAATTATCAATAAAAGTTATTTTATTTTATTAAAATAAATAATTTTAAAATTAAATTTTATTTATGAATTAAATTTTATTTAAATATATTTTAATTCTTAAATTAAACTTTTATTTGAAATTTATATATTTTGAATATATTTTAAATTTAATTATATTTATTAATAATTATTAAAAATAATTGTATTGAATTTAATGACAAAAATTAAATAATTCATATTTTAATTAAGTAAATAATATATATTTAGTTGATAATAAATTAGTTAATAAAAAACAAAAACAAAAATCAAAATTTACTTTTTGTGATTTCATAAATTTTGAAAATTGGAAGAAACCAAAATTAAAAACTCAAACAAACATAATTTTTTACTAAATTTAAAAACAAAAATAAAATAAAAAATAAAAGAAAACAAATAGACACTTAATATTAGTTGTGCAAAAATAAGTAAGGAGAAACCTAGTTTGTTCGTTTGGATTGGCTTATCTCATAATTTAGATAATATGAGTTATACATCAAAATAATTTAGACCATTTATCCTAAATAAATAACTAGGTGTGAAAGAATTACAATTATGTTTTCTAATTGAAGGTTTTAAAGTTCACTTTTATTATTATGTTTTTATCTTAGATAATATGTAAAAACCTCAAAATAAAAAATAAATTTAAATCTCATCACTTCAATTTGATAGTTTATGCTAAATTTTATATGCTGAAATGGATAACATTATCTTACGTTGAAATGAAGGTTAGGGACTCAGTTTGACATTTATAATGTTTAACATTATCAGATTATTTATATGAGTTAAAAGATTAAAACCCAATGCTGCTATCAATTTGCTGGAACTGTTCAGATGGATTGATTCTGAGAAGACAGAATTACAGAAACAGAATGGAAAAAAACTAGTCCTCGTCACCTCCTACTCGGACATGTCAAATGTCTTTTGAATGCTCTAGATGATCCAGAATCAAGAATTGCCCGTTCAAGATGAGTATGGTTACGTGTTCTTGGGCTCTCAATTTTTGTGGACTGTCTCAAGTGTATCAGTATAAATAATAATGAGAGCGGCGGGAACTTTGGTCCACATCGTACGTTTTACTCTTTAGGTCTGTTTTCGGGCTTAACCTGAACCAAAGATGACAGTCACCGTCGCACCCAATATCGACGAAGGGTTTCTCACGGTGAAGGGAAAAGTTGTGCTAACAGGTGTCCCTGAAAGTGTTACCTGCACTCCAGTAAGCGATGGGTCGGCTTTTGTTGGTGCTAATTTACCAAGTCCAAGCTCTTACCATGTTTTTAGTCCGGGATTTCTTGACAAAGTTCATTCTGTGCATTGGTTTTTACATACAAAAATGCTGTTCCACTGTGTACTAGACAACCATATATAAATTGCATAGAGCTGCTTGAACAGCTTGCAAGTCTTTTACTTTGGATATTTTGTAACACATAGTATACATAGTATAAACCTTATTATGTGAAAGGGAACGAAATGAAGTGAATACATAATAACTCATTTTGGATCCATCAGAAGTTTAGAAGAGCTTTCCGAGGTTGTAACAAGCTCAAATTCACTGGGAACTTCACGAAATCCTCTCATCGGCACGTTGTTAACGGGTTAGAGAATCCGTATGCTTACCAATGATATGAGAAACTGCAGGAAATCTTAACCTATTTATATAGCTTCTATATCTAGCTTTCTCATCACAGGAACCATATAGGTTCGATCTACATTGATCGAGATCCATTTTCCTTCTGGACTTCGAGCCATTGACTTAGATCATTTGTTGAGCCACTTATTATCTTTATCCAAATCAAATTTATATAACTTAACCGATAAGTTATTGAAAATCAATAAAAACGCAATTAATTGTTGTCTAAATTTATGAAAAATGTCTAACGTTCTCCCCCCTTGGATAATTAATTGCAATATTGAATCAAATTTTAAAATAGATTAAAAATTCGGTTAAATCATACTATTGTATTGGTGCCAAGTTTAAAAATTAAAAACATTTGATCCAAAGATAATGAAAGTCTTACATTCTGTCTCGCAAGACTTTCGATAACGAAAGATATCAGACACATGTGTCATGTGTGACATAGATCCAATATAATTACGCATATCTAATACCTTACCAACATGAATAAGAAAATAAAGTGTGACAAACTAAGATGATACCTGTATGATCTAATTTGTATCATCTTTCGTTTGTAGGTCTCGATTTCTCTAAACCTTATGCTAAATTGCATATGTTAAACTATATCAGAGAAATCCTATTTTTCTTACCGAATGCTAAACTACATTAGAGAAAATCTTTATGTTTTGTAACTGAATGCTAAATTGCATTAGAGAACCTTTATAGGATTAAAAACTTATATCCCCCTATCCCCGTATGTCATGTTAAAAATGTATGGATATCTGTATAAAACTGTATGTCTCTAAATGAAATAGGCTCAAAGTCAATTTGTATATATGCCCAATGACCTTTAAAATGCTTAAGATCAACACAGATCTCAAGACTTTCACATGTATTATGACTTTACACAATAACAGGTATTACTGAGGATAAAAAGACGATCATCTTTATTAATAAACAATTATAATGTCATAATACATCATAAATGTACAAACTTACAAAGAGCAAATATAATGATCCCTAACTGACACTGTCTAAGGACTTTAACACACCCATATTGGATACATGTCTTTTGAATACAAGTAAGAAAAGTCCTTTAGTTAAAGGATTGGCTAACATCTCCTCAGTCCTGATATACTCCACTTCAACGTTACCTTTTTGAATCAAATCTTTAACGGTTAAGTATTTGACCTTCAAATGCTTAGACCCTGTGATATTCTTATTGTTATTACTAAATAACATAGCAACAAGATTATCATAGTACAACTGAATGGGTCTAACCACTAAACTGAATGGGTCTAACCACTAAATCTACCACAAACAACTCAGAAATCAAGTTTCTAATCTAAATGGTCTGTGAAGCAGACCCATAACATGCAACAAACTCTGCATGCATAGTCGAGGAAGTTACCAGTGTCTGTTTGACACTCTTCCACGATACCACACCATCTACTAACATATAAATGTAACTTAAAGTGGACTTACGATCATCCAGATCGAAATCTATATATCCTACAAGGCTTAAATTGTTGACCCTTCTATGTGTCAACATGTAATCCTTGGTATCTTTTAGGTATCTCAACACTTGCTTAACTATATTCTAGTGGTCTATACTTGGGTTAGCCAGATATCGACCCAGTAGTTTAACAATAAATGCAATGTCTGACCTAGTACACACTTGGGCATACATTAGGCTACCGACTGCACTAGAGTACAAAACATTCCTCATAACCTATGTCTCAACTTTATTCTTTAGACACTATGCCAAAGATAATCTCTCACCGTGAGAGTTAGATGGTACAATAGTTCTACAGTCGGCCATATTAATTCTTTGTAACACTTGCTCAATGTATGCACTTTGTGAGAGGCCTAATAAGTGTTGAGATTTGTCCCGATGAATTTATATGCCTAGGACAAAAGATGCTTCACTAAGGTCCTTTATGTCAAAATGCTTGGCTAAAAGTTGCTTAACTTCAAGCAACATGGTCAAGTCATTTGACGCGAGCAATATATCATCCACATATAATAGCACGAAGATGACTTTGCTCCCCCTGACCTTATAACACAAGCATCTTTCAACTTTGTTTTCCATAAGGCCGAAAGAGGTTAGAACCTCATCAAACTTTAGGTACCATTGTCTAGAAGCTTGTTTCAGACCGTATATTGATTTAGTCAAATTACAAACCTTGTTAGTTGCTCCTTGATCCTGAAATCCTTCAGTTTGCTTCATATAGACCTCCTTATAAAGGTCACCATTTAAGAAAGTGGTTTTAACATCCATCTGATGTAGCTCTATGTCATAATGAGCCACTATTGCCATAATCACTCTAAATGTATCCTTCGAGAATATGGGAGAGAAGGTAACATTCAAGTCAACCCTTTCTCTCTAAGTGAACCCTTTGGTAACCAATCGAGCCTTAAACCGCTCAACTTTACGCCGAGTATCCTTCTTGGTCTTAAACAACTATTTGCAATGTTGAGGCAAATCAACAAGCTCCCATATCTTATTGTGCTGCATAGATTGCATCTCGTCTTTCATTGCTTCCCACCACATGTCTACACAGGCTCCAAAAATGGCTTCTGTAAAAGTAACTGAATCCACAACATGTCCTATATCATAGTCTCATTAACCTAAATAGACTAAGGGTGTCTCTCTCTAATGGATTTACGCAACTGCATTGGTTCTTGTACCCTAGGAACCTCTGCTTGTATAGGTATAGGTTTTTGTTTTTACACAAGTATGATACTGGGACCTTGATCCGCTAGACCTAATTGTATGAGTAGTGGATACAAAATAATTGTAGTATCCTTCCTGCTATCACGTGAAGGGTGAGAGTGCCCACCCTCATTATGGACATCATATTTTAAAAACTTAGTTGTTTGTGATTTCACTATTCTGACCCCCACCTTCTCTACAGTAAAATATGTATTCTTTAGAGTGATAAGGATAACCTACGAGACAACAATGTGTAGAACGAGGTTACAAATTGCTTTTATAAGGAATGTCATCTTAATGGCCTCACCTTAAAGGTAATAAGGTAGGTTAGTCCTACTTTGCATCGATCTTATCATGTCTTTTAGGGTGTGATTACCTGGCATAGTGAACTGAGTTACTATTCTAATTGATTCCAAATACCTGGCAAACAAACCCTTTTCTTGTCCTGTGATACCATGTCTGCCATAGCACTCCCCTCTTTGATCAGATCTGACAATCTTTATTGATTTTCTCATTTAGTTCTCAACCTCAATCTTGAAGATCTTGAATTTATCAAGAACTTCAGACTTTTCCTTAAGTAAGAACACGTAACTGTAGTGGGAATAATCATTTATAAATGTCAAAAAATATTTAGAATTGCATAACGTAGCTGTATAGGGTCCACTTATGTCCATATATATGAGTTATAACAAGACAGAAGCATGAGTTGACCCTTTCTTCTTTATCTTAGTCAACTTACCTTTGCAACAGTCAAGGCATGTTTCCAGATCACCAAAATCTAGAGTTGGGAGAATATTTTCAATTATCAATCTCTCAACCCTATCTCTAAAAATGTGGCCCAAGCGTCTATCCCACAATATGTATGACGTTTCCTTTATTAGAGTCCCTTACTAGTCATAGGTTCGGCAATATAAGAAGAAGCAAACATTTCATTAGGGGTAAGATATATTCTATATAAACTGTAAGACAAGAAGGCAGTTCCGATATATTTTGCATTGATAGATATATTTACAACTAAAGTATCAAATACAAAACGATAACCCTCTTTGTCTAAAACTGACACAGAGATCAGTTTCTATCTAAAAGATGGTATATAAAATGTGTCCCACAAAACCATTACAAACCCCATATCGAAGTTCAAACCTACATCCCCGACATAAAAAACATCTACTTCTTCATTATTTCTGACCATCAACTTCTCCTCTCCTTTAGCTAGCCTTCTCGTGGATTTGCACCCCTACATTGTGGAAGCAATATGATTAGATGCTTCACTATCTAGCTATCAAGAACTTGATGTGGCTATAGCTAAATTGGATTCATGAATCATATAGGCCAAAGAGTTACCTGACAACTCTGTTTGACTTTCCAAACTTTATACTTCTGGCAGTCAGATTTCCTATGTCCCTTCTTCTTGTAAAAAAAAGCACCTCATATTCTTTAAGTCATATGGACCCTTTACAATGCTAGATTGTCCAGATTGAATATGCAAAGAGGGTTTGGATTTCTTACCCTTAAACTTTTGTGGCTTAACATTTCCCTTCCCTTTGGCTACATACAAGGCTATATGAGGAGAGCTCTTCAACTTCTCCTCTGCTGCAACACATTGGGAAATTAGGGCATTAATATCCCTAGCCTCATCTTGTGAAATATATAAAGTGACTGTTAAATTATGAACTAACAGTAACCATAATTTAACATTAAAATCTTAGATTCAATGTTGGGTCAATTATTAGGGTGTTGTAAAGTCGTATTAGGATTTGCCGTATGTGTAGTGGAATAAGGTTACTGGGCCATATTATTGGGCTAACTGTTAATGGGTAGGTTAGTCCATTAAGCCTTAGGGTTTACATGGAGGGTCCCTATCCTTTGCCATTATATATGTGTGGTTACTCCCCATTTAGTAGCTCACTCTAATCAATTACATATTGTGGCCAAGAGGATAGAAGCACTCTCCAACATCTCAAAAAGTAGAGATATGGATCTATCATGCGTTCCACGTATTTCTAAACTACATTCTATAATTTACATGTCGTAAATCAATCACAGTTTGATAATACTGTATGAGACAATATTCTTTTAATTAGTATCAGAGCGGGTTGTGATTTGATTTATAGTTGTAGAAGGTTAAATCTTATTTTGGGAAATTTTATTAGGGTTTATTCTAATCTTACGTTATAATAACATGATTAGAATTACATGGAATCTTGTTTCTCATGAATGTTTTAATGATTTCATGGATTGTTTGAATGTATTTAATGTATCTTGAACCCTATACGTTCCAAAATTCGACTCTTGCTTGTTTTGATGTTGTTATATGAATAAAACATGTTTTATTGTATAATAAAAAAAATCGTCAAAAGTATTCATATGAACAACCCTATTTCTGCCCGTATGAGACGATGTCGTGGTTCTCCATCACAGGTCGAGAAGCCAGGTCAGAATTCTGGATCGACATTACAGGTCTGGTTCACACGCGAGTCACAATATCCACTGATGATGTCATCATGACGTCAGCACAGCGCATCCTTTTTGGGTCGGCTCACGGTCACGGGTTGAGTGCCTGAGTCAATTAGCGGGTCGGTCGTGGGTTGCCAAATACGACAACAGCTGACGTCACTAGGTTTGGGCTGAAGCTCACTCGCGCCTTTTGGCTCGTGTGGCAAGTGAAGATCATATGAATGCTATTTTTTTGCAATTTTTTATTGTTAATTATTTTAATTTCTAATTTATTAGTAATTTTTAATAATTTTATGGTTATAAAAATTATTTATGTTGGAATTTTGTTTTTTGAGCTTTAAAATTGAGATTTTAGTACTTTGCTCTTGGAATTTTGACCTGAAAATTTTTATGTAGTCTCTTGAACCTGTTTCCTATGACATATATGAAACACTCTCCCAACTAGCACCATTCAGATATAGAACAAATTTTGGAAGCATATTTATGATATTTAAATATTGGTAAATTGAATTAATTTACTAGAACTGCTTCTGAATTTTGGAACCTTAGTTCACATGTTCAGAAAGTAAGGATTTAAATTATCTTATCTAGTTGTAAGCCTGCCCATCGTAGGAACAATTAAGATGAGAGGTTGTGTAAATTATTTCTGGAATTTGTTTTGAAGAAATTGCATTATTGGTATGCATACCCCATCGGAATGATATTAATGATGTGATATTTTGTGTTTATTTTCTATATTGGTGTCGGCGTTAGGTGTGATTCTTTTTCATTGCTTAAATGTTATGTTTTTTTATTTTAAATGCCCTATCGGTGTTAAATCTTGAAATGTAGTATTTAAGATGAGGGAGTGTATTCATAGACTGTAATTAAGGACCCTATTGGTACAATTACGATGACATGAGAGCTCTAAATTTGAAATCAACCATATTTGTTACCTTCAATATTCACTAAATCTCCCAATGTTTTTTGCATACTAGTTGCTTCTGTTGCTACTAAGTCTAACACAACAATTGTTCTGACTGGGTCCAATTATGAGGATTGGTTGGACTTTATGAAGCTGAGTTTGGCCATGATGAACATGGACATGGCTTTGACAGAAGATGCACCTCCTATGCCATCACCTGAGTCTTCTGAACATAAAAAGGCTATATATAATAAGTGGCAACATTCTAATAGGGTGTGCCTGATGTTCCTATCTTATCACATGGATAGGACCATAAAGAAAAGCATTCCAGAGTATACCACTGCAAAAGGATTCTTGAAAGCTATGGGTGAAAAGCTCCTCAAGATTGACAAAGCTGAGAAAGGTCACTATTTGTCACTTCTGGGTAAGACCAAATATGATGGGCTAAGCGATGTTCATGAGCATTGCATGAAGCTTCTACATTATTATAACAAGTTGCAGGATATGAAAGTGGAATTGGGTGAGAGTTACCTCACCTGGAAAATTCTTGAGTCCCTGCATCCACAGTTCAGTGTCATGAGAACCACCTACAATACTACTCAGGATGAATGGACTGTGAATGAGTTGATTTCTATTGTTACTCAAGAAGAAGAAAATATGAAGAAGAGCACATCTCATTCTGTTCAAGCTATTATGCATAACTCCACACAAAAGAGGAAGTTTGATAATGGCAAGAAGAAGTTCAAACACTTTTCTAATAAAAAGAAGGCTGTGAATGCAAAGAAATCTTTTGAAGGTAATTGTAACTGGTTCAAGAAGTATGGGCACAAGCAGGCTGATTGTAGGAAGTTTAAAAGTTGACTTGAGAAGAAGCAGAAAAAAGGTACTCCCTTAGCCTTCGTCTGTTTTGGATCCAATTTGGTTGATATTCCACTCAATTCTTAGTGGTTGGATATTGGGGCCTCTATTCATGTTACAACCTCCTTTCAGGTGTTCAAAAGGAGCAGGAGGTCAAGTGATGGGGAATTACAAGTTGCAGTTGGAGATGGTAGTAAAGTAGTCGTGGAGCATGTAGGGCTGTTAGTTTAAGATTACCTTCTGGTCATGTTTTGGATTTGAATGGCACTGTTTATGTACCCTCTATGAAGAGGAATTTGATTTCAGTTTTTGTTTTGGATCGATGTGGATATTCTTTTCATTTCGGTAATGGGAAAGTTACCATTTATTATGATTCTTGCATTGTTGGCTATTGTATTCTTTCCGATGGCTTATACATGTTGCAAATCGATTCCAATCAACTAATTGTGAATTCTATTAGTGGCATTAAGCGTAGTAGATTGAATAATAATTTTGCTATACTGTGGCACAGACGCCTTGGTCATATTTCCGGAGAGAGAATTGAGAGAATGATCAAGGAAGGCATTTTACCTGAACCGGATTTCTCATACTTCAATACATGTGTAGAATGCATTAAAGGAAAACTTTCCCGCAAGGTAGGGAAAAGGGTAGGTACTCGAAGTCAAGAAATTCTAGAGCTGATCCATATTGATATCTGTGGTCCTATCACTCCAGCGACTATAGGTTGCTACAAATATTTTAATACTTTCACTAATGCCTATTCCAGATTTGGTTGGATTGAACTCATTCGTGAAAAGTCTGATTCTTTGGAGGCTTTTAAGAGCTTTAAAGCAGCTGTGGAACTCAAAACAGGAAAACAAATAAAGGCAGTCAGATCTGATAAGGGAGGAGAGTTTTATGGCAAATATAATGAAGCTGACAGAAACCCTGGGTCATTTTCTATATTTCTTCAGGATTGTGGAATTGAAGCTCAATACACAATATCTGGTACACCGGAGCAGAATGGGATTGCTGAAAGGCAAAATCGTACTCTTATAAAGATGGTGAGGTGTATGCTTGCACATTCTTCTTTGCCAGAATATCTATGGGGGTGATTGTTTGAAGACTGCTGTCTATATCTTGAATCAAGTACCTAGTAAATTCGTGCCCAAAACCCCACATAAGTTATTTATCAACAAGAAACTGAGTTTGCATCATTTCCATGTTTGGGGTTGCAAAGAGAGGTAAGACCTTATGACCCACAGTTGAAGAAGCTTAACTTCAGGACGATCAGTGGATATTTCATTGGCTATTGCATTGGCTTTAAAGGATGCAGATTTTACTGTCCATCTCATTCGACCAGAATAATTGAATCTAATCGAGCTGTTTTTCTGGAAGATTCAATGGATAGTAGGATAATAGAGCCACGTGATGTTTCCATCAATGTAAAGTGTGTAGATGTACATGCACCCATTGATTTAACATCCCCGACTCAAGCTGTTCCAGTTGTTGATCCTATTGGAAATGTTTAACTTCCAGTCCCACAACCCTCAATGGAGGGAGGACCAAGCCAAGTAAAGGAGAAAGTGCCATTGAGAAGATCTGAAAGAGTACGTAAATCCACTCAAAGCGAGGAGTATGTATATTTGGAGGAACATGAGTACCACATTGGTGACCTATCTGATCCTTGCACTTTTCAGGAAGTTATGGCTAGTCCTCATTCTTCTCAGTGGAAAAATGCTATGGAGGAAGAATTACTCTCTATGGGACAGAATGATATTTGGAAGTTAGTGAAATTACCGCCTGGTTGTAACACTGTTGGTTGCAAGTGGGTATTCAAGACTAAATGCGACTTTAGAGAAGAAATAGAAAGGTACAAGGCTAGATTAGTAGCCAAGGGCTATAGTCAGAAGAAAGGGATTGACTACAACAAGACCTTTTCACCTGTTTCTACTAAGGACTCCTTACGTATTGTGATGGCTTTGGTGGATCATTTTGACTTAGAGTTGCACCAAATGGATGTTAAGACCACTTTTCTAAATGGTGATTTGTCTGAAAGCATTTATATGGATCAACCTATTGGTTTTCAGAAACAGGGTCAGGAGCATCTTATATGCAAGTTGAAAAGGTCCATATAAGGTCTGAAACAGGTCTCTCGAGGCAATGGTACTTGAAGTTTCATAATGTTGTCTCTTCGATTGGATTTAATAAGAATCCAGCTGATCAGTGCATTTATCTTAAGTTGTCATCTTAGTATTATATTTTGTTGATATACTGCTTGCAAGCAATGATCTAAACCTGCTGTGTGAGACAAAGTAAATGCTGTCAAGCCATTTTGATATGAAAGATCTTAGAGATGCCTCTTTTGTTCTAGGCATTCAGATCTATCGTGATAGATCCCGGGGTATACTTGGCTTGTCTCATAAGACATACATTGAGAAAGTATTATCCAGGTTCAGAATGAAAACTTGTTCCTCATGTGCAACACCTGTGTGCAAAGGTAAGATTCTTTCAAAATCTCAGTGTCCTCAGAATGATGAGGAAAGAGCCAATATGGCTAAAGTCCCATACTCATCTGCGATTGGTAGTCTTATGTACGCTCAAGTTTGCACACATCCTGATATTGCTTATGTTGTTGGTGTGCTTGAGAGATTCTTGAGCGATCCTGGAGTGGAACACTGGAAAGCTGCCAAGAAAGTTATGAGGTACTTGCAAGGTACCAAAGACTATATGCTTACCTACAGAAGATCCAGTCATATTGAGGTGATTGGATATACTGA
>JAOTAY010000007.1:25374867-25390748 GCA_025629805.1 Erythroxylum baracoense
GTTTTTGTTTCTTGTTGTTTCGTTACTAGTTTACATCCACATTTGGCACTGGTATTTTATGCTCCTAATATATTCTTGCGAATCGGGGAGGTTTGATTATTTCCACTGTGAGTAAATTGTGCTAGTCCTCCCAACAGATAATACGCAGCCTTACCCCTACAAAATAAAGAGGCTATTTTTGGTTGACTCATGCGAATATGACAACGAAAAAGTGATGCAGATTAAAAGAGTAGATATGAAAATTTGATCTTAGATAATATGTAAAATCCTCAAAATAAAAAATAAAATTAAACCTCATCTCTTCAATTTGATAGTTTATGCTAAATTTTATATGCTGAAATGGATAACATTATCTTACGTTGAAACGAACGTTAGGGACTTAATTTGACATTTATAATGTTTAACATTATCATATTATTTATATGAGTTAAAAGATTAAAACCCAATGCTGCTATCAATTTGCTGGAACTGTTCAGATAGTTGATTATGAGAAGACAGAAGCAGAATGGAAAGAAACTAAAGTCATCGTCAACTCCTACTCGCACATGTCCCACTTTATGATCTAACCGAAATGATTATGATCTCAAATGTCTTTTGAATACTCTAGATGATCCAGAATCAAGAATTGCCGGTTTAAGATGAGTGTGGTTACATGTTCTTGGGCTCTCAATTTTTGTGGATTGTCTCAAGTGTATCAGCATAAATAATATTGAGAGCAGTGGGAACTTTGGCTCATATCGTTTTACACTTTGGCTCTGTTTTCGAGCTTAACCCAAAGCAAAGATGACAGTCACCGTCGCACCCAATATCAACGAAGGGTGTCTCACGATGAAGGGCAAAGTTGTGCTAACAGGTGTTCCTGAAAGTGTTACCTGCACTCTAGTAAGTGATGGGTCGGCTTTCGTTGGTGCTAATTTACTAAGTCCAAGCTCTTACCGTGTTTTAGTCTGGGAGTTCTTGACGAGTTACTGCATTCTGTGCATTGGTTTTTACATACAAAAATTATGTTCCACTGTGCACTAGACAACCATATACAAATTGCTCAGAGCTACTTGAACAGCTTGCAAGTCTTTTACTTTGGATATTTTGTAACACGTAGCATCAACCTTATTACGTATCCCAGATCTTACGTGAAAGGGAAAGAAACGAAGTAAATGTAGAATACCTGATTTTAGATCCCTCAAAAGTTTAGAAGAGCTTTCCGAGGCCGTAACAAGGTCAAATTCACCAGGACCTTCACGAAATTCTCTCATTGGCACGTTGTTAATGGGTCATAGAATCCTTATGCTTACCAATGATATGAGCAGTTGTAGGAGATCTTAACCTATTTATATAGCTTCCATATCAGGCTTTCTCATCACAGGCCCGATATGGGTCTGATCTACACTGATTGGGATCTATTTTCCTGCTGAACTTCGACCTATTGACTTAGATCATTTGTTGGGTCATTTTATTATCTTTATCCGAATTAAATTTAAATAACTTAATCGATAAGTTATTGAAAATCGATAAAACGCAATTGATTGTTGTCCAAATTTATAAAAAATGTCTAACATTCTCTCCCTTGGACAATAATTAATTGCAATATTGACTCAAGTTTAAAAATAGTTTAAAAATCCTATTAAATCACACTATTGTATTAATGTCAAGTTTAAAAATTAAAAACATTTGATCCAAAGATAATAAAAGTCTTACATTCTATCCCGCAAGACTTTCGATACCGAAAGATATCAGACACGTGTCATGTATGACATAGGTCCAATATAATTACGCATATCTAATACCTTACTAATATGAATGAAAAATGAAGTGTGGCAAACTAGGATGATACCTGTATGATTTAATATGCATCATCTTTCGTTTGTAAGTCTCGATTTCTCTAAACCTTATGCTGAATTGCATATGGTAAACTACATCAGAGAAATCCTATTTTCTCTTACCGAATGCAAAACTGTATTAGAGAAAATCTATATATTCTCTAAATGAATGCTAAATTGCATTAGAGAACCTCTATGAGATTAAAAACTTATATTCTCCTATGTCATGTTAAAAATGTACGGATATCCATATAAAACTGTATGTGTCTAAATGAAATAGGCTCAAAGTCAATTTGTATATATGCCCATTGACCTTTAAAATGCTTAAGATCAACACAGATCTTAAGACTTCACATATATTATGACTTTACACAATAACAGGTATTACTGAGGATAAAAAGATGATCATCTTTATCAATAAACAATTATAGTGTCATAATACATCATAAATGTACAAACTTACAAAGAGCAAATATAACGATCCCTAACTGACACTGTCTAAGGACTTTAACACTCCTATACTGGATACATGTCTTTCGAACGTAAGTGGGAAAAGTCCTTTAGTTAAAGGATTGACTAACATCTCCTCAGTTCTGATATGCTCCACTTCAACGTCACCTTTCTGAATCAACTCTTTAACAGTTAAGTATTTAACCTTTAAATGATTAGACCCTGTGATATTCTTATTGTTGTTACTAAATAACACAGCAGCAAGATTATCACAGTACAACTGAATGGGTCTAACTACTAAATCTACCACAAACAACTCAGAAATCAAGTTTCTAAGCCAAACCATCTGTGAAGCAGCCCCATAACATGCAACAAACTCTGCATGCATGGTCGAGGAAGTTACCAGTGTCTATTTGACACTCTTCTATAATACCACACCATCTACTAATATAAAAATGTAACTTGATGTGGACTTGCGATCATCCAGATCAAAATCTGTATACCCCACAAGGTTTAGATCGTTGCCCCTTTTGTAGGTCAACATATAATCTTTGGTACCCTTTACGTATCTCAATACTCACTTAACTGTATTCCAATGGTCTACACCTGGGTTAGCCAGATATCGACCCAGTAGTCCAACAGTAAATGCAATGTCCAACCAGTGCACACTTAGGCATACATTAGACTACCAACTGCACTAGAGTGAAAAACATTCCTCATAACCTCTCTCTCAACTTTATTCTTTAGACACTGTGCCAAAATAATCTCTCACCATGACAGTTAGATGCTACAACAGGTTTACAGTCATCTATATTAATCCTTTGTGACACTCGTTCAATGTATGCACTTTGTGAGAGGCCTAATGAGTGTTGAGATTTATCCCGGTGAATCTATATGCTTAGGACAAAAGATGCTTCACTAAGGTCTTTCATGTCAAAATGCTTGGCTAAAAGTTGCTTAACTTCATACAACATGATCGAGTCACTTGACGCGAGCAATATATCATCCATATACAACAGCATGAAGATGACTTTGCTCCCCTGACCTTATAGTACAAGCATCTTTCAACTTTGTTTTCTATAAGGCCGAAAGAGGTTAGAACCTCATCAAACTTCAGGTACCACTGTCTGGAAGCTTGTTTTAGACCATATATTGATTTGGTCAAATTACAAACCTTGTTAGTTGCTCCTTAATCATAAAATCCTTCAGGTCGCTCTATATAGACCTCCTCATAAAGGTCATCATTCAAGAAAGTGATTGTAACATCCATCTGATGTAGTTCTATGTCGTAATGAGCCACTATTGCCATAGTCACTCTAAATGCATCCTTTGAGGATCCAAGAGAGAAGGTAACATTCAAGTGAGCTCTTCTCTCTGAGTGAACCTTCTAGTAACCAATCGAGCCTTAAATTGCTCAACTTTACCCCGAGTGTCCTTCTTGGTCTTAAACAGCCATTTGCAATGTTAAGGTAAATCAACCAGCTTCCATATCTTATTGTGCTATATAGATTGCATCTCGTCCTTCATTGCTTCCCACCACACGTCTGCATGGGGTCCAAAAATGGCTTCTATAAAAGTAACTGAATCCACAACATGTCCTATATCATATTCTTATTTACCTAAATAGACTATGTAACCAGAAGAGATAGTAGGTTGTCTCTCTTTAGTGGATCTATGCAACTGCATTGGTTCTTGTACCCCAAGAACCTTTGCTTGTACAGGTATAGGTTTCTGTTTCTGCACAAGTATGATACTAGGACCTTGATCCATTAGATCTGACTATATAAGTGGCGGATACGAAATAATTGTAGTATCCGTCCTTCTATCACCTGAAGGGTGAGAAGGCCCACCATCATTATGGACATCATATTTTAAAAAATTAGCCATTTGTGATTCTATTATTCTGACCTCTCCCTCTCTACAATAAAACCTGTAGTCTTTGGAGTGGTCAGGATAATCTACTAGATAGCAATGCATGGAACAAGGTTCCAAATTGCTTTCATAAGGATTATATAACTGTACCTTTGTATGATAGCCCTATACACAAATGTGTGAAAGGCTTGGCTTCCATTATTTTCAGAGTTCAAAAGGTGTCTTAGACATTGACTTACTTAGGACTCTATTTATTATAAACAATGTCGTCATAATGGCCTCACCCTAAAGGTAATCAGGTAGGTTAGTCATGCTTTGCATCGACCTCATCATGTTCTTTAGGGTGCGATTACGCCTTTCGGCCATACCATTTTGCTCAAGACTACCCAGTATAGTGAATTGAGTCACTATTCCAACTAATTCCAAATACCTGGAAAATAGACCCTTTTCCTATCCTGCGATACCATGTCTGCTATAGTACTCTCCTTCTTGATCAGATTTGAAAATCTTTATTGATTTTCTCATTTAGTTCTTTACCTTAATGTTGAAGATCTTGAATTTATCAAGAAGTTTAGACTTTTTCTTAAGTAAAAACACTTAACCGTAGTGGGAATAATCATCTATAAATGTCAAAAAATATCTAGAATTGCATAACGTAGCTATATAGTGTTCACTTATGTCTGCATGTATGAGGTATAATAAGCTAGAAGCATGAGTTGACCCCTTCTTCTTTATCTTAGTCATCTTACCTCTGCAATAATCAATACAGGTTTCTAAATCACCAAAATCTAGAGTTAGGATAATGTTTTCCTTTATCAGTATCTTAAACCTATCTCTAGAAATGTGGCCTAAGCATCTATGCCATAACATGTATGACGTTTCCTTTATTATAATTCCTTACGAGTCACAGGTTCGGTAATATAAGAAGAAGCGTATATTTCAATAGCGGTAAGACACATTTTATATAAATTGTAAGACAAGAAGGCAGTTTCGACATATTTTGCATTGATAGATATATTTACAACTGAAGTATCAAATACAAAACTATAACCCTTTTTGTCCAAAACTGACATAAAGATCAAATTCTATCTAAAAGATGGTATATAAAATGTGTCCCATAAAACCATTGCCAACTAAATATCGAGGTTCAAACCTACATCCCCTATATATAAAATATCTACTTCTTCATTATTGTCGACCATCAGCTTCTCTTCTCTCTTAGTTAGCCTTCACGTGGATCTGAACCCCTGCATTGTGGAAGCAATATGATTAGATACTCCACTATCTAGCCATCGAGAACTTGATATAGCTATAGCCAAATTGGATTCAGGAATCATATAGGCTGAGGAGTTACTTGACAACTCTATTTGACTTTCCAAACTTTATACTTCTGTCAGTCAGACTTTCTATGTCTGTTCTTTTTGTAAAAGAAGCACTTCATATTCTTTAAGTCATGTGGACCCTTTGCAATGTTAGACTGTCCAGTTTGAATATATGAAAAGGGTTTGGATTTCTTACCCTTAAACTTTTGTGGCTTAACCTTTCCTTCCCTTTGGTTGCACACAAGGCTATATAAGGAGTGCTCTTCAGCTTCTCCTCTGCTGCAACATCCTGGGAAATGTATGAAGTGACTAGCATCTTAAACTCTCGCGGAAGAGTATTAAGGGCCTAGTGCACTATCAGTGTACTAGGAATAGGAACATACAGTGCCTTCAGGTTACTCTAAAGGTAAACCATCCTTATAATGTATTCCTTTACACCTCCTTCTTCTTTAGTATACTTTATGGAAAACAGATCCTTAATCAAGGTGCTCAACTTAGTATTGAACGAGACCTTGTACCTTTTGGAAAGATTGTCCATAAACTCCTTTATTATGGTGGTATCCAGTAGTCCATTCAACAGATGATCTGGGATTGACCTCTTAATGGTCAAATGGCACATCTTGTTTGACCAATCCTAGAATACATAGGTCTCCTTATCAGCTTCCGAGATGATGTCTGTAGGTGGAGAGGGTCTTTCTGTTAACATAGTCATGTTAATGTCCACCATCTCTAAGACAAACTCGACATCCTTTTTCCACTTCTTAAAATTGAAACAGTTAGGGTTTTAATGGTGACAACATTGTTGTTGACAGAAAATGTGACTGCAAAAATTCAATGACAAAAATCAACACAAATGGAGGATAACAGTGATATTTAAAACATTAAAACAATATCTATACCGAGAATATGATCGCACATATTATGAAATACCTGTGGCCTGAATACATAATATATGCAATTAGACCTCCACATAAAAGTGACCAAAGTACACCTCATCAACTCTCATAACACGACTAATGGTTTTCTTCTATCTAATGCCTTTATACACATATTAAAATCTCATGTAAGGCCAATACCTATGGGGAGAATAACCAAATATGAGACCAAATACATCCCCCAACATGCTAGTAGAACAATTCAAATATTGACTTAAAGGTTACTATGATGACTACAGTCTTATCAGTACCTGAAAGGTCCACAAACACAACAGATACATCCTTATGTTATCCTCACACTCTATATGGGCATATAGTGTGTGAAAATGTAAAATCAATAAATCCAAAACGAAATGTACAATCAAATTATCACATACTTGTGCTAAAGACATTCTTTGAAAACTTTATTTGAGACTTTCATAGTGAAAAATCTCAATCAGAGCGACTATCATTCAATACCAATAACTAAACTGATCATATTAGACACGAAAACCTTAAATGACTCCCTCACGTGAAGTTTAAAGAATAAAAATTCACTCAACAATGCATTTAGAATGTCTAAATTCTTTTTCTGGAGTGAAATTATCAATGTAATTAATCCCAAAAATTAAAAATCACTTAACAAATTTTGCTGACTTGAAAACTGACCTAGAAGGACCCAGGGCACACTTACGAGAATTCTAAAATTTTTCCTTTTTTTTGGTGTTGATGTCATCAGTAACTATAGCGATGACTTCAACATGTTACTGTACGCTGACGTCAATCAGTGTCATATCATTGTGACTTCAGGGGTGTGTGTGTGTGCCTTTGGAGCGAGCATTGCACGCACGCATACCCAACGCGCCTTTGTATGAGTTAGCACATGTGCCCCACACCCATCGACGCATTGAGACACTCGTTCATGTGCAGATGCGCTGACATTGTATGGCTTGTGTATCACACACACCTACCATGCGTCCATACCTGTGCTTGCCACATGTTGGGACGGTTGGATGGCGCGTGCATCACATGCACCAGTCTTATCACCACCGGTGGGAGTGCATACTGTGTATGGCACGTGCATGTGTTCGGAATGTGGTGGATCCACATGTTGCACTCTGGTTGACGCGTGTGATGCACGCGCCAAACCAATCACCTTAGGGGCAGTATTGTAGCCAGCACACGCACCTGACAGTCTTCCTCCCCCTTCAGACGACAGGCAATTTCTGATGAGATTTTTGCTAGTTTTTGGCACTGTATGGCTTGTTTTTTACTCGTTTCTCAATGCTACAAACGTGTAGCTCACTTTCACGGTGGCTTGTTTTTGACCCGTTTCTCAATACTACACACGTGTAGCTCACTTTCACGCATCCATACACGTGAAAAAATTGAAAAATGGACCAAAATCATCTGAAACCCTTATGGATGAAAAACCAAAAAGACTTTGTTTTCACTACCCAATCATGTAACCGCTTTGATATCCCATGTAACCTATAGCATAAACCTTATTACGTGTCTCGGATCTTATGTGAAAGGGAAAGAAATGAAGTAAATGTGAAATAACTGATTTCGGTTCCATCAGAAGTTTGGAGGAGCTTTCTGAGGCTGTAACAAGCTTAAATTCACTGGATCTTCATGAAATCCTCTCACCGACGTGTGGTTAACACCTTTCTACAGTTTTCTCAATATGTAAGCTCTCTTAACAGGTTAGAGAATCCATATGCTTACGAATTATATGAGCAACTACATGAAACCTTAACCTATTTATATAACTTTTATTATCGAGCCCCCATCACAAACCGATATAGGTCTAGTCCATATGGATTGGAATCCATTTTCTTCTTGAACTTCGACTCATTGACTTAAATAATTTATTGAGTCACTTTATTATCTTTATCCAGATCAAATTTATGTAATTTAATCAATAAGTTAATGAAAATCGACAAAACACAATTAATTGTTGTCCAAATTTATGAAAAATGTCTAACATATTTGTCTACCTTCTCTATCTAATTACGTTTTCATGCTTAACATTTCTTTAAACATGGGTGACCATTGCTGGAGTTCCATTTATGTCCATATTTTGGTTCAAGATATGGTGAATGATACCCTGTTTTGGAGAATTAGGAAGTGATATTCTTGTGGAGACTCAGTTGATACTATTGAAAGTAGTGGAAGAATCACTTGAGGATTTGTCTGAGACATCTAGTGGGACCCTCTATATTCTCTTCTACCTGCACTTGAAGGTCAATTCCGTGCAAGTTTACGAGGAACTCCTACTAATGAGCTACAGATTTGTGTTGAAAGTGGTGAGTGGGAGTTTGTGAATCTTTTGGTTGCCAAAACTTTCTGCTGTCCCATTTAGATTTATTATATATTCGGTAACATATAGTGATCCAGATGTTCAAACATGTCAGGTGTTTGAAACACTTTTCATCAATTCAGGTAGTAATCCTTAAGAGCTCATGAAGAACTCCATCAACTACGTAACTTCTCAATTTTAGATAATTTTTTACACACTTCACTTACTCACTGTAGATGCCTTTCAATTGCTTGTTCGTGTAGAATACTGGAAAAGCAAAAGAGCACATTCTGTCATGTGGACAATAAAGAGGTAAACATTAAGCATAAATGTAAATCACGATCAGTGTGAACTAACTTCTTAAATTCTTTCATATTGGTAAATTCAAAGATCCACCACATATCAACTGGTTCGGATGGTGCACTTAGGATGCATTGTACACTAAACTAAATCCCCATGGAATCAAAGAAGGTGTTCCACCTTTATTTGTGAATTTTATTATAGAGTTTGATAGATGGAGGGTGTTCTCTCTTGGAAGATGTCCCTTCGAGGATTGAAGACAACACCTTCACTGCTGAACCTGTCGAGCAGAGGACCCCGTTGAAGACTTTCGTCGAACACCACCAGTACTGTTCACGCCAGCTTCAACACAAAAATACTGTTGCAAGGAACTTCAGGAAATTTCTTAAATGTTTATCTAAAGATGTGAAAGTGTAGTGTCTTGGTTATGAGTATTTTGGTTACTGATTTGATGTAAGTGGAGAAGTGTAGATATAACTCTCAAGGAAATAAGAATTCGGAAGAAAAAGAGCACAACTTCTGTATAATTGCAAACTTTCTGTTTTGTATGTTATGCTACTTCAGCTAGTCACTCTACGAAATTTACTTTACTCTTGGATGAAAAACTATGAAAGAACAATGAAAAGGAACTGAAGTTTTTTGTATTGATGTTTTTCTGGTAATTCTTCATACATACCCGAAATGAAAACTGAGGAGCTTTATATTTTGCTCCAACACATTCTGATACAAATTTGAAACTGAACTGAAGGATAAAAGCTTAATCTGTTGAATAATGCTAGACTAGTACAGACATTTCCTGATATGGCAAGACACAAAAGCAACTTACTTTGTCTTTAGCATAACTGAAACTAACATTGAAAAAAACTGAAACTTATAACAGCATGAACAGTAATTGATTTCTTCAAAAGTTACTTGATTCTTCAGCAAACAATAGCCTGACATACAAATCTGATTGTCAGCCAAGAAATTGAGATGCTCTAGCTACTTGTGTGTTGTTTAGCTCTAACAAGACTTGATTTCAAAATTAATCTCCCTGGAACTACTCCTGCTTTGCATTTCATCTTCTGTTATGTTTCTCTTCATTCTGCAATTTTTGAATTTTTTCAGATCTGCTTCCATCTTCTCTTCACATTCCTTTTGCATCAAATTTCACTCTTCAAGGTTTGATCTTCATTCCTTGGATCCATGCACCGTTGAATAATGCCAAGTATCATCATTTTCGACTTCCATTTGCTCTTGAATTCCTGCGGTTTTCCTTTCAGCTTCCTCTTCTTTCTAACTTTCATTGTCATTGCTAGCTCCTCCACCAATTTCAACACTTCAGGCTGCACAAGACAATTCAACTCAACAGCTCCTCCTTTGTCTTGTGGAGCCCGCACACCAATCATTTTCTTAAGTGATTCAAACCTCCACCTTGGTAATGCTTTAGTGAACACATCTGCAAGTTGGAAGTTTGATCGACAAAAAGCCATCTTAATCTCCTTTTCTTCAATCAATTCTCTAACATAATGATACTTTACTCTCATATGCTTAGTTCTCATGTGATCAGAAAACCATTGCAATTGCTTCACTTGAATCACATTATATAGTCACACATTTTCCTTGCAATTCATCAACATCTATCAGAATCTTCTTCATCCATTGTGTTTGCTTAGCTGCCATGTTAACAGCCACATACTCAGCCTCAGTCGTGGATTGAGCTACCACCTTTTGCTTCCTTGAGCTCCATGCAAAGATACCAGTTCTCAAACTACAACAATGTCCACTCCTACTTTTGCAATCTTCATTTCCAGCATGGCTTGCATCACTAAACACATAGAATTCCACATTTTTCCTTCTTCCATACCATATACCATGATCAACCGAATGTTTTATATATCTCAACACTCTTCTAGCATACAATGTCGGGTCTTGATGCACTTAAATACATTAATGAACCAATCATGCTTCTATAATAAGTTTCATCAAATTGTTCACTTGGTTTTGTTGCCTCCAACTTTGGTTGATGCTCCATTGGTGCTGTCATGCCACTGCTGTCCTTCAAGCCGAACTTATCAATCAATTCCTCAGCATACTTCCTTTGATGAATGAAAATGCCATCCTCTCTTTGCTGAATTTCCAATCCCAGGAAGTATCTCGTCTCCCCCAAATCAGTCATTTGAAATTATGATTTCATTGAATCCTTAAACTCACTCACAAGCTTATTCTCAGTCCCTATAAGCAACAAATCATCAACATATAATGAGCAAATCAATTTCGCTTCAGCATATGTTTTAACATATAATGTTGCTTCACTCTTGCTTCTTTGAAACCCATTTTGCATCAAGTAGATGTTGATTCTTGAATACCAAGCTCTTGGAGCTTGTTTTAAACCATACAAGGCCTTTATCAATTTGTACACCTTAT
This sequence comes from Erythroxylum baracoense, assembly GCA_025629805.1. NCBI lineage: Eukaryota > Viridiplantae > Streptophyta > Magnoliopsida > Malpighiales > Erythroxylaceae > Erythroxylum > Erythroxylum baracoense. The sequence goes on from JAOTAY010000007.1 coordinate 25,386,251, forward strand.
GCTCTTGCCCCTCCTTAACATAACCTTCTGGTTGTTTCAAGTAAACTTTCTCATTTAGCATCCCATTCAAGAAAGCACTCTTGACATCTGTTTGATGCACTTTCCACCCATTGTTTGCTGCTAGTGTTATCAACATCCTCACCGTGTCTAACCTTGCAACTGGAGCATAGGTTTCTGTATAGTCTACCCTATACTCTTTCTTATATCCTCTCACAACTAGCATTTTATTGATTGAGCCATCCGGATTCAGTTTCTCTTTGAATATCCACTTTGAACCCACAACTTTGGTTTCTAGACTTGGTAAATCCACCAACAACCAAGTTCCATTATCTTCAATTGCCTTCATTTCTTCATTCATAGAACTCTTCCATACTCCTTGCTCGATTGCTTGCTTGAATGTCTTCAGTTCTGAACCAACTACCAAGGCAGATTGAACAATTGTTAATGCATCATCGGATTCTCCTTCATTCTCAGCCCTGTGCCTGAAATCAAAAATGGGGTTAGTTTCTCTATAAATAGATGCCAAGTCCCTTATCTTGTGAGCACTATTGGAGCTTGATGAGCCTTTTTAAGAATCTGAATTAATTTCTTCATTTTCAGTGCTTGGCAAAGGCTCCTCCTCAAGACCATCACTTCCAGCATCATTGGAGCTTGATGGATCGGACTGGTGTGTCTCCTCTTGTGATCCTACTCCTTCTGCAGTGGTCTGATTGTTGTCATCATCTGCAAATTCTCTTGCTGTCTCATCTACATTTGGACCAGTTAATGGAAATTCAACACCAACTCTCCCTAATCTTCCATCATTCAGCTCATCCCAATTCCATTTCTCATTTTCATCAAATTTTACATCTCTGGACACCATAATCTTCCCTGTTTTTGGATTGTAAACTCGATACCCTTTTGAGTCTCCACTATATCCCATCATCACCCCTTTGATTGCCTTCTCATCCAACTTGGTTCTTCTAGCTTCGGGAATGTGCATATAGGCTATGCACCCGAAAACTCTCAAATGTTGCACTTTTGGTCTCACTCCAAACCAAACCTCAAATGGAGTCTTTCCATCCAATGCCCTAGTCTTCAATCGATTTTGTAAATACACTGCTGTGTGGCATGCCTCAGTCCAAAACTTCCTTGGCACGTTCATCCCAATCATCATTGATCTAGCCATCTCTACAATGCTCCTATTCTTCCTCTTTGATACTCCATTCTGCTGTGGTGAGTAAGCAACAGATAATTGATGGAATATCCCTTCATTTTCAAGGTATTTCTTTAGCTCATTTGAGACATATTCTCCTCCCCTATCACTTCTTAAGCATCTCACCTTATTTCCACATTGACTTTCAGCTTCAGCTCTCCATACCTTAAAGAAACCGAACACTTGATCTTTTGTTTTCATAAAATAAATCCAAGAGTATCTTGATGCATCAGCAATAAACTCAACATAATACTTGCTCCCTCCAGTTGATAGAGTGTTCATTGGTCCACACACATCAGTGTGCACCAATTGTAGCCTTTCAGTTGCTCTCCAATCACTTGTTGGATAAGGTAAAATATGGCTCTTCCCTTTTGCACAAGGTTCACACACACTCTTCAATTTTGAGCTCAATTGAGGTAACCTGGAAACTAACTCTTTCTTCTGCATTTCAATTATGTAATCAAAGCTTGCATGCCCATACCTCCTATGCCACAGTTGGGTTAGCTCATTCATTGACATCGTAGCAAATGCTCCTTCAACTTCAGCCATCTTCAACTTGAAAATTATGTTCACCATTGGAATACTATGTATCAACTCACTTTTTGCATTAAAGATCTTACACATTCCATCCTCAAAATACACTTTATATTTCTTCTCCAAAAGCTGGCCAACACTTATAAGGTTTTGATCAAGCTCGGGTATGTAATATACCCCTTCAAGGATAGTGTTTCCAGCCTTTATTCCCAACTTCACAACCCCCTTCCAAGTAATTGGTAAGATCTCCCCATTGCCTATTTTAACTACAGCATTGACTCCATCTTCCTTTTCTATAAATGCTTCATTCTTCTTTGTCATATGGTTGGAACAACCACTATCTATCAGCCATTCACATGTCTTCTCATTCAACACTTCAAATTTACACACACTATCAGCAGATTCCATTTTCAGATTTTGACAAACCTCTGTTACAAAAACACTCTCTTCGGTTATGGCTTTCTTCGATTGATTTTGGGTTTGTGCAGGTCTAGTTAGGGTGTTGGACATGTTTGGCAAGTTATTTTGAGGAGTTGAATGAGTTTCTGGTTTGGAATATGATATGGGGTTATTCATCGGATTGATAGTTTGAGATTGTTGGCTTGATGGACTTAGCATTGATGTTTGAGAATGAGTCTGATACAATACACTTGATTGAGATGAATTTGGCTGAGTCATTTGAGGATAATAGACATAAGGTTAAGGGTTAAAGGAAGGTTAAGGAAATTGAGGTTGAAACACATGCTGTTGAGGAATTGAAAATGGAGTTAGTTGGGTTGGTTGATGGATTTCTGGTTTTCCAGCAAAATGAGCTTGGTGTATTTGAGATTCAGAAATATGTTGGTAAGGTTGTGGTTAAGATGGCATTATATTTGGTGAGTTGTTTGATCTTTAGAGAGGATGTATTGGAGGTGGCTTGCCAAAGAGTGAACTTTGAGGATTTTGTTGTTCCTTCATCCATTTCTCATAGCAAACCCACTAGTATGTCCCCTTTTCCTGCAAAAAATGCACTCAACATTATCATTCCAAAAGCAATCTTCATTAGCATGGTTATTCCTTCCACAAAACCTGCAATTTCCAAACATTCCCAATCTAGTCATCCTTGTTCCTCCTTGTACTTGGGTATCTTTGTGTCCAGGGTATTGGTTTGAATTATGGAAGTTTTGGTATGGCATATGTGAGGAATATTGTGTTTAAGGATACAAAAGGTTCGGATAAGGCTGGTTTTGAGTGTAGGTATTAATCTGATGAGGAATTTGATGGTTGTGAAGCTGATTAGGTGGATGGTTTTGAACTTGTACAGGTTTTGAATCAAATGAACTCTGGTTTTGTGTATAGCTTGGATGGTTTTCTGGTGTCCTAAACCTTTCAGCCTTTAGTGTAAACTCTTCCCCTTCTCTTCTATGGCCATGTCTTTCCTCATGCATTTCTAGAGCATTGAACACTTGCTCTAAGGTAACTGATTCCAGGTCATTTGAGAATTGCCACTCCACTAGTGCTACACTTGCCTCAAACCTTAATGGCAATCTACTTAGGAATTTATCCACCAACCTCTCTGTGCTTGTGATCTCCCCGAACTCCTTCAGCTGCTGCACTAAGTTTAGAAACCGAGTCTTTGCTGTTGACACACTCTCTTTATCCTTCATTGAAAAATTTTCAAAGCTTCTCAAGATTGCTTGTTTCTTCAGTCTTAATGTTTGAGTTGATCCAACATACTCTATTTTGAGTGTATCCCATAGTTCTTTGGCACTCCTACAACTTGCATGCCTCGGCAATATGGATTCACTTACCACCGATCTTAAGAAAACCAAGGCTCAAAAATCTCTATCCCTATCTTAATTCAGTCTTGTCAGATCTGCCTGCGTCGTGGCTCCATGTTCCTCTGCTACTCCTTCAGTGACTACACTCCAATAGTCACTGATCCTTAGGCAATCCTCAACTCGAATGGCCCATACCTTGTAGTTGTCTCCAGTCAGCACCGGTATGTTTGCCTGTACATTTTGCAAGTTCATCATTATCAGATTCATACCTATCATGGCTCGGTTTGGTCCATTCTAGGTGAACCTTGATGCTCTGATACCACTCTTGAAGATGTCCCTTCCAGGATTGAAGACAACACCTTCATTGCAGAACCTGTCGAGCAGAGGACTTGGTTGAAGACTTCCATCGAACACCACCAGTACTGTTCACGCAGGATTTGCAACTTCTGAACTTCAATATGTATTTTGAATGTATCTCCAAAATTGTAACAAAGGCTACTCACAATATGGATATTAGGCTAAAAAATGTGGTGTATTTATGAGAAAAGGATGAAACTTGAATTTTTGTGGTTTTCACTCTCATTCTAATTCTAAAACTAGCATCAAGTTTTTTTCAAGAAAAACAGAAATTCATCTACTACTTCTTCTCAACTTCTGTTACTCATCTTATGGAAATTTTGCTACTAAAAATCAAAAGTAAAACATAACATATGTAAAAATGAAAGATGGAACTTAACTAAAGGTTTTGTATTGCAGATTTCTTGTTTTTTCATACATACCCGAAATGAAAACTGAGGATCTTTATATTTTGCTCCAACTTGCTCCAACACATTCTGATACAATTTTAAAACTGAACTAAAGGATAAAGGCTTAATCTGATGAATAATGCTAGACTAGTACAGACATTTCCTGATTTGGCAAGACACAAAAGCAACTTACTTTGTCTTTAGCATAACTGAAACTAACATTGGTAAAAAACTGAAACTTATAACAGCATGAACAGTAATTG
>JAOTAY010000007.1:25413698-25440431 GCA_025629805.1 Erythroxylum baracoense
AAGAGAGGCATCTTTGAGCAACTGTTAAGCAAGGAATTCAAGGTGGGTTACATTTTTATAATTGAATAATAAGCCATCAATGTTTCTTTCAAATCAAGAAAGTAAATGTTTTTCAATTGTATTATAAATGTGCATTTATTGCTCTTTGAATGTTTTGAGAAAGTGCTATGTGTTTGGTATGTGAATATTGTGTGGATGATTTCTGAAAAGAATGAAAAAACGAATCTTTTTTGAAATAAATAAATTGCTATGTTTGCGAAATCATTTTTCGGTAAAAGTACCATTTTGGGCAATAAGTTTACAAGTTATGAAATACATGTTATGTGAGTTTGGTCTGGTCCATTCTGTATGTCAAGTGCACTTTGACTAAAGGCTTCTCCAGCCTGCCTGCAAGTGGCATGGAGCTCTCTCAGGGACTCCCTCTTGCTTACGACTACACAAAACTACGATGTGGGATTGTGTTAGTTCATTCTATTCATGACTACACAGGACCATTTTCATGGGAATGTGTTAGCTCGTTCTATTTATGGACCTCCCAAACCATTTTGACGTGCTTATGTATGGACAAGTTTATTGAATCCATATTTTGGGGTTGCTTATAAAGTGTGATAAATTAAGAATTTGGGAATATGTGTTTCATAATGCATTATGAATTTCTTTTCAATGGTTTTGCTTGTTACCGATTATAAAATTGGTACCCACGAGCTTTAAGCTCACCCCCCATTCCGTCCCATCTTCAGGTGATGAGCAAGAGATCAAGTAATCGAGCATAAGGGCATTACTCTAGATTATGCTTATTTTGTATTTTAAGTTAGTTTTTGTAAAACAAGGCTTTAGTTGCATTTTGAGTGTTTCTACTTTGAGTAAATTATGTATTTTTGGACTATGATGTATTGTGGCTTGAAATTCTCACTAAAGCTTTGTAAAAACTCTTATCTTTTGATGATAATCAAATATGATTGTGTTTTTGCTCATGACTCTCAAGGTTTGTAGATTGCATTTTTTTTAAGTATCAATAAGGGAAAATTTTGTGATTCTGACTTCTAGGACAAATTTGTATTGTTCTAGGCTGAATTAGATAGAATATTCTTCTTAAAAGTCGTAGAGCTTTTTCTTAGCTTTCCAACGGTATAAAGTTTAAAATTTTTAGATTTCAGACTCAAAAAATATGGTCCTCAGACAAAGTATAGGTACTAGAAGATTTTGCCATCATAAGAAGTATGGGTACCAGAAGATATGGCCATTAGACTAAATATAGGCACCAGAAGATATGGCCATCAGACGAAGTATAGGTACCAGAAGATGTGGACATCAGAAGAAGTATAGGTACCAGAAGATGTGAGGTATCAGACGAAATAGGACACCAGAAGATGTAAGGCACGAAAAGAAGTGGGACACCAGAAGATGTGAGGCGCCAGAAGATGTGAGGTATCAGACGAAGTAGGACACCAGAAGATGTAAGGAACCAGAAGATGTGAGGTATCAGAAGAAATAGGACACCAGAAGATGTGAGATATCAGATGAAACAGGGCATCAGAAGATGTGAGGAACTAGAAGATGTGAGGTATCAGACGAAGTGGGACACCAGAAGATGAGAGGCACCAGAAGATGTGAGGTATCAGACGAAATAGGACACTAGAAGATGTGAGGAACCAGAATACGTGAGGTATCAGATGAAATGGGACACCAAAAGATGTGAGGCACTAGAAGATGTGAGGTATCAGACGAAGTGAGGCACCAGAAGATGTGAGGTACCAGACAAAGTGAGGCGTTAATGAAGCGTTAGAAGAAGAACTTTTGTCCTTTGGATGGCAAAATTCTTCTTCAAGGTCTTCATGAAAGTTTTAGATCTCAAAGTCCTTTTTGAAACTGTCCTAAAACGACTGCAATTAGATATCTTTAGTGAAAGTTATGCCAATTTTCCAGAGATAGGCTCAATATGATTGAGGACATAAACATGGTTGACTCTTTTGGCAATAACTTCATCGTCCGACCTCCAAATGAAGTGATTCTTAAACCAATAGATTCCTAACAAATTTCTATACCTCTTTGTAAAAAGTTTGGTATCTATTAGGGTTGATTGAAGAAGATTAATGGAAAGAAAGTGGAGGAATCGATTGGCGAACCATGACTTAGTTATGAACCTACTTTGACTTTTAATCACATCTTGACTTGTAGAGCTCCGGATGGGACGATTATCATTTCAAAATAAACTAGAGACATGGAGCTGCAATTATTCTGAAGAAGTCAATTTGTGTTTCTGCTGTCAAAACGGGTTACAGTTAGAGAGTTCATGGAAATAACTCTACAGGGCAATTCATGATCTCAAGTTTTATGGCTTTCGGATAGTTGGGCTCCGAAAATGGGGTCCAACAGAAGCATTGAAAAAGGAGGTTGATGCACTTAAAAAGTCATTGCCTAAGATTACAAAGGAAAGTAAGAAACTCAAAAACGTGTTAGCAATTTAATAGAACTCAAATAATAGGTATGAAATTGGATATAGCTACAAGAATGTTTCTAACACTAAAACTACATTTGTGAAAGGAAAGCATTTACATAGTAAAAAACTATTGCCTAAAATGAAAAATAACCATGAAGCATCCACAAAGCACATATCATGACGCATCCATTAGGGGTTTACTCTAAGAACAAACTTTATACTTTCATATATGTCTCACAATATATTCCTAGATATCAACACTCTCAAGGAAAAAATACGAAAAAATTCTATAAAAAAATACATAATAGTATGCAATCTCACTCATACTCCATTAGGCCTTATACTAAGCATAATGTTGCGACACATGCCTACAATCCTTATAAACATCAATAAAATAATAGAAACATGTCTCATATATACAATTATAGTAGTTTTTATCATAAAAAGAGAATTCAATTCATTTATCCAAAGTAGAAGTGCTCATCACTCGTGTACACATAAAAGAACAAGGAATTCACCCATGCACCAAAACCATAAAGTTTATCATCATACCACTAACTCATATTCTAAAGGAAAAGCCTTCGTTATTTTGTTTATTGAGTTGTTTGGGTAGCAAATGGCAGTTTCTCACAAACCACCAATGGCATACCTATGGAAGGATTATTATTGTTTGCGATGGAGATCTTTTAGAAGTGGAAGTTCTAGAAACCAGTCAGTAATTTGTCCACACAAAGCTTAACTTCAAAATAGAAACCAGTCATAGCTTAGTTTTGCTTTAGCAACTTTTGTCTATGGGTTTAATACGGTGTTTCAAAGAACTAAGCTATGAACTTCCCTTTGAAGACTCAAAGCTTCAGTTAGAGGTCTATGGCTAGTTATTATGGATTTTAACGCCACCTTATACAAATCAAAGGCAGAAGGGAATTGTAATCTACTCAACTACACCTCTGATTTGTTTGTTTGCATGCAGGATGTGGAATTAACATATTTAAGATATGAAGGTCATAGTTTCACTTGGTCTAACAAACAAAGCTCTAACGGGTTCATTTGGAAAAGGTTAGATAGAGCTATGGTGAATGTGGATTGGTTAACTTCCTTCTCATAAAGTTCAGTCAATTTCTTAGACCCAGGAATTTCTGATCAAACCCCTATCAAGGTTGATGATTTGTTTAAAATGACTAGAATTCATCACCCTTTCAGATTCAACAATTTTTTAGTTAATATGGAGGGCTTTCAAGTAGCAATTACTAAGGGATTGGAGTATGAGATATATGGTTTTAAGTAGTTTATTTGTTTGCAAAAGCTCAAGGCTATTAAACAGGAATTTGAAGATGTTAAATTTAAGGAGAGGTCAGAATTCCACAAGGGAGATTGAAAAAGTAAGAAAAAAGCTATCGGTAATTCAAAAATCTTTGACAACTATCCTACTAATTGTGCATTAGATATAGCCGAGAGGGAAACCCTTAAGACCTACTTGCAAATAGTGAATAATCATTATTCTTTATTAAAGCAGAGAGTTAGAATTAATTAGATTAAGGATAGGGACAGATGTACAGAATTTTTCTTCAATTCATTGACAGTTAGAAGAAATGTCAATAGAATCACCTCCATAAAATTCGAATATGGGGAAATTTTATTTAGGCAATATGAAATTGCAAAGGAAGTTAGGAATTTTTATTAAAATATTTTAGGCATAGAAGGTCATTCTTCGGGTATTAGGGTGGATCTTAGGCAATTTGTTATAGCTAAGATTCCTGAACATGAAGCTTTTTTGCTAATTAGATCTATTACGCATTAGAAAATAGAGAAGGTAGTTTTTCATATGAATGGCTTTAAGGCCCTGGGTCCGGATGGCTTGAATGATTTTTCTATCAAAAAACTTAAGGAGATTGGTTAAAGATGTTAAACAGTAGTTTTTGCAAAATGTTGTCTTGCTTAAGGAGACTAATAAGACCTTTATATGTTTGGTCCATAAGAGTTCTAACTTGGCCACTTGGAGTGATTTTAGCCCTATATCATGTACTGATTTCCTCTATAAGATCATCACCAAGATTTTGGCAAATAGGTTGAAGGATGTTCGTTACTTACTCATTAGTGAGATTCAAGGTGTTTTTATGAGTAGTAGACATATTGGGGATAGTATCCTTTTATTGTAGGAGTTTTTGAAAGGCTACACTCGAAGCAGAAGCCCTCAAAACTACACTATTAAAGTGGATCTACAAAAAGCTTTTGATAGTGTTAACTGGAGATTCTTACTGCAGATTATGGAGGTTATGAAGTTTCCCCATAAGTTTATAAAATAGATTTAAGAATGCATTACCATAACCTCATATGGAATATTGATTAATGGAAGCCCCACATAGATGTTTAAAGGCAAAAAAGAACTTAGGCAAGGGGATCCTCTTTTTCCTTACCTATTCCTTACTTGTATGGAGGTTCTCACGCTTATGCTAAAACACAATACTTCAGTTAAATCCAACTTCAGATACCATTCCAAATGTAAGAAGCTTTCACTAACTAGTTTATGTTTTGCAAATGATCTTATTATGCTAAGTAAGGAAAATGCTCATTCAGTTTCTCTACTGATGAGCACTATCCCTACTTTTAAGGAGATGTCTGGATTAAGTATAAACTATCACAAAAGTTACTTCTTACTATCCAAAAGTGTTGCTCACTTATCAAATTCTTTGTCACAAGCTACTGGTATAGAAAAGTAAGACCTGTCTCTTCTATATTTGGGCATTCCTATCTCATCTAGGAGACTAAGATTTCGTGAATGCCTTCCTTTAATAGAAAAAATAAAAAAAGATTGGGGTCTTGGATTAATAGAACCTTGTCCTATGGAGGTAAACTTCAACTTTTGAAGTCGGTAGTTATGTCAATGCAAATCTACTGGTGCTCTTACATCTTCCTATTCAAAAGACTTATTAAAACTATGGAAAAACTAATGAAGTAGTTTCTATGAGGTAAAGGAAAAGGTGAGAAAGGAATTGCAAAAGTGAATTGGAAGCATATTTGTTAACTGAAGGAGGTAGGTGGGTTAGGTTTGGAGTCAACCAACAAGAATAATAGATTTCTTATAACCAAGTGAAGTTGGAGAATCCTAAGTGAAAAACAATCATTGTGAATAAAATGGATTCACATCTACATATTAAAGAGAGAGTTTATGGGTTTAAGAATTAAAGAAAGTTACTCTTGGTTCTTCAACCAAATTCTCAGATTGAGGGAAGAAGTTCAGTAGTATATTACTTGTCAATTTGAGGCAAGAGATTGAATATCTCTATGGTATGATAACTGGATAGGTCAAAGTGCTTTAATTCATAATCAGTTGGCAAGATCATTATTAGGAAGGTTCTCTAAGAGAGCTAAGCTTCACGAAATAATTGGAAATGACAATTGGTTGCTTTCCTAACAAAAACTAAGACTTTTGCCCATTCCTCAATACAAAAGCCTCGGGGAGAATGATATATACTTATAAGAAGGGGTACCTATATCAGAAATCACTAATAAGAAAGCTAAAAAGCTGATGGATGGGGCAGTTACAAAAATAAGGTGGTGCTCCCTAATTTGGAGCAAGGTTCTCAAACCAAATGCTAACTTTTTCCTTTGGCTAGTAATGTTGAATAGCTCAGTATTATGGATAGAGTGAAATTCCTATCCTCTTCTAAGCTTTGTATTCTTTGCAACCCAGAGGAGGAGACTAGGGATCATCTTTTCTTCGAGTGTGGTTTCTCTAAAGAGATGTGGTTTAGAATCTCTAGTCTATGTGCCCCTGGTACTAGTAATTACAACCTCATAGATATCTTACTAGAGATATCTTAACTGCATATCTCTAAATATGATAAGGAAATAATTATGGTCGCAATTGTAACTTGTCTTCAAGAAATTTGGAATGAGAGAAACAATCGAAGGTTTAAGGGGAGATCTAACACTCTACTCACTCTTATAGAAATCTCTACTGTAAATATTAAGGAGCAACTAACTATAAATCAGTTGGGACTGCATTGTAGCAGAGGAATGGCTCTCTTTTGGAGAATATAGTCCTTAATGTTTACTCATAGATCACAAATTTCTGACAATGGGTTCACATAACTTGGGATACAGTAAAGAAAATAGTGCTACTCATGTATAGTTATTTCCTGAGTAATTCAAGAAAAATTTCAAATTTGCCTACTCATGAAAGAAGGAGAGAAACGAAGATCAGAAGAAATCTGACTCACCTATAGGTATTTGAGTGCATCTTGGCATACCTAGATCTACTACCTCTCCAACTGAGTTTATGAAGGAAGGTCTGTTGCTGTCCCCTCTAGACCCTTAATATTCAAATGAAGCTTGTTAATCTTGGGAGATTCACAAAACCTTTAGAATTCTGATCTCCTATTTGTGATGAGAATTCCCTTGAAGCCTGGAGAAAGAAAGAAGAACCACTGCACCACCATCGTATTGTCACAGCCTCCAAAGTGTTCCTTCCCAATTGAGTAATCGTCTGAACTTTGAGAAAGGTGGGAGACATTTTACCCTAATTACAGATACGTCATTGCACAACCTCTCCCAAATTGGTTCTCAACATTGTTGTTTTGTTATTATGTGGTGTTTTAGTGTTGTCTTTATCGTTTTATCTCACGTGGGAGAGACCCTATCCATAGATGTACACTAAACTTCTTTTCTCCTTAATGAATTTTTTAAATTCTAAAAAAAATCTATAGACATATTGAGAAATTTTGTTTCACAAAACAAACACGAACTAGTAAGTCCGTAAGAAAATAGGTTAAAAAGAAGAAGGAGACTAAAAAACTAAGGACCTAAGCTCATTTACGTACCTAAAACATATTGATTAGGTTATTTTATAGGTTACTAAGAAAAGAAGGAACAAATGGTACATGGCTAGTGGATGCTGAAGACGTATGACTAGTGGTGAATCCCATTTTCAACTTTTAGGGATAAAGATGGCGGATTCATCACATTTAGAGACAATTCCAAGGGTAACATAATTTGCACTGACAAAGTTGGCAAGGATGATCACACTGTTATTAATAATATATTTTTATTTGATGGATTGAAGCATAACTTGTTAAGTGTGAGCCAACTACGTGACAAAATCTACAAAGTATGTTTTGAAGGAAGATCATGCATTATATCTAGGATAGTTAATAACAGAATTGCATTTTTTATGAAAAAGGAAGGAAATATATATACAATAAATCTTATTATTTTCTTTAACCAAAATATTAAGTGCCTAATTTTTATTAGTGAAGATGCATAGACTTATTATAGGAGATTTGGAAATGAAAGTATGGACATCAACTCCAACCTTAACTCCAAACAACAACAACAACAACAATAACACTTAGTAAAAATCTTGTTGACATGCAAAGTCTTAGGAGGTCTAGTAATATACAGCCTTAACCCTAACTAGTAGAAAGACGTTTTCCAAATGATCCACATGAAAAATAAAATAAATAATAATCAATCAATCAATCAATCAACCAAAATAAAAATAAAAATACTTAATAAATAAAATAAGTAACAAATAAAAAGTAACAAGTGACAAGTAATAAAATAAATAATACGATAAATAATAATAATGATGATGATGATGATTAGGCTAAGTAGGAAAAAATGCTTCGGCTAAATCCCTAAGAGGCAAGTACTACATATTATGTCTTCGGTAAGTTCCAACAGTGTCACATCATTTTTGATCACCTCCCCTTAATTCTTCTTAGGCCTTCCTATTTTTCTCTTACAGTCTCTAAGTATAATCTTCCCCCTTCTTCTCTCACTGGAGCATCTGGGTGTCTCCTCTTAACATGTCCAAAACACTTAAGCCTTATCTCTCTTAATTTTTCAATAATATTAGCCACCTTTAATTTTTCCCTTATCATTATATTCCTGATTTTACCTTTTCTAGTAAGGTTGCACATCTAATGGAGCATCCTCATCTCCATCACCATTAGCTTATGACTATGCTTCTGTTTGATGGGCCAATACTCCACCCCATAGTGCATGTTCAACCTAATCATTAAATGATAAAATTTACGTTTAAGCTTGAGTGGTATCTTCTTGTAAAGTAAAACTTCTAGTACACTTCTCTATTTAAGGCACCTTGATTTGATTCGGTGAACTATGTCTTCATCAATCTCTCTATTGCTTTGGTTGATAGATCTTAGAAACCTAAAACACTCCTTTTATGGTATAATTTCTGAACCAATCTTTACCTCCATATTGGCAAGCACCCTATTCCCTGAAAAGTTACACTCCACGTACTCAGTCTTAGTCCTACTTAATCTAAAGCCCTTCGACACCAAAATATCCCTCCAAAGTTTAAGCTTGACATTGACACCCTCTTTTTTCTCATCTACTAAAACATTGTTATCAACAAATAACATGCACCAAGGGACATCCCTTTGGATATTTTTAGTAAGTTCATCAATCGTTACTGTAAGCAAAAAGGGGCTCAAAGAGGAGCTTTGGAATAACCCAATATCAATAGAAAAATAATTTGTATCTCCTCCTATCGTCCTTACTCTAGTTTTTACACCTTTATATGTATCCCTAATAACCTGTATATGTCACAGCAACCCCCTTAACTTCTAAATACCTCCACATGATTTCCCTAGAAACCCTATCATATGCCTTTTCTAAATTAATAAAGACCATGTGTAGGTTACATTGTCTTTCCCTATAATATTCTATTAATCTTCTAAGGAGATGTAAAACTTCTATCGTGGACCTTCCTGGTATGAAGCTAAACTAGTTTTTTGAGATAGAAGCATCATTTCTCACTCTCTTTTCAATCACCTTCTCCTATAACTTGATGTTACGACTAAGTAATTTGATGTCACTGTAGTTATTACAACTTCGGATGTCCCCTTTATTCTTGTATAAAGCAATTAACATACTAAATCTTCACTCATTTGACATTTTGGTAGACTTAGGGATCACATTTAAAAGCTTGGCTAGCTAATTAATACCCTTTTTACCTAGACTTTTGATAGGTGTAGATTATATTATGTTTTGCTAGATGTTTAACTGTGTTTTTAGGTACTTCTTAGATGATTATCATATGTATAGGCTTAAAATTATGTTATTGTTAATGTTTGTATGTATAAGAAGTGTTTGTTTAGTTTGGAGCAAGAATTGGATCTTAATTTTATGTTTTAAGAGGTTTTTGATGTGTTTGTGAGTGATGGAAATTAGTTAATTAAAGAATGAAGAAGATGGAGGTAGAATGAAGTAGGTCACTCAGTTAATTGAAGAATGAAGAAGATAGAGGTAGAATGAAGTAGGTCACTCAGTTAATTGAAGAATGAAGAAGATGGAGGTAGAATGAAGTAGGTCACGGGTAGAATGAAGTAGGTCACTCAGTTAATTGAAGAATGAAGAAGATGGAGGTAGAATGAAGTAGGTCACGATCGTGACCTGACTCCCATGTCACGATCATGATAGATACTTTCCAAACACTAGTTTTTTCATCTAGTTTAAGGTTTAAGGATATTTTCATAATTGTTTAAAGTGGGAAAACCCCAATTACTCCCCTGAGACCCTAATACACGTTTTGAGAACTAGTAAAACATAAAAAATTAAATAACCATTAAATCAAAGAGGACTAAACGTGGGAGATTAAGAAGAACATCCAAGAATTCTAGCTTTCTATATCATCTTTTTTCTTCTTTTCCTTTAGTTATTTCATTATTCTTAATGTGTAATCTGAATTCTAAGATGTTTAACATGTTCATGAAGTTCAAAATTTCAGATTAGGATTTATTCTGGATTTATTTTGTGACTTTGATATTATTGATTTCAATATGTATTCTGGTGTATCTGATAATTATGTATGCTTATGCTTGACAATAAATTGAGAGAGTTAGTAAAAAGTAATCATATTAGATTGTGCAACGAGAGTTGGCAGCCTAATAATCCCGCAATTATTAAATTAACAATAATTGGAAGAGAGATCTTATGTGAGAAATTAATTATCAAATAGATAACTTTAGATCTAATTGAATAAGTTAGGGATAGGTTTGTGAATTATGAGATTGCAAATAATTTTCTAATTGATCAAGTCTCGAGAGAGAGTAATCAATACCTTAGGAAATCTAGTATCAAACATATAATCAAATCAAAAATAGTTAAAGAAACAAAATAAAGAAATGATAAGTCCTAAGTATTCAATTTTGATCAACCCAGGAATTAATTAGCAACTCACTGTTTTGTGATTATTTGCTTTGTTTTAATTTTTGCTATTTGCTTTTATTGAATTCACATTATGAATACTTTAGACAAAGTTAGGTTCAAATTGTTAATCCTTGCATAATCCTCATGGGAATGATAACCATATATACTACAAGATACGATATGTATACTAGTGGTGTATTGAGGGTTTTATTATATATAAAAATTATCCAACAAGTTTTTGGCACTGTTGTTAAGGATTTTAGCATTAGGATGATTTGAATTCCTTTCATTTAAGGAATTGGTACCTTTTTTTGTTTGATTGAGGCCACTTGCAAGAAATTAAAAAAAGGAAAGTTTGGATACAAAGTAGAAAACACATCAATCTAGACTTCATAAGGAAAGAATGAGGAATGTGAAGACTAAATGCCAAGAAGAGATAGAAAGAATGATGGTGGAGGAAATACATTATGAAGAGAAAAGGACAATTATACACTTTATGGGGCCAGGGTTTAATGTCAATCAACAAGGACTTACATGATCATTAGTGCATGCGACATACGATTTTTAGAAAAGATGGCAAACAATAGTTATCTTTGAACATCATAATGAAGTAAAAAGTAGTTAACCTTATTAGATCCAAAAGGAATGATTGTTGTGGATTCAGTGACAACATTACAGGCTAAGATCGTCAACCTAACCCAACAATTGAAAAGCCTGACAGCTAACTCTTTTTCTCTACTTAAAGCAATTTAGCACAAATGTAAGCTCTGCAGACAAGAGAGCCATATCACAGCTGATTTTTTCCTAGTTAAAAACAACAACATAAAACAAATGGTCACTATGAAAGAAAACTATAGCTCATTAATTACCAACCGCATGCCCTCATAGTTGACATATCTAGAGAGTTTTAGTATACCCTATGTAGTTGGTAATTTATAACTTGCGAAATGTTCAAATGACTTAGGTAAAAGTATGAACCTTATGCCTTTGTCAATTTTTAGGAAATTGGAGATAGGAGATGCGAAGCCAAATTCTATGCTTATTCAATTGGTAGATTAATCAATAAAGAAATTGTTTGGTATGGTGGATGATGTGCCTGTAAAAGTGGACAAGTTTAAACAGTGGATAAGCTTTGGTAAATGACCATAAAGATAACCTCATCCTTTAGATTGGTGATGATTAAGTGAAATTCAATTTGAATAAGGTATTAAAGAATTAGATGGAGGGTAGTTTGTTCATAAGAATTAATGTAGTCGAATCTTCAAAGGAAAAAGAAGAGAATGAAGAACAAAGGATAAATGACATAGAGCTTGAAGAATATAAGGAAGTCGCTATTTACGAAGCAGAAGAAGAAGAGGAGATGAAAGTGATTGAGGAAGAAAGAGAGCAACTCACCTTTTTACAGGGCAAACTGCTGGATTTAATAGACAATTTAGGGAGTTTCATTATTCCCTATATTATTGATAGTTTGTTCCTAAAAGGGGCATTACTGAACTTACTTGGCTTTCTTAATTTTATCAATTATGTCCTTCTCATTATTTTTCATCATCTAGGTTATTTACAAGCTACCATATTGAAATTAGGCAATATAGGTGGAACCAAACAACTCATAATAGACCCAAGTTAAGTGTAAACATGAAGAGTACGTCAAGCTAATGACGTTAACTAAGTGTTATTTGGGAGGCAATGCAAGAATTAGGATATTTTATTTTATTATTTATTTTATTTTTAGTTTATTTTGTTGGTATTTCGTTGTTTTTATTTTTATATTTATTTTATAAGGAGTGAATGTTGGAATTTACAGCTCTTTCATACCTTTAAGGGTATCTTATCAAGCCCTATTGGCCTTCCACTCCTGATCTCCCTTAACGTTTTTTTAATTTCTTTTGTAGTAATATGACGGTAACATATGAAGTTATGAAACCTCTCAGATGTGGTAAGGCCACCTAAATAGATGTTATCCTCTTCTCCTTCATTAAAAAGACTATAGAAGTACCTCTACCATCTTCTCTAGATGTCATTTTCAGCTATAAGAACATGCCCTGCTTCATCTTTTATACAACAAACTTGATATAAGTCTCTCCTTTTTCTGTCCTTAGCTCTCGCCAATTTAAAAATATCATTTTCTCTATCTTTAGTATCCAATCGTCAGTATAGTTTCTTGCAGGCTTTACTTTTAGCTTATGAGATTATCCTTTTCGCTTCTTTCTGTGCTAGTTTATAACTTTCTTTATTACCAACTCTCTCTACCTCTATGGTGCTATCCAATAGAGTTTTTATAGGTAGCCTTTTTGATCTTAACTTTTTCTTCTACATCCCTTAACTCTAAACAATTTATTAATGGAATTCCAATGATCAATTTTGAGAAAGACAAGATTTTTGAAGCTTATCAAATGGGGAAAAAAAGAGCTCATTCAAGAGCAAAAAGTTGGCAATTTACACTAGACTTTTGCAATTACTTCATATGGATATGTTTGGATCGACTAGAGTTACTAGTCTATGTGGTAAACTTTATTCTTTTATCATAGTTGATGACTTTAGTATAAGTGTGGGGGTATATGTAAGTGTGGGATGGTCATAATTATTGGGATGCCAATTTATGTCTTATCATTGAAATTCCCATATTGATGCAACTTCTTTCAATATATTAAAAAAAAGAGAGAAAAGAAAAGGAAAAAAAAGAAAAAGAAAATAAAAAGAAAAAATATGTTTAAATAAAATTATCAAGGAGGAAATGCATATGTGTTTCAAAGTTATATATGATTAGTCTTTCCTCACAAAGTTGAATTGAATGGATTACTTGAGTACGTTGGATATGAGGTAGATGTTGCTTTCAATGGTCACTCCCTATAATTACGAGGTCTTGTTTATTATCAACTTTTGTGAGTGATATATGCTTGATGTGGTTTATAGTGTGAGAGCTTGAATTTAAACTAGGAAACGTAGTTTTTGCATTCATAATAGTTGATGTACATAAGTGTGAGGGAATGTTGGTTTTTGTGGTTGATGTTACATTGAGTGTTTTTCATGTTTCACTAGCTTTGATGGATTTTACACTATATTACCCAAATACATCTCACCTTACCCTTGCCCACATTATAACCCTAAAAAGTCCTTTGATTTATGATTTTGCATGTGACCCTTAGTGGTGGAAAAATGAAATGATTTGCAAAGTTGTGAAATGTCTTAATTATGAATGGTATTTGAGTGTACCTGTAAATCTATCTTATTTAAACACATTTTCCAATCCTACCTCTAGATTAGTCAGCTCCTAAAGGTAATGAATATTGATTAATCGTGAGTAAAAGCTTTTAATGTTTTTTGAAAGTCATTCATTTTTAGTTATGATTATCTATTCTTATAAAATATGGAAAATGAGTAAGTGTTTTAATTTGTGACATTGATTTTGATAAATTGCCCGAGGATGGTCAAAAGCTAACTGTGGGGAAACTTGATATGTGTTTAATTGTTGATACATTTAAGCCATTACACTTAGTGATCAATGCCATAAAATGCTTAGGATTCTCACTTTAGCTCATATTTGATTTTAGGTACATTTCATAAGTGAAGGAGCTAAAGTCACCCAAAAGCATACTTACCGAGCCATCTTCTCAATGTTCATATGCTATTGTCTTCATGGAGCAAAAGGAAGAAGAAGATTAAAATAATATGAGGAAACAAAAGAAAAATAAAAAAGAAGAACAAGATATTAACTCTTAACCATATAATTAATTTAGCATGGTCGTGAGTTAATATTGTTACAGTCATAAGTTGCTAAGTAAAAAAAAATCATGTTGAACAAAATTTATTCACATTGTCCATATGAAGCCAGCTATCCCATATGAAGCTAGTCGTCCCATTTTAAGACAGTTATCCATTTATCACATTGTTTTAACTTAGCTTTTGAAGATACAACAAGAGAGTGGGTGACGGCAAGGTAAAAAAAGGCAGTTGGAATGGGATACATCATATGTAAGACACCTACCCCATTTTCCTTAAAAGCCTAACTTTTAAAGATACTAAAGAAGGAAGGAGTGTGACAGCTGCAAAAAGGAGTGGAGAATAAAAGGAGCTGGACAACTAGAACAAGGTGAAGAACCAAGAGATAGTGGAGTAGCTTGATCACCTTGTTCTCTTCGTTTAAGCCACGTATCCCACTAATTTTAAGCTAGCTTTTATCAAAAGAAAGGAGGGTGGATGGTTGCTAAAAAGAGTTAATGGCTGGGATAAAAAAGGGGCATAACTGAGACGGCCATTCTTCTTAGATATGGAATGTGTGTGATGTCTAGAAGTGAGCAACCAAGCGAACTTGAACAACAACGCGCAGATTCAAATCTTCATCATTTTCTCTTTTTTATCCAATAAGAATGGAGGCTACGAAGGTTGATTCTTAGAGGTTAATGGGGAAGATGGAAGGATAGCATTTCGGTGTCATTTTGGAGGTGAAATAGAAATCGAGGAGCACGTTTAAACATACGTCATTGTGTATCATTTTCTTTCCCTCTTTTTCGGAATGTTTACATTATCTTGAGATTAATGATTTAGTATTGTTTAAGAATGCTTTTGATGCTCTATTGAATCATTTTTTATGAAAACCCATTGTTAGAATTTTAATACGATAAGTAATAGTCGTGTTTGAAGTCGTATATGGCAACTAACGATATTAAATTGTTAGGGATAACGTAATATAAGTTAAATAATCCGAGCTTGTATGATTATTGCTTAGATTAGTCTATTTTTCTCAATCATATTTCAGCTTTTTGATTAAACTTAGACAGTTATTTCTAGGTTATCCGATAGTTAGGGTTAATTAACGAGTTCCTTAATTAACAACAACTTAAGGAAAAACTTGAATTAACAGATCTTGTTGTTAATTCATGATCAATAGTCTAAAGAGAGGTGTGAAGATGATAATTCAATGATATATGTGAAATTATGCTTAGGCCGAGATTTAACCAAAGAATTGGATTTCAAACCATTAATTAATTTTATCACTTTGCTATTGTTTAAATTGAGTTTTTTTTACATATTTAATTTTACGTTGTTTCCTAATTTGTATTGAATCAAACCCCCATGTTTTTCATATACAAAATTTAGGAAAGCAATTGGATTTAATCTCTATAAGATCGACCTAGACTCACCACTAAACCTTAAATTGTTTCAAATAGATGTTAAAAGTTCTTTTAAAATGATTTTATCATTTTTAAAAAAATTAAATGATAATATACTTGCAGAAACTATTATACCATTAAAATGAGTTTTGTGTTAGACAAAACCTGACTATTATTCAATGTACAAAAAAAAAGTCAAGGAGATCATCATTTCCTGATGAAGATAAAAAGATCAGTTAATTATAAATTCCATTTATGTTTTATGCCCAGGGTGAGTTGATTCTCCATTGTCTTAGCGATAATCAATGCTCTTATCCAGTTGGTAATTATGTCTATTACTTGGTTTTTATCTTCACCATAACCTTGATAAATATGCTTATTCTTTTCCTTCCAAAGCGAATATATGGTTGTCAAAAAACTAGTCATAAATAGCACCACATTCGGTTATCTAGAATTGTACATTGACATAAATCGATGTGACGTTGATTCCCATTCATATGTATGGTTCACTAGGTTTAGCATTTGCTGGATTCTTCACCATACAGCTTTGGAATATCGACAACTGAAGAATAGGTGGTACGGTTTCCTTAAGCTCTATACATAGCACACATATTGTGTCTTGTGTGCTATGCCAATGAATTTTGGTCTTTAATCGGTCTTTACATTGATCAAACTCCCAATTTTGAAAAACATGATATACCAAACCATGTTTACAAACTTTGAAAGACCTTATATATCTTGAGACAAGCTTCTATAGCTTGATATGAAACTACACTCTTCACTAAAATGCATAAGCATGATATTTCAATTGTCCAAATATATATTGATGATATTATGTTTGGTGCCACTAATGAGAATATATGTAAAGAAATTTTCAAGTTTATGAGTAAAAATTTGAAATAAGCATCATTGGAGAGCTTAACATCTTTCTTAAGCTTCAAATCAAGAAAATAAAAGAAGGTATCTTTATTAATCAAGCAAAGTACACTAAAAAATACTTAAACACTTTGAAATGGATCAAGCCAAACCATTAAGGACATCTATAAGCATCACAATAAAATTGAATAAAGATGAAGAGGGCAAGTCAATTGATGTAAAGCTTTATCGATTTATGATTAGTAGTTTGCTTTATCTTACTATAAGTAGATCAAGGGAGAGCCTTGGAGTAAATGATAAAAGTTGCTCCTTTGTGACCAGAAGGTCACAGGTTTGAATCACGGAAGTGGCCTCTTTGTAAAAATACAAGGGTAAGGCTGCATACATTAATGACCCTCCTCAAACCCCCGTAAAGCATGGAGCCTTATGCACTGGATACATTGAAATATTTTTACTATAAGTAGATCTAATATAATGTTTAGTTTATACTTGCGTGCTATATTTCAATTGATTCTTAGGGGATCCCACCTTTTAGCCATTAAGAACATTCTTGGATATTTATGCAGTATTATCTTGTTAAGATTTTAGTATCCTAAGCATATTATCTTTGATTTAATTGGTTATTTGGGGTTGAATTATGTTGATAGTCTTTTATATAGAAAGAGTACATTTGGTACTTGTCAATTCTTAAGAGATACATTAGTCTTATGGTTTAATAAGAAACAAAATTTGGTTACCTTATCAAATATGTAAGCAAATACGTAACAGTTGGTAGCTGTTGCGCACAAATCTTATGGCTTAGACAACAACTTAGAGACTATGAAATAAACCTTACTAACATACCTATAAGGGTGATAATACTAGTTCCATTTGTCTCACAAAGGATCCCATTTAATACTCTAAAACCAAGTATTTAGAAATTAAATACTATTTCATTAGAGACCATGTACAAAATATGCATACTGAGTTAGAATTTATGAATACACAATATTAATTGACTGACTTTTTCAGTAAACCTATAAGTGATGATATATTTTGCCCAATTACAAGATAATTGGAGACGATCAATGGAAACTCTATATATTAAGTGACTCTCTTAATGTTTATGGTGGTTTCTTGATATTTCTATGACTTATTATGTAGTTTAATGTTCTAATTTGAGTTCTAAAGTTATTTTTCAAGTTATTAGGGTTGACCAATACCTCTGTGTAGTCAAATAGTGTCCTAAAAAATTCACCTCTATGTTTTCTAATGAGTTTGCTAGATTTTTTATTGCTTTTTAGGTCAATCAAATAGTCACATTGGTTAACTAATATTCTCTTGTGGTAGACCAATGTCTCCTTATATGATAATGTTTTCTTTTCAATGAGTTTATCAAGAGAATGGTGGCTTAAGTTGGTTGATTAACATCCTTCATTGGCCAACCAATATCTTTAGTTTTAAACTAACAAAGCCAATCTTCAAAAATTAAATCTTCCGGTAAGTTTGTAATAAATTTGATCAATAATATTTTTAGACATCTAGGAACTGGTCATCTAATATCTCAACGTTAAAATCAGAAACAGATTCTTTCCTTCTTCTTTATTATTGTTTTCTATTTTTACTTCTCTCTTGCCTAAACCAGTATAAACAATGAAGGCTCTTTTTCATACTCTGGACACCACTAATGGAGATTTCTTCTCCTAACACTCATCTTCCTCACTTTTAATCAATGTGAATCTTCTTAATGAAGGCATATTGCTCAATCCTTTCATACGAAACTCAACCAATCTTCGGTATACCTCCTCCTTTTTCAACAAGCTTTAGACAATTTCTAACTCCAACATACTTCTCTACACTTAAAAGGTCAAACCTCATTGACATTAATCACCTAGTCATCCAATCCCATTTTGGGTAAACCCTAACTCCATCGATATAGGGATTTTTCAAAATTTCTCAAGATGTCTCTTGACATGTCAATGAGCTAGGTCGGCCTCTCCTATGGTGGCCTACGTAGGTCAGGATGGGCCTGCCATGGCCCGGCCCATCCATATTTTTTTAAAAAAAATTTAAAACAACGTTGTTTTGAAAAATTGGATGGGCCAACCATGGTTGGCCAGTGGCCTAGCCCAAGCAGACCATGGTCGGTCCGTAGCCTGCCCAACCAGGGCCAAAAACAGGTTAGGTCGGGTTGGGCCGGAATTGACATCTCTAGATGTCTCACTCTTTCTTTCAATTAAAATTTTATTTAACTTATAATCATACCTTTAAGCATGTTTACATATTCAATTTCATAAACTGGTCTTCCAATTGAATTAATTTGCACTTTGGATGAGTTAGGGTTCATAATTGGGAAATTTTCAAATTTCACTTATTTTTAATTAATTTTTGTTAAATTGCATCAAACTGTAGGTTGAATAAAGGTTTCTCAAGTCTCAATTACATTGTATTTTCTTTAAATATTATTAAATTTGAGATTTTGACATTTTTGTCTAATGAAATTTTGGAATTTTCAAAGTTACTTGATTATGATGATTTTTTAAAAGTGATGATTTACTACTTTAATTACGAAAACTTTTAAGCTATTCATATTCAATTTCATTTGAATTTTATTAATCCTAAATCTAGTTGAGTAATATCAACTTAGTTTTTCTTTTAAGAAATTTTGATTTTTTTTAAAAAGTTAACACAATTTTAGGCCGCATTCATCAAATTAAGCTTATTGCATCTCTTAATTTGACTTCATGATGTACTTACACCTTTTTTAAAAATAAACTTAATGATTTTATCATATTTTTCATTTATTAACTTTTATTTCTAATCATTTATCTATATTTCATTGCGTACCTTGCATTATGCTTTGAAATTGCTCACTTCATATTACAACGGTTGAAAATTGGAAGTTAGTGGATTAAATTTATGAAAGTGTTTTTCTCTTACAGGTGATTGTATACCATTAATACCTATACTCTTCTCATATCTTATTTATTTGCCTTATTAACCCATCATCCTATGCCTTTCCTTTACCCTATAGCAAGAATTATTCGGAACCATAATCATGTGCTAGGATACTCACTTGAGGTAGAGCTAACCATACACCTTCTAGGATTTTGAGGAATCAAGTGAGATCCCTAACTCCTATGCCTCATATACCTCTTCCTACCTGTGAAGATGATTATTTTGATACAGTTTCATAGTTATGTTTCTCGACAGTTACAAGGAAACTATGTTATCTCTCCTACTAGTTTAGAGCAATTCTAAACATATGGTCTTTTCAAATTCTTTATTAATCAAGGTTGGGAATCCCTTCTTACAAAAATATGTCGTTTAAGCGCCATAAAATTTAGGTTATTTTATAATAATCTTGTTCTTAAAGTGATTTGAGGAGATACCTACATTTTCTCCAAAATCTATGGGGTCGATATTTATCTCATTTACAATCTTATAAATGAGATTTTAGGCATCCCCATTCCTAAACAATACTGCTTATTATAGTTGTTATACCAAATCCAGCATCCAACCTTATTCTATGCCTGATATAGTCAAAATCATTTTTAAGTTAGGCAACCATATAGAGGTCACCAAAAAACCCAAAGATGTTTGTGGCCTCATTGATATTCCTTGTTTTCATCATCTCTTAATTAAGTATAACTTTGGTTCTTATCTTTTTAGGTTTTGCTGGCCTTTAGTTCCTCTTTACCCTTAGGAGAGCTTATTCATCTTTATTTCTTTTTCCTTTTATTAAATATGGTCCTTTACCATCAAACTAAGAAAAAGAAACAAAACATTCACTATGCACCTTTACTTAGCCTCATCTTTTAGCATTTTCACATTCCTCTTGTTGTAATGAGACTAATTTTGATTTTTTTATTTAGCTACTTTTAACTGTATGGGTTACCAATTAGTTAATGGTCAAATGACTTGGCCATATCAGCAACAACAACTCCAATCTCAATCTCCATCACCAATATATAAAGCTCCTCTTTATGGTAAGGGTCTTAATAAATCTCTGTTCCTAATAAACCTCTCCTTAGTCATATTATTATGCTCCCTATTAATAATGATGCTACTACCTCATGAGCATGTCATAAGTCTTCACCTTATCCCCGTCTTTTAGTTATTGAGTATCAACTTACCATGCTATAAGGTGAACTTGACTTATTTTGAAACATCACAATACATCAACATGATGATTTATATAACTCGTTCAAGTCTTGATTTCTTTCTCTAGGTAATTAATTTTTCTAAAAAGGGGAGAATAATTTTGTGATATTAGATTTAGATGGAGTATGGTTGTTGTATATATGACTCTTTGAAAATTCTTTGTGTGAGTATGTTTCTTTTACTTGATATTTGATATTACTTACTTGAAAATTCTCTCCTGTTCTTGATATTGATTTATATCTTATACATGAATGAAGAGGGAGCTAATCATTATCTTAATATGGACTTGCATTTATGTGTTTATTCTTATTATTACTCTTTAATATCATAAACGTTTCGTTATTATCAAGAGATATTATTGCATCAATGGAGGAGCTAATCAATGTTTTAATGATAAAAAAACATAAATTCCTACTAATGATTTTGTTATCTCGATGAAAAGCTTTATAAGAACAAAATGAAATCATGTATGGCTCAAGAAGATACTTTATAAAGTTGATAAAAGAAGAGTTGAAGTCTGTAACTTACAAACAGAAGATCAAATTTGGATAAAAGAAAAGCAAGGCACATAAGGACTTTTTTATTTTAATATATTTTGTAATCTCACTTTGTTATTTTGGTAATCTTAAAGGCTGACCATGTATAAACACTTCATACTACTTCATTGCATGAGTTTTTTATTCATCGAAAGGTATTAAAACTTTTATTTTTAAGAGACAAGCCTTTTGATCTTTCATACAATCTTTAGGAAACATTTTGAAAAGTTTTTAAATTATAATTATATTAAAAAATTGAGTTTAAGTATTTGAAGCTGCTAAAATCATGTTTTGTGGAGATTAGTCAACCTATATGTGTTAATGGTCAACCAATTTAGGTTAAAGTTATTAAGTTTGATGTTTCAAATTTTTTTAGTAATATTAGTTGATTTATTGGTCAACCAATATAATATGCCTACTAGTCAACCAATATCTCAACAGCTAGTAAATTTGTACATTTAATACATACTGGTGATCAGTAGTTTGTAACTAGCCAATAAAATAGTTATTTTTAGCTTTAACGACTAGTAGGGGTCCCAAAACCATATAAAAATGTCTTTTCTCATTATTTTTTACATCAAGAAGCATTTAAATGACTTATAAACAAATTTCTAAGTGTTTTTCAATCATTTGAGCATTCATTGTCTCATTATGAGTGAGTGGGCCTTTTTGATATTATCAAAGTGATAAAGTGAGCTAATTTGAGTTATAAGCTTCCATTAGGGTTTTGTTTATTGTATGTAAAAGTGTTCTAAGTAGCATTGAGGTTGCTCTTCACTTTGGAAGAAGATTGTATAGGGTTTTCTATTTACCAAGTAAAGATTGTACAAAAGGTTATTATTTGCCTTGAAATATAGTAAAAATCTAAAAAGAATTTTGGGAGTGGACATAAGAAAGAATTGTTTGCCAAGACACTATAAATCTATTTGCAGCTCTCTTCTCTTACTCTTTTAATTTTTTTACTTAAAAGCATTGTTAAATTTCATTATTTTTACTGTATAATTGCGTCTTTTACAAATTGTGATCTTTTTCATACTAATTTAGTAAAATTTTGATGAAAATTTATAAACACCTAATTCACCCTCTGAACTAACAATATCTTAGTATATGAATTGAAGTGTAAGTCTCAGTCAATCTAACATAAAGTTTTTTTTAAATATATTTTTAAATCCTTTCGGGATAAAGGTATAACAACTTTATACTTTTAATTTCTTATTGCAATATTTCACCTATTCTTAACATTGAAGTCATATGTATACTATACAAAATGTTTAACAAGTATTGTACTCTTTTCTATAGGCTTAATAGGTCTCAAAACATGTAAATAAATTTTATTAAATTGGGGTATGCCATGTTTACCTATATTTTTTTAAGTTTACCACATTTAAAAATAATTTATTTACGTTATACATAAATGAATAAATTTTACGTCTAATAAACTTGAAGATGATAAGGGTATAAAAGCAATAGTAACCTAAGAGAATATGAGCACCGTATATAAGTACAACATCATGATATTTTTCAACTTTATAGTCTCTCATTTGAATAAAAACTAGGCATATAAAGCAATCTCCCATGCTACCTTAAATGAATGTAGATTTGGTTTTATTTCCATTTTTAATAAATTAGTGACACTTTTAAAACCATATTTAATGTGCTACCTCCATCTGTCACTAGATTACACTTTCTATCTCCACTCTTGATGAGATTGTGAAAAATATTAGTGATATTCCAATTGTCATTATCTAAAGTAGTAGATAACACACATCTAACTAAACCAAAACAATTACCATAATAAAAATCAGCATTAAGATCATCTTCATCACTAGATTGATCCAAAAAGTCAACAATTTGGTCTTCTTTAAGCTCTAAACAACTTGATTCAATTTCTAAAGCTAATGCACATTAAGGACAATTAGATGAAATATGCCCCTTTAAGTGACATTTATGGCAAATAATGGATGCATTACTTATTGTAGACTTAGTGATAGAAGCAATAAGTTTACAATTATTAATAATACACTTATTACTAATACCTTGAGATTTAGTGTTACTACTTAGTGACATGATTTGTAACAATCTTCTAGTTTGAATTGTATGATCATATATATGGATATCATTGAATTTCTTATTGTCTAAGGCTTTTTGGCAAGCCTTTTCTAATGTGTTTAGTGTGTACAACTTAATCAAGTTTAGAATGTTATAACTAAGACTTTTGATAAAATGAGTATGCATATCAAATTAATCTTTATTATGAAATTCACTACATCTAAGTCTAGCTAACTCAAATTTAAAAGAAAATTTAGTTACACTAAATGCCAACTATTTCAAATTTTCATGAGCAAACAAAAAACTTTTATAGGATTTATGGATGTATTTTTCTTTAAATTTTGGTTTCATGTTCTACCATTAAGTGAGAAGCATTGAACTTGAATGAGCTATATCTTGTAACATTTTTTTCAATACATTTTAGCAGACTTGGTTTATTTCATTTTAGAAAATCGAACACACTCAACATTAAACCTATTTAAGCTTATAATAGGATTAGAACTTCCCATATATGTTGTACTTGTTTGTATGCTAATAGATTCAATAAGTTCCCTAATTTTACATTTACCTAAATACTTCAAAATTAACTCTATATTTTGATCTAATGCACTAAATATGACTTGAATTGATGTTGTAAAGTAGATTTTCATTGACTAAATTGAGCATAAATAAAGTTTAGGATATTTATAGATATAAACAAAGATGTAATTTGAGTTCTACTAACATTATCAAAAACCAATTATATTCATTAGATTTTAATTAACTTCTTAAGAAAATACATTTAACTTTAGGTCAAGATCATTAATTTATCTATTGGGTCTACTGGTTTAAGTGAAAAAGACATGTTAGTATGGACTTTAGTTAAATTTGTATTAAGATAGACCAAAAATTTCATTAAAAATAAAAACTATAATCTCTATTTTGATTTAATAAGAAAAATTCCATAAAATCTAATATGATTATATATCTTTTTTCAAAAAATGAATGGTATATTACTATAGATAAAACTATTACAACATTACAAAAATAATGAGTTCAAGGCAATATAAGCCTACCGTTAAATTACAAAGTATCTAAAAGAGTGAAGAAATGAAGATTAGAAAGACTTTACCTAATAAGGCATCACACACTTCACTAACCAAACAAATCTTATAAATTAAGTTCCTTATTTTTTGGCTTATTGATTTCTAAGCCAACATACAGACGAAGCAATCGACAATAAATGGAATCAAGGTAATCAGTAACAGTAGTAAGTGACCTATATGACACACGCAAGGGAGATGCCAATTTTCCCTCTTTAAGTGAAAGTGATGACTGGCAGAGATGCTAGCAACTATGATAAGCTAGCAATTGCAATGAAGAAGTCAATGGGCAAGGCTGGCGATGAGTATTTAGAGGGAAGTTTTGAAAAAGGGAGATGTTTCCAAATCCAAAACAATTTTGATTATATTTTTTAAAGTATTTTTTCCTTTTTTAAAATTTTAAAATTTAAAATGTAAAGAAAATTGCAAGTAGAGGGATGAAGACAAACATGAACTTGAATTATAAAGGTAATTGAAGTTGAGCTCTGATGCTAAAACTAATATAGGGAGAATAACATAATTTGACCATGATTAATAAAAACATAAAAAAACCAAAGTTTAGAAGTATTCAATTGATGTTCGTCTAAGCTATATTTTTAATAGTTTGGTATAAGACTCTATTTATAAAGTTTTAATAAGAAATTAACTACAATTAGAAAACTTTAACTAATAAAATTCAAAATAATACATCAGAGTTAAACTAAAATAGAAGTTTAATATAAACTTATAATAGACTTCTAATATTAATAATTCATAAAGACTCTATTAATAACTTATAATAGATTTCTCATATTAATATGTCTTAATAATCAAATGTTAATGGTAATTGCAACATTATTGAAATTGGGCTTAATGCTTCATCTAGGCTTTGAATTGGTCCTTTCCCATCCTTTATCATCACTCCTTATTGGATTCTTTTAATTGATGACTAATATAGATACACATGCTATAAGGTATGCTTACTTGATTTCTGCATTCTTAATTCCAAAAACCGAAAAGAATTAGAATTTACAAATATTGCTAAGAAAGTGAAGCCCAAAATGGCACCAAAAATAAGCCAAATCCTAAAAAAAGAAGCAAAAGTTCATAAATCTCAAATTTTTATTCCTAGACCATGAGATCAACTACATGACAAGTCAACAAAAGTCTAAAATGCATATGATTCATCTTTGCTCAAAGAGGCACAGAGTAGTAAGCGGGAAGGGGTAAAAGATGTCATAATTGAGATCATTGCTTTTCTTTTCTTAAAGCTCTATTATAAAGAGAAAAAAAAAAAGAAGTATTATAAAGCTAAGCAAAATTTTGTCATAACATAGACCTAAAGAGACCTGAAAATTTAAAATAAAATTAGCCTACAAATATAAATGTAACACTCTTCATCCCTCCCTAAACTCTACAAAGTAGTAAGTTCACTACTTAAACAATTATTCCAAAATTCACTAAAAACCAATCCCCCTCCCTTAAGACATCCAATTTCATAAATTGCTTGTCTAAAAACATCCATTTAAAGCTTTATGAAGAAAATCCAAGGAATGTCTAGTCATTTCTCTATTTTGATATTCATATATACTATTCTTATATTTCTTTAAAAGCATTCACAATAGTGCATGCTAGAAATGGTTCATACACGATTATGTATTTGATGAAGAAGAGGGTCCTCTATCTAGTCTTCGTTAAGTGTTTAATAATTTTGGATCTCTATATGAACCATTGATGCCTAGTAAATGTTGTCAATTATAACTTTAATGTAATTAATATAATACCTATGAATCAAATAAGATAACATTTAAAACCTATATACTATATTTTTATAGTATTCATTTTAATAGAGGTGTAAGGAGTGGGATAGGCATATGTTGATATCATGATCTATATTATTTATTCAAATTACGGAGATCAAAAGTGAATTTTAGGCTTACATGAAATAATTTCAATAACAATCATGATCTCCTTGCAATGTTGATAAACTTTCCTTCTATCAAGCCAATATCAAATTGGATAGTTAACCACTGGTCTAAAAATTTTAAAATAAACTCATAATTTATATTACTGTTCTTAGGTTTTTAGAGAAAAAACAACCAAATATATAGTTCTTGTAATCCTAATCTTAATACTAAAAGGATTCCAACTAAGTTTTCACATTATAAACGAACTCTAATAAAAATTATTTATTCTTAAATAGCCTAAGTTCTAAACAAACTAGGATAATATAACTAATTTTTATTAATTAATATGAAGTAAACCAATGGAGAAGAGGGTTGCAAGCTTTATTGGAGAGACGGTGAGATGGAAATATCTCCGTTTCTGGCTAATCAAGAGGA
>JAOTAY010000007.1:25446361-25475560 GCA_025629805.1 Erythroxylum baracoense
AAATGTCAATGAATGCATGTACAACCATATTAATGTGCAAAAATCAATATTCTCATGTATGTGTATGCCACATTATGGATAAGTATGAATTATACTTCCTATTTTCTCAGTAACCTCTTATAAACACTATTTTAACCTTATCTTAAATAACAGAATGTTACAATTGTCCCTGAGGGGAAGGCACCGAGACTTATATTTGAGTTCCATTTATTTGAGATAAATGATGTTGTTTGATTTATGTTTTAAATTTACCTTAACTTCCTTGAAATCCTTTCTTTTGGAGAAATTATTTCTCATCAAAAACTTTATAAATTTCTTAGTGTTAAGCACAATATCTTCTTTATTACTTTTACTACTCAATGTCTCTTCTTCTTCACTTGATTCATCCTTTGAGGCTTTGAAGATAAGTTTTTCCTTTTTGGAACTAGTCTCTTTTTGTTTAGACTCTTTAAGCCTATTTTATAGGTGAGTAGCGATCTAATGCGTTCTTCTAATGGTAGTATATTTAAATTCTTTGTTTCTTAGATTTTTGTCACCTTGGCCTCCCAAGATTTTGAAAGAGGCCTAAGCAAATTTTCACCATTTTAACATTGGTATATGTCTTGCCAAAAAATTCTTTGAGAGCATTGATAATGTCAATAAATTTAGTATAGATTGCTAGATGTGCTTTCGCCATGCTTCATTTGAAATAATTTATATTGATGTGTTAGCAATGCTCACATTTCTCTCATTTACTTGATTCGTGTTCTCATGTGTAACTTTTAAAATATGTCAAAATTCATAAGTCGTTTCACATATAAGTACTCTACTGAATTCATTTATTCTTGGTGCATAAAAAACGTGAATTGCCATGTTATTTAAACAAATAAGTCTCTTATCTTAGGGATCATGTTCTTTCTTTAGTTTGAAAACTTTTCTTTAATCTATAACTTTAATAGGAATGAATGGACTACTTGAATAATTTTTCATAAGTCAATGTTTTTTGCTATTAAGAAGAATTTCATTCCAGATTTTTAATAAAGATAATCATTTTCATCAAAGAAAGGAGTCGTACTAATATTTTGGCATTTTTAGCTAGGTAAAGATGTAGATATAACTAAAAATACTATGAAGATCTTTTCTTAAAATTTTGTTGAAATCATAATAAAAAAGACCCACTTTGATACAACTTATTGGTCTCTAATAGCACTCAAAAGAGGGGTAAATTGGGTTGTAAAGAGTTTAAATTTTTTTACGAAGTAAAGAGCATTGATTGATTTTAAAGTGAATGATGAAATGTAATGACAATTTAATTAAATTCATTCAATTAACCAATAATAAACTAAATAGTATAGGGAATATAAATTATATAGTAATTTTTATAGTGATTTAACCAACAAATCTTACCTATATTTACTCCCTAAGTCTCCCTTGATATTCCATGAATCTTTTCTTTCAACTAGGTAAAGATGAACATTGTTTGGTAAAGAGGAACTCTGGTACAATTTTCCTTAAATGTGAGGAGGAACCTCAATACTTCTTACAATAATAACAACACCTAGTAAAAGTCCCACTAAAATGCAGGGTCTGAAAAAGTTCAATAGTACACATCCTTACTCCTACCTAGTAGAGAAACTATTTTTGATACCCAAATTAACCTTGGTTACTTGATCCTTACAGCTTAAATGAACCTTGGTTACTCACTTTCATGCTCAATGACTCTTAATCAATGAACATCCAATGAACAAATTATTGTAAATGCATAAAAAATATTGTAAATATGTTCCAGTAACGCTTTAATGTCATAAAGATGTCCATCAATTAAATTTCCAAATATTTATACCCATATTAGCCTCAAAATATCGTTAGACAGAAAAACTAAATATTTTAGCGACCAATAATAATGATATTGATTGACTAATGTGTCATATTGTTCAATTAATGTATCGACTAATATCTCATACGATCTCACGATACACAATTTCTCAAAACTCATGATATACTAATCAATCATAATTGAATATTGATTGAATAATGTGTCCAAAAATATTGCATTGGTCTACAATATCTATGTATTGGTCAAACAATATGCCTTGAAATATATTTCCAGAGAATTTTCAAATTCTTTTAAAGAGCAAATCCCAACTTTTTGACCAAAACTTGATTGAAAAACATGTAAAAAAAATATCAAAATAGTATCTTAAACATCAAAAGGGTTTTCTTTGAAATCAAAACCTTATTCCTCTTGGTAAATGAAAGATTTATACGTTAAGTTCAAAACAAACTTATGCATAAAGAGCACCCTAAAACGTTAAAATAACCAAATAGAAATTCCAAAAAGATACTTAATTATTGGAAATTAATCTTTAAATGACTCGTGTGTCAAAGAGCAATTAAGGGATTTAACAATTTAACAAATGAGCCTTTGAAATTTTTGCCCATTATGGTGATAAATTTTAGTACTGATTGATGGTTGTTAGTTTATTAAGTATATTAATGTTCCGCTAGATTTTTTATTTTATTGTATACATATTTTGTAACATGAACGAGATATATATATATAATTCATAAAGGAAAAAGAAATCATAGGCACATGCAATGCAAACAAAGTTTTAGGCACAATATGCATTAATCTCGTGTTGATAATCTTGTTATGAATACAAATCCAAATGTCATACATTTTAAAAATCCTCAAGAAAATGTGTTCTATGTATTTTTCATTTTAAAAAACCAAACAAAATTTTAATACTAATTAATATTAGTTTCGAAATAGTAAATTTAATTAGACCGTTCCAAGTAAAACCACTTAGTCACTAGTCAGGAGGTGGTCAGTAAAAGTTTCATATTAGTCAGTGTGTTGTTGTTGTCATGAGTTAGAAGACACAAAGGTTCAAGAGTACTAAATTGTGGAGGTAAGTGCAGAAATACATAAAACTCCACTAACATTAATGCCTGCGCTTGACTTCAGTGTCCACATCTGAAAAAAATAACTGCCGTTATTTTGACCGCCGTTAATAAAGGGGAATGGACTTTTTAGTAAAATGACAAAAATTATAAATGAAACGACCGAAACATAGAGCGACGGAGGAGATTGGAAAGGAGAAACAGTGAAGCACACACAAAACATCAAGCCCAGAAAAACAAAAGCCAGATACAGACATAGAGCGGATATCTGGTGCTTGACTTTCGTTTTCATATATGCCAGATACAGAGAACGAGAGTGGAGAGTTTTGAAGGGTGTACAACATTTTTTTTTTTAAAAAGAAAGAAGTTTTGTGGGTAGATAAAAGAGAGACCTTGCAGAGAAAGATGACACGAGGCCAGTATTGCGAGGTTGTGAAGCGGGTTGCTAATCCAATTGGTCAGCAACTAACCATAACACCTTACTACCATACTTGTCTCTACCCTCTCCGTAATTATGATTCATCTCTATCATTGGCAATTTCTTCTTTTCCAGATTACTATCACATTTTAATTTACTTCTTCCTTCTTCTTTTCACACCATATATGCCCACTCACCCCTACCCTCATTTCATCTTAACCCATTTCATATTACTAGCAAACAAACAAATTTCAGTGAGAGAGAGAGAAGCTGTTTTTGTTCTAAAGCTTTTTGCTTTATAACTTTTTCCAATCAATACCTGCTTTTTGTTTCTGGGTATTGCTTCTTTTCCTTTTTCATGTCCTTTCTTTTTGTGTATGTGAGATTGGTGGTAATCATGCGTAATTCAGTGTTTCTGTGTTGTTTTATATCTTGCTTACTGATTGTTTGCGCAGTAATCATGCGTAATTCAGAGTTTTTGTGCTGCTGTATATCTTGCTTACTGATTGTTTGCGTACATGTCTGTGCCTTTTAAGCTGGGGGGTTTTTATTTACTTGTTTTTCAACACTGTTAATTTTGAAGTCAATTTCTCATAGTAGTTTTCAGCTAGTTTACTGGGTTCTCCTTCTTTTCAGTTTTCTTAGAATCGTTTCTTTGGTAAAAGAAATTGCAAATTTTCTCTAGATTTTAAATGGGTTTTCTTGAAGTATCTTTCAGATAATGTGTTTCTAATGGCTTGAGTTTTGTCTTATTTGGTTTCTTCATAAATATAGTCTTATCTTTGCCTCTTCGATTAAAAGCTTTTCTCCCATTCTTTTAATTTCTTTTGCTTCAATTTGTGTTAACTAAACAAACTAAAATCAACTATATTGTTGTTCAATGGAGTTTAACTAATCAAAATCACAGAAGCCTTATACATCTATTGTCCTAAATTTTAAGTGTTCTTTGATCTAATGTGCGTCTGTGGTGTCTAGCCCACATGATAAGATCGTCTTCTTGGTTGAGAGTTTTTGACTTTTTATGGTTTTAGGGATATTTGTTGTCTGAGCTAGATACTAACAATATGCATCTTTCTTGGAAAATCTTGAGGTTATATGGTTTGTGACACATTTCAATTTCACGACTGAAAAGAAGTGACAGGGATACTATCTTGATGCATGCTGTGGAAGAGAGGAAGCAGGGTTGTTCAGTGAAAAATGATAATGGATGTCCTAATTAAATGTATCTGTAAATTGAATAAAAGGTGTATGCTGTATCACTGGATTGTTGTAACCTTAATCTCGCAAGTTTCAATTTGTGGAATCAGTCGATAGAAAGTTCTCTTGTTTATATTTTGTTGGTAAATCAAGAGGCATGAATATACAAATATTCACGCATGCTGTATACCTACAAATCAAAAATTTTATGACTAAAATGATTTAGTTGATGCATTGGAAAAATCCAAAAAAACTCAAAGTAAGATAATGTATAGTTTATAGGCTTGGTACTGAGTATTTGTATCTTCTCATTCCCTTTCTACCTATGTTTTCCTGCTCGTACACACTCTAGTTGTAATTAATATGCTAAAATGCAAATGTTTGAAATGTTCTTTTGATAAGATCTTGTACTGTTTATCTATTATTAGATCTGCAAGACAGTCCTAATTCTCAGTCTTCTTCGAGTGGGTGGTGGAATTCAAAGATCACATCTCAAAATGGAAGGGCAAGTTAATGGCTCAAGCATCTACCTGAAAGAATCTCATTTGGATGATGGATCCAATGGCTTCATTCTTCAGGTTGAGCAAAACAGCACTGTTCCAGGTGATGCTCAGGTTCACGATGGGCATCCTGCCATGGATTCATTGGAGACTGTGAGTCCACAAACTTTGTCTCAGTTTCAGGATCTCTCTACCCCCCATGTTGGTGCTGGAATCAATCGAACATTGGAAATTAGACGTCCTTCCAATCTGAACCTGATAAATGGTCAGCCCTCAAATGAACCATCAGATGTGCTTAGGGCCAGTTCAAGTACTCAGCACTGTAACATAGACTTGAATGTTGCATTTGACGGCAATGATCAGGATATGGAGATAAGCTTTGGATTGTATCGGGGCAGACCAGATGCTCCTCAAAATGGATCTCCTTGTGTCCCTACTGCAAATTCGGGCATGATACCATCTGGAATTGGAGGATCTTTGTTGGAAGGGAAGAATAATGGAGAAGGTCCATCTGACAGTACTCATGTGCCTTGCAAAAGAAAATTGGCTGAGCCTTCTGGAGAAATTCTTCTGGATGATAGCTTAAGGTCACCTCAGCTAGATGGCGATGCTCAACAAGACACTACCACTATCTTAGATACTTTAAGTTCCCTGGATGATCATCAGAGTGCTAGCAATCCAGAGCAATCAAGTGCAGGATTTGTGGGCAGTGGGGAAGTAGTTACTATAATGCATCAAGCTTCAGATTCTGATAATCTGGGACTTGGTCCTCGGGATGGCGTAGGTCCTGGCTCGCATCAAATTTCAATTGTGGCAGGAGAAACAGGGAGCTATCAGCGAAATATCCGACTGAGAAGAGCTCCCAATGGACCAGAAAATTTTCCAACCAACATACCAGCTTGGATCACAAGAAATAATAATATGCAATTGCCTCCTCTACCAACTGCTTTGTCATTCGATTGTGTTTTGAACACTGGTTCTCCATCAGGAATAGTTCGTCCATCTATATCGATACATCCTCATGCTCTTCTTTCAAATAGTGCAAGAGGTGGAGATGCAGTTCCTACAGATGTGAATGCGAGGAACAGTCCAGGATATGACATGGTTGTTACTGATTTTCAAAGGGGAAATCTAGAACATTTGCCAGATGGGTCAAACTTTCCTGGTAATATTGCCTCTGGTTCCCCAAGTGGCTCCAGTGCACATTTTCATCACCATCAGCCATCTGCTCCAAACAGGATTCCCTATGCAAGCATGCCTGAGGAACTTGTGCAGAGAATATCTCCAACATGGAATCCTCCGCCCAGCATTGCTGGGCAATTTCAACAGCGAATCCTAGGGCTTGCCAATCGAATAGGGGCTCGAGTACAAAGTCATCACTGTCCTATATATTCTGGTTCTTCTTCTGCAGCAGGAGAGATGGAACTGTCTGGGAGAGTTGGTGATTTGAGGTCTTCTCTGCTACCTTTTAGATCAGGAATTACAATGATGGCTGAGAGACAAACTGGTAATCTGACTGCTATGGGACTACAATTCTCAACTGCTGCACAGAGGAGAAGCAGATTAGTATCTGAGGTATTTACAATAAGAGAATTTTCTCTTAGAATTTAGACTTGTGTTCATGAACAATTATTGTCATAGCTGATGCCATCACTTTTTGTCTTTTAGAAATAACAAGCACAAAGGAATTTCAGATTATTCTGAGTTCGTGTATCTAAGGATACTAGCGAGGGTATTAATGTTTAATGAAATGGTTTCCTGACAAACATGATTTCCATTCACCTATTATTTAATTGCTGAACATATTCGCCATACAATTGGTGGGATGAAATTTTTGATGACAGTAGGACTGTTTTCTGTTACAGTATGGACCAGCTCAAGCTATACTCAAAACACACCTGATTTTATTTTCCTTACTCACCTGTTCTCTTGAGAGGGGTGAGGCAGCATAATTGGACTGTTGACAAGGAAGGTTCACGCTTTTTACACATAAAGGTGTCTCAGAAATGTTGAAATTGAGTTGTAGTTCGTAAAATAGCTTATGGTGTGTGCTTAATGGATTGAAGAATTAAATACCTGTGGTTATGCGATAGTTGGTAGTAAGTCTTGCATCAGCAGGTACGTCCAGGCTCATTCTTGAACACACCCACAATGCCTCAATCAAGGGTGTCTGAGCATTTGAGCTACAAAAACTGGATGTTGGCATTTTCTTTTGAAATTGGGAAAGTGAGAGAAGTGCAATGGAGAACACTAAACTTCTCTCAAAATTAGAGATTGAGGCCTTTCATTTGAAATCTGAAGATTAGGTTGAGTCGTACTACGTCTCTTCAAAGCGTTCATAATAAAAGCCTATTAAGCTAGCAACTTTTCTAACATGACAAGGATATATTCCATGCATCACAACCTATCTTAGAAAAAAGGGCTCAATTTTTATATTACCAAACGAGAAGATAAGATAAAACTTGGCCATGGTAGCTATTGTTTCTAGTCCATATGATGCCTTGTGGTACATTACCACTATTTGTGAGCCAAATATCTTTCTCTTCTTTCTTGCTTGCTTCATCTTTGTAAAAAGCATGTGATTACATGCTAATGTGTCACTCCAATAGTGTATAGATGTTATAGTAACTTCTTAATGTTTGGTATAGTCCTGATGCAATGACCAAAATAATTTATATATCTCTTAAGATATTGAGTAGAGCCGGTTCTTGTTTTGGATGGAAATAACCAGTGCTGTAAAGCCAATTATTGGCAGGTCTTCTTATAAAATATCACACATAGTGTTGTAGGAAATGAAGATATAGTCCATTCATTCTCTGTTGCACAATTGGTATAAATTTTGACCCTATTCTACCATAACTTTAAGATACTTGACAGAACTTAATGTAGGAAAAATAGAAGTGTTAACTAGTGGTTAAAACTCACAAAATTAGGAAATATGACTAATATTAGACTGTAAAAATATTAAATTTCAGGTTTGAATTTAATTAAAATGTTGAAATTTCAGATTTTATATAGCTGAGTTTTTTTAGGGTTTAATTGCTAGAAATCTAAGCTAAGATTCTATGATTTTATACGGCTGGAATTTAGGTTTGATATGGCTATAATTTAGGGTTTTGGTCGATGAAACTTTGGGTTGGGATTGCTGGAATTTTAGTGAAGAAAATAAACAATAGAGGGTTGGAAATTAGGAATTACTCATAGGGTCTAAGAATTACTCTTAGAAGAAAACATCAAACCTTCTTCTTGAAAACCCAAATTTGTAGAAAAAAATTCAGGATATGTTATTCTTGAAGGGTTGACTATACACATATTTATAGAGAAGCTCTTAGAATCCTTACTCGAGTAGAAAAGAGTTCCTAACAAATTTAAATACTATAACAATTCTATAAGTTCTAAACAATTAGGATTAGATATTTAAACTAAATAACATATTTAACATACTACTATTTCCTATTTAATAAAGAATGCTAACATAATCTAAATTTCAGCTCTTATTGTCTTTGCTGTCAATTGGTTGACTAATTTTTTTCTTTTATTTCTTTTATAGACTTTAAGTTCTTTTGCGTCAAAATCACTTCTTTTGGCTTAGACAAGCCTATTAGACTTTCGTACAGAAAAAGTTCCTCGAGTAGGTCAGGCATATATCCTTAAGGAGTTGATTGATAGGCTAATATTTGGAGTGTTTTTATACAATATCTTATGGTGGTATACTCAGATGCGTAACTTGGGTGCAATCCATATGGATCATTCGCCATATTTTGTCTTTAACATTCTTGAAATAGTAACTCCTTACTTTAATATCAACAGGTTCGCAATGCTTTGGCAATTGTACGTAGGGGGGGTGCATTACAGCTTGAGGTATGTTACCAGTTTTATACTTGTCTTTACCCTTGGATATCAACCTTGTTTTTGGATTGCCACATTAGAAAACCAGTAAAGTACATAAAAAATCATTAATCTTAATTAACAATTCTTTAACTTAAAAGGTGACAATCTTCAGCGCTGTTCAGACTTTTTCTATGAGAAATTGATTAAGAGTTTATTGTGTGTTTTAATATTTTTGCGATATGGTAGGATGTCATGGTGATTGACCGTTCAGTGTTGGATCGTGTACCTGAAGAAGAGCCTGATAATTATCAAGAAATGCGTCTTGATGTGGATAGCATGAGTTATGAGGTAAGTAAAAAATAAGCCATTTGGTGATTACTGTTATAGTCCTTTATGACTTAACCATGTAACTTTACACTGATTCTTGCAAGACCAAGTAAAGGAACTATAAATGTGTCACACTTTCTTTTGCTTTGGTGTTGACTGCTACTTTTTAATAACACTACTTCAGGAGCTTGTTCACCTACAAGATCAAATTGGATATGTCAGCACAGGGTTGAGTGAGACTACTATTCTGACTCATCTTTCCCACCAGGAGTATCAATCAAATGGCTCTTTCAAGGAAGAAGAACCATGTTCCATCTGTCAGGTAAGCTGCTTAAATGTCCTGCATGGATCAGTTGAAACAAGAGACACAAAAACTAGATATATCAGATGGTTCAATATAGAATTAATTTCCTGGTTTCAGATTATATTGTTATGCAATTATTTGTCTTGCGTGTTAGTTTTAGCGTCAAACGAAGTCCCTTAAATATCTGATCGTCTATTATTTCCAACCATTTACAGGAGGAATTTGGTGATGGGGATGATGCATCGAAATTAGCTTGTGGTCATCCCTTTCACTTTGACTGCATAAAGCAGTGGCTTGTACAGAAGAATGCCTGCCCAATCTGCAAGGTGACAGCGCTGAATGTTTGACATTGTTATTTTCTGGTGTGTCTAAGCGGGAATCGGTTTAGATCAAGGAAGTCTTTTTCGTGCCATGGAGCCCATTTCACTCGGATGTTCCTTTCCCATTTCCATGAACTGCATGTTTCATGTTAGCAGTAAGAAGTTTTGTACTTCTGTTTATACATGTGAGGACAGAAAATGTTAGCAGGGGACAAGCAACTTTGTGAATTTCGTAGTCAGGCCAGGTTGGGTTGTTTTCTTTGGCATCTGGACCTTAAACTTGGTTTTATTTTTGATCGGACTCGTTTGCTTTTGCATTGCTATCATTTTGATTTATAAAAATCAGTTAGTTTACAAAAATAATTGATCAAATAGTTTAAAGTTTTTACTATTAAATAGATTGAATTGGTTCAAATTTTTTTTTAACTTTTAAGTCAAAAAAAGAATAAAAGTTTCAATTTTTTAGATATGTTTGAAATTTTAATGGGATCGGACTTTGCCCTCTTAGCTAAATGAACTCTGAAAATAGATTTATCATGCAGGAGTCGTTCTAACTTAAACTAAATGTTGATGTTTGAACTTCCGAGCTTAAATAGCTTTTTAAGAAAGTGTAAAGGACGTAATAAACCTCGTCAATATAGTTGAACATTCTTTTTTTTTTTAATTCTCAAAAAATTTATAGCTTTTAATTTTTCAAAAAAATCTCTTTTCTTATATTTCGAATAAAAAATAATTACGGATATAATACGAATATTAGACAGTAACTAATTAAATAATATTTATATAACGATTCAACAAAATTCTTAAACTCAAACTAAAACAACTAATCCAAAACAAATGAATAATTTATTATAATTGTCGTTAGTTATTAATTTAAGTTAAATTTAATTCATTCGGGCTAAGTTTAAAAATTGAGTTGAGATATAGTAATATTTGATTAATTCATTTTAATCTTTATACTATATATTTTTTGTTGTTAATTTTTTAATCAAAGTTTACAAGAAATACTTTTTTAGAAGTATTTATTAAAAAAATTCAGATCTTAAATTTTTATTAGGTTGAATTTTTTGAAAATTTTAAAATTAAAATATATTTTCAAAGATTTTTAAAATAAATATTTTGTCCTTTAAAATCAAACAGTCGGATTATCGTCGAAATTCACAATCACATACATTAAAAAGCACACGAAATCTTCTGTACCTATTGTGCAATTCCAACCCTATTTTCTTCATTTTCATCTACACATGTGAAATTATATAAATATGTAAATAAAAATAAAAAGAAAAAGAGTTGAAATAAAAATTTAATAGAGGGCAACCACTTGCAAGGACAAAATATAAATCCTTGGGAACGAATGAATTCTCTGGAATTTATCCTCTAAATTTTCTATTTCAGTTACTCTATTTTAACCTTGTTTTATTAAATCTTATCCATATATGTATGTGAGATCTACGTAAATATGTGGATAAAATTTAATGAAACATAATAGGAACATTATAATCAAAACAGGAGATCTGATCCCAGAATTTAACGCTTCAAAATCACATCACTAGAAAAGAACAATTAGACACATCCTCCAGTAATTTTCAGCTATCAGATCTGCTAATTCGACATCCTCAACACTAAATCCCCTTGTCACTTAAGGAATAACTTCATTGATCAATTGTGAAGAGAGAAGAGAGAGAATTGTCGACAACCTCTCTCGAATTTCCTGTAGTGGCCACAAGCTGAGGCTACAACAAAACATTGTCGTCCCATCGTGGGCTGTGCCGGCTCCTTAGCTCCCTCTTATCCCTTACTCTTACTCCACAATCCCGCGTATCTTCTCAACTCTTTTACCTTTCATGCCCCCGGATATCTCGGATGCTTTCGACTCCTCTAAGGCACAGGACCTGCTTGAATGGAGCACCACAAAATCGAAGGTCAGTCAGGGGGAAGTCATTAGCCACTCGACTAACATTGAAATGGAAACACCACTGCCAGTGGAAGAGAACACTACTTAGGTGTAGATGACAATCAGTCAGGGGGAAGACCCTCACTCGATTGAGGTGGTAATGGAGATGCTATTGCCAGGGGAAGTGCACTCAACTCACGGGATGACAGCGAGGGCCCCTGGGGCTACCCCGAGAACCTATAAAGATGCTATGTCTGAAGGAGACAAACTGGAAGAAAACTCGTTGGAGGAATTGGCTTTGGTATTGGATGACGAAGAGGAGGTTGTCAAGGGCGACGACGAACAATGTCTTACGATTCCCATCTCAAAAACTGAAAAAGCGCGCTTGTGGTGCCCTTGGATATAAACTCTCACTATCAAGCTAATGGATATCGGTATACACTTACCTACTCCGACGTCTCAAGGTTAAGTGGTAACCAAAGGCTCCCCTTAAGCTTATTGCGCTCGACAATGACCATTTTCTGGTAAAGTTCAACTCGGTGGTTAACTACAATTTTGCAAAGTTCGAAGGGCCATGGATGATTCCCAATCACTATCTCATTGTCAAACAATGGACGCTCAATTTTGATCCATTGATTGATAACACAGAGAGAGTTCTTGTGTGGATCCGCT
This sequence comes from Erythroxylum baracoense, assembly GCA_025629805.1. Lineage (NCBI taxonomy): Eukaryota > Viridiplantae > Streptophyta > Magnoliopsida > Malpighiales > Erythroxylaceae > Erythroxylum > Erythroxylum baracoense. The sequence continues at coordinate 25,458,708 of JAOTAY010000007.1, forward strand.
TTCCTACCCTCCCTATTGAATATTACGATAAGGAGTTCATGATGAAGATAGGCAAAAAGGTAGGCAAACCAATGCGTGTCGACCATGCGACCGGGACACCAGCTAGAGGAAAATTTGCTCAAATGTGTGTTGAGGTAGATATAACTAAGTCGTTAATAGCGAAATTCTGACTGTGGAAGCAAGTGAGGAAGATTGAATATGAGGGCATCCATTTAGTTTGCTTCAAATATGACATTTATGTGCATCAGAGTGACACTTGTAACTATGGAGACGCTCCACTAGAGTCACCACCACAAAACACATTGGTGGGGAACACTAGGAGGGTAGAAGGACTAGTGAGAAGGGACCCTGGAATATGGGTCACTCAACAGATACATTTCCATAAACCAGAGATGACGGAGGACTATGATCAATGGATGTTCATCCCTCGCAAAACCAGGAGGCCCACCAGCAAAGCTGGTCCTATGTTGGACAATCTGAAGGAGTACACAGGTGGTCAAATAGGACATAGGATCAAAATCGAGGCGGCAAAGACGATTAAAAATCCTGTAGTTATTCCAAGAGTCACCACAAACTCAAAATTTGTAGTCCTTCAGGATTTTGAAACCAAAGAGGATGTGGACTTTGAAGACACAAACCTATCGGGTGGAGGACACCCTGACGAGTTCAGGACGGCTATCCAGGAAAAGAGTAAAAGACCCGAAGTCATCATTAATGAGAAGCAAATAGAAAATGACACATTAGGCCCTTCTCGGAGAAACACCCCAGAGAACATCAGCAGGTGAGAAATCAATAAGTCAAAGCTGGTGGGTCAAAGACCACATCACGTAGCTGCTGAATATGAACATACAGTGGTCAGGGGCACCAACAATGGTAAAGAAATTACATCCCTGACAGTCTGGAATGAACATCCTGATCCTCAACTCGAAGTGGAGGACTTAATGGATACCAATGAGCATCATCACGACCCGCTAGGATATCCAGCGTCAGTAGACCATGTAGTGATGGAAGTCGAACATACTATGTTGGGGGATATACCAGTTGAGATTATGGGCGCTCCAGGCGATCATTTAGTGTGAGCGTTTTGCTAGTCTTTTGATTTCCTTATGATTTTTTTCGTTTGGAACTGCCAGGGAGCCACATCAGTGAGGATGATGCGGACTCTATAAGCATTTATTTGACAAAATAAACCCACTTCGATTGGCCTCCTTGAGCCAAAAATTTCAGGGACACAAGTCGATAGAATTTGTCAGAAAATTGGCTTTGGGGAATGGGTGAGAATGGAAGCCATTTAGTGGGAGAATTTGGGTGTTCTGGAGATCCAATCTTAAGGTGGACATCTTATTTTCCCACCCTTAGTTTCTCTTACTCAAGTTGAAGGTGGATCATATCAGATATGTGACAATTGTGATAGTGTATGGCAACCCCTCCCACGACCTTCGCAAATTCCTTTGACGTGATCTCACTCGCTTGAAACACAACATCGAAGGGCCCTAGCTCTCGATCGGGGACTTTAATCCGGTATCCGATCACCTTCAATGATCGACGAAGTGCAGGTTTTAAAGACTGGATTTTCAATGAAGGGCTCATTGATCTTGGCTATTCGGGCGCTAGTTACACTTGGGTGAGAGGAGCAAATTCGGATTCATTCAAAAGGGCTAGGCTTAATAGAGCCCTTTACAATATAGAATGGTGTGATGCATTTTCGGGAGGCAAAATCACTCATTTGCTTAGATTCACCTCTGACTACCACCCTCCTTTTCCACGTGGGTGACAATGACCATGGGGCAACCCCTCCCAGATTTTGTTTTCAAGCTATGTGGCTTACACACCTAAACTACCAAAAGTAGTGCGCCAAACTTGGAATGACCACCACCCCCTGCTGGACAATACTGATCTTACTAAAATGAAGCTTCAAGATTGGAACAAACATGACTTTGGTTTATTACAAACAGGGAAAAAGAGAGTCACTGCAAGACTTGATGGGCTCCAACGTTGCTTATCAGTTAGACGCACCATTGACATTCTCAAACTCGAAAGGAAATTGCGAATAGAGCTTGAAGATATCCTTTATTGAGAAGAGTTGATGTGGTACCAAAGATCAAGAGAAGACTAGATTTGTTCGGGGGATAGAAATACAAAATTCTATCATGCATCGACTTTGATTAGGAAAGGACACAATCGAATCCAACAGCTAAAAAACGAGCAGGGGGAGTGGGTATCTGATCTGAGTTTGGTAAAGTCCATGGTTCGCAAACATTTCCTGAACCTATTTCAAGAAGAAAAGTGCTACACTCTACAGACTGAAGTAACAGGAACCTTCACAGCTGTCCCTGACACGGTTTGGAGGGAGTTTAATGCACAGATCAAACCAGAGGAGGTTAGACAAGTAGTTTTTGACATAGACCCTTTCAAATCCCCGGGCCCTGATGGACTGTATGCCAAATTCTATAAAAAATCATGGGAGGTGGTCGAAAATTCTGTATACCAATTCACACAAAAAAAATTTAATATAGGAGACATAGCCGAGGGCCTGAATGATACACTTATGGTCTTAATCCTTAAGGTAACCTGTCCCGAGACAGTAACACAATTACACCCCATCAGCCTCTACAATATCTCTTACAAAATCCTGGTCAAAGTTCTCACGAACATAATACAGAAAATTATGCCTCTAATCATAGGCCCTACACAGAGCAGCTTTGTCCCTGTCGCTAAATTTTGAATAACGTGATCATATACTAAGAAGTCATTCACTCAATGCGCCGCAAGAGAGGCCACATGGGATTCATGGTCGTAAAGGTAGACCTAAAAAAAGCTTATGATCGGCTCTCACAACAATTTTTTCGCGAGACGCTGGAAAAAACGAGTTTTAATAGTACCTAGATACGCAACATTATGAAATGTGTAACTACTCCCAACTTTACAATCCAATGGAATGGCGAGGAATTGGATAGTTTCAAGTCAGGCCGACGAGTTAGACAAGGCGACCCTATGTCTTCTTTTCTCTTTATGATGTGTATGGAGAGACTGAGATAGTTAATCAACAAGGAAATGGTGGAGGGCTGCTGGAAAGGTATCAAGCTCTTAAGAAATGGCCTTATACTGTCACACCTATTTTTTTTTCTGATGATATGGTCTTATTTGGGGAGGCTACTGCAGAGACCCTCCAAGCTATCACAAATAGTCTTGACACATTCTGTTTGAGTTCTGGCCAAAGGGTGAATTATCATAAGTCCAACATCTTTTTCTCAAGCAATGTGAGTGAAGCAACGAAACAATTACTGGCAAACGCTGCGGGCATAACAAGGATAGAACACCTTAGGAAACACTTAGGTGTTCAATCTATCCATGGTAGAAGCACAAAAGAGCACTTTCAAGAAGTGTTAGACCGCGTGATGTCGGTCTCGAAGGCTAGAAAATGAAGTATCTCACGCTGGCAGGAAGATAGGTTTTGCTGCAATCAGTTCTCAGCACAATTCCCTTGTACGGCATGCAGACCTCTCTGTATCTAGTCGGGATTTGTCAGCAGATTGAAAGATACATTAGGAGATTCATCCAGGGAGGGGATGCCAATACCAAGAGTTGTAGTCTTGTCCGCTAAGATGTGGTAACAAAATCCAAGGACGTAGGAGGGCTGGATATTCGATCACCCAATAAGTTGACCATAGCACTACTAGCGAAACTAGGGTGGCGGTTGTTAACAGAAACTAAAACTCTATGGAGTAAGGTGATAAGCATGAAATACGTGGGTCCCAAACCAACTATCCATCAACTACGGCCAAAGAAGGGAGCCTCTATAGCTTGGCGAGGAATATCCAAACCACTTCCTCTGCTAGAAAAGAATATCAAAAAGCAAATTAGAAATGGCAAACAAACGCGCTTCTGGACAGATAAATGGTTGTACATGTTCCCACTTCAAGAGGTTAGCTTGCAAGAACTAGATGAAGCTGTCCTAAAAACATGCGTCGTTGACTATTGGACGGTTGACCAAGGTTGGAATTGGGCAACACTGCAGGGTCTACTCTCAGAAGCAATAGCGAACAAACTTGCTGCGGTGGTAGTTTGTACTAATGTCCACATGACGGATGAACTTGCCTGGGCATTAGAAGATATAGGATTGTTCTCGATGAGATCTGCCTACTTTGCTTTAAAGGGAGACGATTGGTAGGTACCCATTACCTCCTACCAGGATATCTGGAAAATGTGACTCCCATACCATATCAAGACCTTCCTATGGCTAGTTTGACGTGGCCTAATTATGTGCAACGGTGAGAAAGTAAGAAGAGGAATATGTGAAGACGTAAGCTTGCCTTACTACGATAATATGGTCGAAAGTGTGGAACACATCTTTCGGGACTGCATTGTGGAAACAGGAATTTAGGAGCATATACCTTTAATTGAGAGGAATGGATCTCGGGCTCTGGAGCCTTTCAATGTTTGGTTTGACAGAAATCTTACATGCACCAACATACAAGGAAGTAATGGATAACAGGGAATGAGATTTACTATTGCCCTATGGTGGATTTGGAAGTGAAGAAACGCATGGTTTTACCAAAAAAAGTGGCGGGAGTGAAATGACAAGTTATGTTGGATCGAGAAACAAACTACAGACATTAATCACGGTTTTGCACAAGCCTTGGACCTTGGTACTCGTGTGGAGAACTATGTTCTGAGATGTGTCACTTGGAACAAACCTCTAGCTGGGTGGAGCAAGTTGAACACAGATGATTGTGTAAGTCAAAATGGCAGGGTAGCTAAATGTGGTGGTCTATTATGAGCTGACAAAGGGAGATGGCAGGGAGGTTTCTCCCAATGGATTGGAGAATGTTCAGTTCTAGAAGCAGAACTGTGAGGAGCCCTACATGGTCTTCGAATGGCATAGCAAAAAGGCCATCGATGAATTATATTAGAGCTAGATTCGGAGAAGGTAGTTCGATTGTTGAAGGGGATGGAGATAGCTCTAGTTCGGGTCAGGAACATGGTCCACTGGTGCAGGGAGCTGTTGAACAGATCTTGGCAAATTCAAGTGATGCATATCCTGAGAGAACATAATTGAGCAACTGATTATCTGGCCAAGACCGCCGACACTCATACATGGGGCTTTATATGTCTATTAGAGCCTTCTCCTCTATTGCAAAGAATATTGTGGGAAGATTCTATCAACGGTGCCTGTCGTAGGGCCTCGATGATGGAAAGGGATTAGTAGTTTCTAGATTTACACGAGGATTCCCCCTCCTTACTTACTTATTAAAAAAAAAACCTTGACATGTTAACATTCCCACTTAGTGGGCCACTAAGCATTGACTTTTTCTTATTCCGATAACGTTTCTAGTTTCATATCTATGATGTGTTTTGATTGGGACACAGACACTATGGTGGTCCCGTCCATAGAGTAGACACATAAGCAGTTGGATATCCAGTCTATGCGACCAATGTGAGATAGTGACAGACTGCCTTCTTATAGAAACATCGTCAATTACTCCTCGTATAGAAAAAGAAGCATTAATTTATGTCGTATGGTTAAGTTGACGTTGTGTTGGACAAGACAGTGATAGAAATAGAAGGTGAAACGTATGATTCTTCAATCAAAGGTTACAAGTTCGCAATGAATTTTGAAACCAAACAAAGTTAGCTGGATGCTAACTAGGAGGACCTGGACCTCCTTGGAGGCGACAATGATGTTAAAGTGAAGGATGTTTAACATCATATACGGTGCGATCTCTCTAGTTGTTTAAGGTCTTTCACACCACCACCATTCCATCGAGGAAAAGGAAAAAAGTAACCATATCTTTTCTACCACATTTATTGGCATTACTGCTTCTATCTTTTCTACTGCCCATATCAATCAGTATATCTTATCCACTTCTCTGTAGTCTTTCTTTCTAGCTTGTGGATCTTCTCAATTTTTAAAGCAAAGATACACTTCATTCATGATCATATGTCTATAAGCATAATGAATAAATTCAGGAATTTGATTCATTAGATTAGAGTTAATTATATTAAATTAAATTTATCCAAAGTTAATAAAATTTTCTAAAAAATAAATTTAAGTAAACTGTTATTTTTTAAGTTAAATAAGCATTACAAAGTAACACATTTTTAATGAAATTTTACAGAATTCAAAAAAATTTTAAAAATATATAATATATAATAAAAGATTAAAATTTTATACATTTGTCTATTGTTTTATCTAACAAAAAATTATTTTAATCATTTAAAAATAATTATGATCCATTTTATATGTTTTACAACTTCAGTTGGTTCATGGATGGTTGGGTTGTTTAAGACAGGCATTGGTTCTTGTCACGTTTATATGACGTCCCACGTATTAAATAAGCTTTCATTTTAATCGTTAATATAGGATAGTTTTCCCGATCTAAGTTGGTAGTGTTGGAACTGAAAAACCATTTATGCCATACTAACTCTCCAAGTGTTTAATGTTGCTTGGAAGGGATGTAGCCTTTCTAGTTTTCTCTTTTCGTTCACATCGTTTGAGATTTTCTAAAGTTTTGATACATGTTGAAAATTAAGGAGAGAAAATTAGTGTTTTGAGGAGACAAAATGGAAAAAAGACATCACTAAAAAATATTAAGAAGGAAGAGTATGACCTTGTTTGGATGATAGCTGATTAGCTAAAAATTGACTGATTGACTAAAATCAACTGTTTGATTTAGTCAAACAACTGTTAAATTTATTTGGTAGTTGGCTGGTTCAACCCAACCAGCCAAAAATCAAGAAGCTGCTCTACCGTAGCTCCAAACCCAAAATACCAAAATGCCCCAGCGTTTGACCTCTTTACATCTCTCTCGTATTCTTTCTTCCCAAAGAATAGCATTAGGTATATCAAATGATGTGTAATTGTTCACAAATATGATCGATGACATTCTTTAGACATATGTGTGAAGTAATAAGGTATTAAAGCATAACTTCTTAATAATGTATTTATATAATTTTTGAATAATATTCACAAATTAATTCTATTACTTATTTTAAATTAAGAGATAAAATAATTTTAAATTAAGAAATTAATAAAAATATTATGATGATAAAAAGTAAATATATATTTATTTTGTTGAACTAGTTTAGTTCAAGCCAGTAAAACCAATTAAGTATTAAAATCACCATGATTATTATTGTTGTTGTTGTTGTCGTCGTCATCGTTGTCGTTGTCGTTGTTGTTATTCTTATTATTATTATTATTATTATTATTATTATTATTATTATTATATATTCTATGTTTTCTATTAGAGTTATAAACTTAATTTTTGTAGAATTTAATATCTAAATCGAAATTCCTATAAGAATATTCAACGAAATACTAAGATATGTAATATTCATACCATTATATTTTTTTTAAAGTTATGTCTTCATAAGTTATTTTACACATAAACAACTAATACTAAATAGCTAATTTTACGAACATCAAATGACAAACAGCTAATGCAATCAGCTGGTTAAATCAGCTGATAGAATCAGCTATTAGCTACCAGTTAATACAATCAGCTGATTGCTAAATATGGACATAATCAAACAAATAAAGAGCTTTTTAATATGGATCAAATAACTCATTTGAGTCAAACAGATGAAAATCTCTACACCAAACAAGGCCTTAGTTTAAAAGGAAAGTTGTTTTTAATGTTTTTGTTGAAAAGTGAGTCTTAGAATTTACTTAATAATTTTGAAATTTTTAAAATGTTATTTAAAATATTTGATCAAAAGATAATTTAAAGTCAATAACATATTTCACTCAATTAAATTTAATAAATTCCCTATTTAAACTATTATAGGTTATATGAATATTCTAAACTTTTAAAATTTTAAAAATTGAATTAATTTTATAAGACTTAAAATTATATGAAAATTCATAATCCAAATTCAACTATCTAAATTCTAATAAATAAATATATGAGTCAAACAAACCAAAGTGGCCGCTATTACATAAATTTTTTCCTGACTATTTAAATATTTGGGTTCTTTACCTTTTTCATCTCTCCTTCTCCTACCTGAGGCCTACTCTAGACCCTTATCTTCAACCCTCCGCTAAAACCTTCACGTTTTCTATGGCTTCTTCCCCCGCCATACCTACTTCCAAGCCCTTATCAATGGTAGACTCTTCGTTACTCTCTTTACCTTCCCTTTTTGCTGTTAAACCTCGTCAACGGTTCATTTCTATCCCACCCAAAGCCGCCTCATTAAAGCCATACCTTTCCTACTCCTCTTCACCTCTCTCTCTCAAACCCAAAATCCACCTCTCTTCTATCGTCCCCTTGGTTGCCCAGACCTCGGATTGGGCTAAACAAGAGGAAGATGACACCAACACCATAACATTACCGGACTTGGAACAAGAACAAGAAAGTGGTGATGTTGAAGCTACAGCGTTGGATTGGGAGGGTGAGCGTGAGGATTCAGCTATGGAGGCTATTGGAGGAGAAGGAGAGAGCGAGGAAGGCGGAGACAGGGCTTTGGAACCGCCGTCAGAGGATGCCAAGATTTTTATTGGGAATTTGCCTTATGATGTTGACAGTCAGAATTTGGCTATGTTGTTTGAGAAAGCTGGTACTGTTGAGATTGCTGAGGTACTTGTTCTCCCTGTCATTATGTGTTATACTGATGGTTTGATGGTGTTTCAAGGTTTTACGGACTTCTAAACTCGTGGGTTTGTGATGTTTCTCATTCAATGCATGTTCTTATTCAATGTTGCCCGGATTGCAGGTTATTTATAATAGAGAAACAGATAGAAGTCGAGGTTTTGGGTTCGTGACTATGAGTACTGTTGTAGAAGCTGAGAAAGCTGTAGAATTGTTTCACCGCTATGTAAGCTTCCCTTTGGGTTTTCATTGAGGGTTTTTTGTATTCCTTATGGTTTGATAGTTGCATTGATAAATGTCCAATTGTTGTTAGGAAGCTGTCTTCTTCTTGCTACAAGTTTACAGTTTAAAGTAAAGTTAAGACAATTCGTCCTACATACTTAAAGTTGAAGACTTTCAGTTGTATATTTTAAATGAAGGCTTTATGTTTTCTACTTTTCTTGAATATAGTGGAAAAGTAAATTGCAATGAGTACTTCGTGATTTCATCATAATGAGTTCTATTAGATTCAGTCTACTTGCAGTTCTTAATCGTTGATGCTGTGATACATCTAGTTTTGGATAAACTCTTCTCAGAAGATGATGGTGTAACTTGGTGTTTTACCTAAATGATATTCAAATTGCATCTCGCAATTGCTTGTATAAAAGTGCTTAGAACGTCATGTGCTTGTTGATTATGGTAAAGATTGCTTATGGATTCATCATTTGAAGTAAGAGAGCGGCCTTTTATGACATCAATGGTCAATTTTCAATCTTGGCATGATTCAATAACTCATTTTCTTTATATTGGAGTTTGGAAAGTTCATTCATTGCAGTTGCTAACTTAAGCCATGTAGTGTGTGCCCATTTCTTTTGCTTTACCATGTTAAAATTCAATACACGTGATGAGTTATGATTTATGAACGTAGCTAACTTGCTTTGGAGAAAACCCTGTTATTGGCATTGGACTTCTTGCTCTTCCTTTGATATGTTTCAATTTGTTTATTTGAATAGGAATTAGGTGGAAGGCTTTTAACGGTAAATAAGGCTGCTCCTAGAGGATCAAGGCCAGACCGTCCTCCTCCATTGTATGAAACTGCTTGTAGGATCTATGTGGGCAATCTGCCTTGGAGTGTTGATAATGCTCGCCTGGAGCAAGTTTTTAGTGAGCATGGTAAGGTGTTGAGTGCTAGGGTACTTTACGAAAGAGAGTCTGGCCGTTCTCGAGGTTTTGGATTTGTGACAATGTCGTCTGAGACTGAGATGAATGATGCGATCTCTGCACTTGATGGACAGGTATTGCGAGAGAGTTTCCATCTGTAGATTGTACTGTTTATTTTCTCTCATTTACATCTCCTTCCCGATACGAAATATCAGTATCTGGCTTTGTTGCAGAATCTGGATGGCAGGGCAATCAGAGTGAATGTTGCTGAGGAAAGACCAAGGCGGTCATTTTGAAGCTATAGTTAATACACTTCTGCTGCTTATAGCTACCCTCTCTCTATCTCTCTCTCTTTTCCTTGCCCTTTTCTGGGATTTTTTTTGTTCCATGAATTTATTTATTAGCTAGTTCTAGGGAAAATAGGGTACAAGTACTCTCCAATTCGCAGTTGTAGGCAGTAGATCATAAATTATGATACGGAACTTGGTGAGTCTCTTTTTTTTTTTCTGTTCTTTGCGAGGAAGTCTTTAACGGTATGCAATTGTATTTCTTGTACCGTCTGGACAAATCAGTAACCATTTGACGTGCACGTTATTGTTCCATTTTTGGTTGATCCACTCATTGGCATCCGCATAAACATATCAAGTTTAAACCAATAAGAAATTGGATTGAAGTGTTGTTGCATTAGAAACTTAGGAGGGGTAGGATGGGTTTTGAGAGAGATGGGTGGTCTCTGCTGAGACGTGCTGTTGATGAAGACGATAAGGGTGTATGTATTATATGAATATTTTCTATGAATAATAACTATTATTTATCTACAAAAGACAAATGACATTTTATTATATTTTTCTCATTAATTCTAATTTTACAGAAGTGTTTATGACATAAGTTATTCAGTGATTTTTATTTATAATTTCTTGTGTAGTGCAATTTTTCACATATATTTGTATTTATCTTTGCAAATAAAATGAAAGAAAATTCAGTTCTCCTGACATTTCAACCTTGGGCTCATACAAATTTGGTTTATAATATTAATATGAGACATTTACTATATCTTTATAAGTTCATTTATAATTATTAGTTCTTAATTTAATTACAAAAGATTTCACAAAGAATAAGAATTTATGTTATTTTTTCATTACAAGATTTATATCTAATTTCTTATTACTTTATTCAAACAGAAGAATTTAAATAAGTATTTATAAGTAATTTGGATATAATTTTTCCACAACTTATAATTTTATTTTATTTATTTACTATGATTCTTAATAGATTGATTTAATTACATGATGCTTTATTGTCAAAAATTTTAACATTTCAACTAATTTATATCATTCTTAATTTTGTAAATGTGTAAGAGTTAAACTTCTTTTTATATTAATTATAATTTTCGTTAAAAAATTTACATAAGTAATATTTATTTTTATGAGTAATATGTTAAAAGAATGAATTACATTATTAATTAGTGTTGTTTGATCAATAAAAAAAGATAATTATTATGCTAAATTTATTTTATTATGATGCTTCAATATATAACACAAATATATACTTTTATCTTAATTATTCAAGTTTTTGTTAATAATAAGTTACCCATAAACTTTACATTAATTATATTTTTAAAAAATAAATTTTATAATAAAAGAATAAATTTTAATTATATAAAATTATTACAATTTTAAACATATCCAAATCTGTACGAAATCACAACCAAAAGCGGCACAAGCTAATGCTCAACTCACAGCTGAAGTAAAACGGGGCTTCATCCGTCATAATCCAATTAATTATCTACAGTAACTTGAAAGTTAATACTAATATTTAAAAATTCAGATCGGATATTAAATCGGTAAGATAAAAAATTTGATGTTTAAAAATTTCAGTGGAAATTATATAGTTATAAAATAGGCTAAAGGTTAAATAAAATTAAAAAATTTGAAATATGATTAAAAGAGATTTTCTTTATCTATCAAAAAATTTAAAGCTAAATTAAAAAAATACTGTTAAATAAAAATTAATTGATTTATTTTGATTTATAAGAACTTATTAATTTACAAAAATTTTCTGATTAATTGATAAATTGATCAATCTTTAATAATGAGAGTTATTAAAATAGATCTAACTGAAAAGTTGAAAATCAAACTGAAAAATTCAATGTTTTAAAAATCGGACCAGACATCTAATCGGTCAAATAAAATGTTTAGATTTAAATATTCAACCGGTATAAAACCGTTATAAAAGCGGTTTATGATAAATAAGAAGTAAAAATTATAAAGAAAGTAAAATATAGTATAAAATAAAATACTTTAATAAAATAAAAATGAATTAATAATATCTATTAATATGTAATAAACTAATAATAAATCTAATAATTTAAACAAAGACTGAATTTAACATAAAATTTAAAATAATAATAATAAATTATATTTTTATATTATTATTTATTTAAAGATTAATAAAAGTTAAAATATATTTAATGAAAGTCAATAAAAAAGACTCTAACTTTATTTTAACTTTTTCTAATATTCTTTAAACATACTTATTTATAGTTTAATATTATATTTTAACAACTCTTAAATTATCTTTAGTGAAATTACTTATATATATTAATTAATAATTCAATTTATTAAATAAATTTATAATAAAATACTAATTAGTTTCTAACAATAATAATTTAAAAATTTTTAATTAAAGTATAAAGAGATAAATAAAGAACCTAAATTTTGATAAATATAATTTATTAGAGAAATTAAATAAATAAAAATAGCAATTTATTTTTCAAAAATAATAATTTAAAATAAAATTTTAATTAAAATATAAAGAGATAAATAAAAATATAATTTAGAAAATATAATTTATTAATTAAATTGTATAGGAAAATTGAAAAGAAAAACAAATGATTGAAAAGTGTAAACTTTGGCAGAGAATACAACTTCAATTTGCATGTCTAAAAATTAAAAGTTAAATTAATAAAAAAAACTTAATCTTTCATGAAAATTTTAATTATAGACCAAACTTTAAAAAGTAGTAATAAAATACTTAAAGTTTTAATTTGTTTTAATTATAGTCCAACGTTAATCTTATCATTATCTTTGCCGACATAACACTGCTATGTGTCAATGTCTCTTATTAATTAGACACGTAAGTGAAATTAGCAGGTCTAAAGTTTGATTATTGAAACGAGGTCTGATTTTAAAAATATTAATAAAATTTGACGGGATTGAATGTTTTAATCGTTTGTAAATACCGATAAACCTAAGACATTGAAAAAAAGTTTTCGGCAGATATAAAGTGAATTCAATGTTATTTACAAGTAAATCCATGTCGGATATTCAGAAAGCGGGTTTGATGCAACATATTCAGGTGAGCAGAGTGATGAACCAGAATTTTGTTTCCATATTAAGCAATTGAGCCCTTTAGTTGTGAATCTCGACTTGTTAAAGGAACAAAAAGAACTCGAGTTTCACTCCGGACGCTAATGGAACCATCCTGCTTCTTGTCAATGACGTTAAGATCCTGAACCATCTCGCCAACTGGAATTACCATTCGACCACCAGGCTTCAACTGCTCAATAAGTGCGGAAGGGATCTCTGCTGCCGCTGCTGCTCCAACATGAATTGCATCATATGGCGCCAACTCTGGCCAACCTTGCCTTCCATCTACAGTCGAGAGTATAAACAGATAACTTTTAGAACTTTGATTCCAAATTATGAAATCTAAGCAAACTATGACCGAACTACTAATGTATTTGAATGCAGAAGATCTAGTTGCCACTTGTATCCAAGTTATTCCCCTATTTTTCCTTACTGATTTCCAATGAAAGCCATTATTATAAAATTGAAAAAATATTATTCCCAAGTCATAGCCGCTTCATGGATGTTAGATTAGAACAGAACACTCATTATCTTTTTGAAACAGGAATTTGCAGGTTTCATCACAGGCCACCAACATGCACTGAGAGGGAAACCCTCTTTCCACAACGGAGCTGCTGCACTTTCCACAATATTCTCAATTGAAGACGTAACCAGCTCAGTGATATGCTCCACTCCAACTACACGTCCTTGAGGCCCAACCATCAGCGCAAAGCATGCAGTCAAATAACCAGTTCCTGTCATGAAAATCCATCAGCAAAGTTTTCAAATGGTCTTTTTCACCACACAAACAGAAACTCTTCAAAGGCACATAGTTCATAGAATGTGAAATGGAAAGCTGCTAAATTTCAAGTGAAAAAGAAAGTAATATAGAGCTTAAATACCATTTTGTAGCATTGCTAAGTGATCCCTAAGCTTGTGCAACTAAGTCCAAATGATAGTCCTATCATGCTCCATACCGTATGGTTAACATTCTATATCCTTTCCGAAGAATCATATAGAGAAAAAACAAAAAAGAAAAGAAAAGCACCTGAGCCAACGTCTAATGCACACATGCCAGGTTTCAAATGATCCTCCAACAGCTGAAGACACGTAGCATGCATATAAGGCGCAGATATAGTGGCATTATAGCCAATAGCTATTGGACTATCAAAATAAGGCGGGGTACGATCAGGAACAAACAAAGCCCTATCGATAGTTTCCATAACTTGAGAAACTTTCTTTGATTTGATCACTCCGCGGTCCTTCAAATGCTTCACCATCTCTTTATTCTTGCCAATGACTCCACTCAATAATCGCTGCAATAAAGATACCAACTTTGACCAAATCTCAGCACATGAAAATCACTACTAACCCTTTACGTTTTTAAGTTCAAAATAAACACAAGCTACCAAGCAACGCAAGTTTCAAGAACCTCAAATCTTTACGAAACAATCAATTTTAATACTGTTGAATCAAAGAAATGGATAATCTCCTTACCTCCGTGGGGAAGAAGAAAGGGTTGCCCGTGAGGAGGGGGCAGAGGTCGGTGGTAGTCCGCCGCGGAGAGTGGCGGTGCACCGTTGTAATGGAAACGAATCAAGAAACGCTTAGCACAGTTACGCCAACTACCAAATACCAAAGGCTATGACTGGAGATGGTGGAAGCAGAATACTCGGCATTATTTGCTTTCTATTTGTGTTTATATATGGGGTTTCTTCTGTGCCTTCAAATTTTCTTTTTAATCTTTAGGTAAAATTCCGGATTATATAGATTTTATCAATATTTTAAAAATCAGACAAAAAATTAAACCAATAATACAAAAGACTTAAGATTTAAAACGTTCAATCAGTATTAGATTGTCATAAAATCAACTAAAGATTGAATAAAATTAAAAAATTTAAAATATGATTAAAAGAAATTGTCCTTAACTATCGAAGAATTTGAAGTTTAATTGAACAAAGAGATTGTTAAATGAAAATTAATTAATTTATTTTGATTTATAAGAACTCATTAATTAATAAAAATTTATAGATTAATTAATAAATTGATTATTTTTAACAACAAGAGTCATTAAAATAAATTAAAGTGAAAAGTTGAAAATCAAACTGAAAAATTAGACCATTCAAAGTTTTTACGAATGAATCTGCCAAACCAACTGAATTTTTAATCATTAGATTTTATTAATTATCCCAAGTGACTGTTAATAATTGATTAGGTTTTATTTATATTTATGGAATTGCCGTAAAAAATGAGTACTCCACTTGTAAACTAAACCTTTACATTATGGAACTATTTTCACTTTTAATCTAATAAATACAAACATTACTTGAGTTTAAAAAAATATATGAATCAAAAAATGTGGGTATGTTAAGAATTACATACGATAAAATAAGAGTTAGAAGTTGAAGTTGAAGTTGATCTATTTAATTAATTGACGTGGTTATATATATAATCTTATATAACATTAATTGATGTGGTTATATATATAATCTTATATTGAATAATAAAAATAAATTGTAGCTGACGTATTACAATCTCGTTAATGTGATAATTGATTAAGAGACGAATGATTGATTACTGCAGAATAAGAATTATTCGCTTCAATTAAGTTACAAACTAAAGAAAGCGAGAGACTAGTTAAACTCCAATAAATTCAACGTGCTCTCTCTAATGATTTGGTCGTTCCGTTTCGATTCAATTTATCTTAATAATTTTTTTTTTGTTAAAAATCAATCAATTCATTAATTAATCGGTAAATTTTTATAAATTAATAAGATATTATAAACTAAAATAATTAATTAATTTTTATTTAACAAATTTTAAATTAAACTTTAAATTCTTCAATAGATAATGACAATCTCTTTCAATCATATTTTAAATTATTTAATTTTATTTAATCTTTAGCTAGTTTTAAAGCGGTCTAATACCAGTTAAATTTTTTAAACTTTAAACCTCTTGTGATAAAGCAAACACACAAATTTTGCAAGTTACTTTTAATTCGTATAAAGACAGGGCCTGTTAAAATTTGAAAACAACAGGAGTCTGTCAGACGATAGAACGCTGTTAAACGACAGGAGTCTGTTAGACAATTGGAGCCTGTTAAACGATAAATCCTGTTAAAACAATTTAAAACAGAAAGTGCCTGTTAAAACTATAAAGAACTTCTTGCAAGTTGAAAACAGAAAGAGTCTATTATAAAAGTAAAGAAACTTCTTGCAAAAATGAAAACACAAACAATATACTGCAAAATTTTAAAAGTTAAAAAGAGAGAGTGGAATGATGCAGTCGATTTATACTGGTCTGGCTTATAAAACAAGCCTAAGTGCAGTACTCAAGCATTCAACTTGAGTGTTTCACTAAAATCTCAAGTAGTAATTTGATGAGTCTCTTTAAGCTTACGAGTATATATTTTTCAAGGTTCTCTAACCTTCCAAACTAGTAGTATTTAGCTAGCCTCCACAAGCTCTCAACAGATGAAAACATAATTTGCTCGATATGAGCTTCAATGGTCTCTCTCAAAATTTTTTTTCACTTTTTAAAGCACAAAAGATTTGACTATGATATCATTTTCAAAAGAATTGATGTTATAGATGTATTTCAAGAGTCTGATATATTTTTTCAAGTTATTTTTAATTCGTATAAAGACAGGGGCCTGTTAAAATTTGAAAAGAATAGGAGCCTCTCAGACGATGGAACCTTGTTAAACGACAGGAGTCTGTTAGACAATTGGAGCCTGTTAAACGATAAATCCTGTTAAAACAATTTAAAACAGAAA
>JAOTAY010000007.1:25491099-25507308 GCA_025629805.1 Erythroxylum baracoense
ATTAAAAATAATCATTTAAAATATATTTAAATTTTGATATAAAACAAAATTTTAACAAATTTTTATTTCTCAACATTGTTAACAAACCAACCACTATCAATGGTAATGGTAATCATTCCTTTATCTTAACTAACCATCGTAGTATAATGATTATATCCATTCTCATTCCTCACTATATTCATTCCCATTCTCATTCTCATTGCCCTCTATGAACCAAGTGCCCCCTCAGTCATTTGTACATTATTTCTTGTTTTCTGTACATAATTCTTATTAATATTCGACTCCATGCATAATCTTTGGTGCATATAATAACATTTGTTTTTTTACATTTTTAATACCTGTTTATGATGAAGATATGCGTTGTTCACTTTATTCACCATGGAACCATGTTACTAAGAGAACATATGCTCCAGAAAGGCATTTCTTCTGAGAGAGGTGTGATGAAGGTAATCATTTAATTTCCATGTTACTATTTTAGTTTTATTCTTGTGTTATGATTGAACTTTCGCATAAAATGATGTTGGTGAAAGCATCTAGATTGAAGTGTCTAAATAGATAAGTTTTGCCAACAGATATGGTGATCTTGGAGTTCAATTAATACAGCCCCAATTCGCTTACATTAAATGCTGAAGATATGAACATAAATGATAAATATGAGATAGATTTAGTTTCATTAAATGAAGGTTGATAATAGTTGAGATAAATATAGATTTACTGTAGTCTTGACTGTGTCAAGCGAAGTAGGTCTCATTATCTGTTGTAGAAAGTTGCATTAATTTTGTGGAGATTGTAGCTACTCTTTGTATTTATTGCATTTAACTCCATTTATTACTCACAATTATCCCACTGTCTCTTTTTCACCTTTAAAATGGAAAGGCTCAACACAATCTCACCTTACAACATACTTATATGCATAACTCTTCCTATATTTCTCTGATACGCAGAGTAAAGAACGTTACAACAATTCGTCGATCAGATTTTGACCAGTGACATCTTTTTTAGTAAGTTTATTCTCTCTTTTCTTCCCTAAACACTTGTTAGTTATCATTGTTAGTTGTTCTTCTTCTTCATCATTAGTTGTTACTTGCTAGCATTTTTCATTAGATTGTGTGACTTATGTTATTTGGTATATTGTAGAAATAGAATGAATGAAGATGAACGGATTGAGCTGAAGAATTGTGATTTTGATAGTAGCTACAAGAGATCGAAAGAAGAAATAAAAAGCAAAGAAGAAAAAAGTGCTTATGTGTTGAGTTTTAATAGTTTTATAATGTATATAATCATAATTATTGTGATTTAATAGTTTTGATATTCCTACTTATATAGAGGTTAGTTTTCCAAATATTCATACTGTCAAACAAAATGCATGAATATTTTGTTTTATTTGACAAACAATCATGTTTATGAAATGTTGTGTAAAACTTCTCTATAAATTTCTTATTCAAAGTAAATATGAAATCATAAAAGGACACATTCGCACAAATACTTTTTTTTACGCACACTAATGTTTCTAAAATACTGTCTCAAACTTGTCAAATTTAGTAAACAGAAAAGTATCATTATTTTTTATAATCATCTTGTTAATTTAGAACTCTCTCCTATTGTTCCACCGAAGCTTAACGTGCAACCATTTTGTTTTATCCCTAGCTCTCTCTTTTCTCTCTTTTTTATTTTCATGTTTAAGATGGTTTTCTCTAGATTTTTTATTCTTGTCTGAATCTTGTTAAGAAGGTTTCGTAATCATGCATTAAAACTTGATTATTTAATATTTACAAATTTATATTTATATTTTTCTAATATTATTTAATTATTTAATATTTCTTTGGTTACCAAAAGAAGTAGTATTTTCTTAAATTATTATATATATAAACAAATAGTAATTTAATAGAAAAATATCTTTATAATATAGTAATTTAAATAAAAATATATTACAATAAAATTTTATATAATTTTTGAATAATTTTAAATTAAGTAATTAATAAAAATATATTAATGATAAAATGTATTTATATATTTATTTTGTTGGAATAGTCTAATTGTAACCAATTTAAGTAACTCATTAGTGAAACCAATTGCAAATTGATTAACCAGTATATAATCTTCTCTCAAATTGTATGATTAGATGACCTCATCCCAAAAAAGAAACAAAGGAGAAAGTTAAAGGGGAATGATATAGGTAGGGTTCGCTGGCCAAAAGAAGCACTTCTTATCTTTTGTGACATCTGCAACCAATATATTCAAAGGAGTAAGGGAAAACGTGGTGGAGTTATTTGTTAAAGGATACCATGGAAGAAGGTGGGGGAAGAGTTTCACAAAGCGACCAACTTGCAATGGGATAAAACTAAGCTTAAAAATAAGTTTGATTGGATGAGAACGAGATGGAGTCTTTGGAAACAGTTGAAAAGGAAAGAAACAGGATTAGGATGGGACTATGACAAAGGAACAATTGCTGCTAGTGAGGAGTGGTGGACTTTGAAGATTAAGGTTAGCCCATTTTAATTTATTTTCCTTTACTTTAATGCTAAATAATTAGTTAAATATAAGTTAATTATTTTTTATATGAAAACAACAATTTTAAAACAATTAAAAAGGAAGGGCTTGAACCTGAGCTTGAAAACAAGTTGGATCAACTTTTTGGATTTTGGCCCGAGGAGAGATTATATTTTGTCCTATAGCTGACCCTTTACAAAAACAACGAGAAGTTGAGGAAGTATATGTTCCTTCTCTACTTGATAGTCATAATGCTCATCATCAATTGTCAAGCTATCATGATCATGAGAATATAGATGAGACTAGTGGTCTAAACAATTATCATGTGACTAGTGATTGGGAAAAGGTGTAGATAGAAACTACCACGACCCCTGCATCTACTCATGTTGCTACCCCTTAAGCTTCACATGACGAAGGGAGTGAGAGAAGAAGCTGCAAAAGGGTTTTGGAGAATGATAGTTTACAAAGCAACAATAGTGCAAGAACTGATTCCACTAAAAGGGTAGGAAGATTTGCAGCAATGTATGAGAGGCTTGACGATATGATGCAATTGATTCAAGAGAGACAAAGTGCAACAATGGAGATGAATGCTTCTATTACGAAAATTTTGAATACGATAAATATTAGTGCATCATAGAGCACTGGTGCAGTTGCGTCACATCATGATGTTACGAATGCTTTGAAAAAACTATGTACTTTACCTAGTTTAGAGACTGGTACTCTTAAATTTTACTTTGCTTGCAAGTTGATTGAAGATTCACAAAGAAGGGCCATTTTTTTTGTTTACCAGATGATACAAAGAGAGTTGAATACATAAAATTTATGTATGAGTATGACAAATATAAAAAACATTAAACATAGTTTCTATCTATGCATTACTAACTATTGTTTTTATTATTTGTGTACTTATGTTGACATTGTATGTTTTAAGACATTATGAACTTAGTTAGCTTATTTTATTATATTATGTTATCTTGTTAGTAATCTATACTTTTATTACGTGTTATATTATTTATTTATTCATATTTAAACATATAAGTGTCATTTTTATTTAGAATAAAATTTACTTAATGATTTGTAGGTATGGATGATAATATTATGCAAATTATGCAACTTCTGTAAATAAAGCAGTTTTTGGACAATGAGATTGAGTTTTAGGATTCGGTGGCTTGTGTAGCGGGTTACATGGGTGTGTATTTTTTTAACCACATGTACAAGGAACCATACATGACTTCTTATCAAATAGGAGAACTATGGATGAACAAATTATTGAATGGTTATGAAAAAACGGTGTTTTAATACATTTAGGATGAATCAAAATACATTTCTCAATTATGTATAGCTTTGGAAAACAATTATGGTTTGAGACCTTCAGCTAGGATGTTTATTTTAGAGAAAGTCGGTTTATTCGTTTATCTCCTAAGTAAAGGTTCCCCTAATAGAGATACCCAAGAGTGCTTTCAACATTCAGGTGAAACTGTGAGTAGAGTTTTTAAAGAAGTTTTGAGTGCCATGGATGGATTTTCAAGGGATATACTTGTACCAAACAATCCCAAATTTAAGGAGATTCCACAATAAATTGCTAATGATGCTAGATATATGTCATATTTTAAGGTAATTGAATATGATCTTACTCCCCCTTCATTATATTTTTCATTGAAAAATGTTGTTTTATCATTTATGGTCATTGTTATATATTAGGATTGTATTAGAGCTATTAATGGTATACATATAGTGGTAGTTGTTGTAGAGGAGGATCGAATGGGATATAGAGGACGGAAAGGAATAATGACTACAAATGTATTGGCAGCATGTGACTTTGACTTACTATTTACGTATGTTTTAGCAGGTTGGGAGGGATCAGCACACGATTCTCATATTTTCCTTAATATAGTCTATAATCTAAGACTTAAATTTCCAAAACCACCGATGGGTAATTTAAGATTTTTAGGATTTGCTATTCATGATTTAGACTATTTATGATATCATCTGCACTAATTATATTTCCTCTATGGATACTCAGGTAAATATTACTTAGTTGACAAAGGCTATTTGGAAAGAGAAGGATATTTAACACCTTACCCAAAGACAAGGTATCATCAATTATTGTTTCGTGGTATAAATCCAAGAGGATCTTGAGAAGTTTTAATCTTGCTCATTCATCATTGAGAAGTTGCATTAAGAGGACTTTCGGGGTTCCTAAGGCTCGATGGAAGATATCAGAGAAAATGCCTAAATATTCATTAATGAATCAAAATAGAATAATTTGTGTAACTTTTGCGTTGCAAAACTATATTAGACTAGACAGGTCAAGGGGCTTTACTTCATAATCAATTGGTAAGATCATTATTGGGAAGGTTCTCCAAGAGAGCTAAGCTTCACGAAATAATTATAAATGACAACTGGTTGCTCTCCTCAGAAGAACTAAGACTTTTGCCCATTCCTCAATATTGAAGCCTTGGGGAGAATGATACATACTTATCGGATGGGGTACCTGTATCAGAAATCATTAATAGGAAAGCTGAAAAGCTGATGGATGGGGCAGTTACAAGATTAGGATGATGTTCCCTGATTTAAAGCAAGGTTGTCAAACCAAATGCAAGATTTTTCCTTTGGCTAGCTATGTTGAACAAGCTCAGCGTTATGGATAGACTGAAATTCCTATCCTCTTGTAAGATTTGTATTCTTTGCAACCTAAAGGAGGAGACTAGGGATCATCTCTTCTTCGAGTGTGATTTCTCTAAAGAGGTGTAGACTAGAATCTCTAGTCTATGTACCCCTTCTACTAATTATTGTAGCCTCAGTAATATCGTACTGGAGATATCTCAATTGAATATATCTAAATATGATAAGGATATATTTATGGTCGCAGTTGCTACTTGTCTTCAAGCAATTTGTAATGAGATAAACAATCGAAGGTTTAAAGGGAGATCTAACACTCTACTCTCTCTTATAGAACTCTCTATTACAAATATTAGGGAATAACTGACTATAAATCAGTTGGAACTACATTGTAGCAGAGGACTACCTCTCTTATGGAGAATAAAGTCCTCAGTAATTACTCATAGATCACGGGATTCTATAGTTGGTTCATACAATCTGGGATACAATAAAGAAAATAGTTACTTATGCATAGTTATTTCCAGAGCTCATCCGGAGCTCAAGCAGATTCTCGAATTCACCTACTGATGAAAGGAGACAAACAAAGATTAGAAGGAATCTGACTCACATGTAGGTATCCAAGTGTATTTTGGTGTACCTCCTCCAGATCCACCGCCTCACCAGCTGAGTTCATGAAGGAAGGTCCATTATTGTCCCCTCCAGACCCCTGATATTCAAATGAAGCTCGTTAATCTTTGGAGATTCACAAAACCTTTAAAAATTGATCTCCTACCTGAGATGAGAACCCCCTTTAAGCAAAGAAATGGGCAGAAGAACCACATCACCTTTGTAGTGTCGCACGTCTAGAGAGTTTCCTCCCTAATTGAGTAATCGCCTGAAGTTTCGAGAAAGGTGGGAGACATTTTACCCTAATTACAAATACGACATCGCACAACCTCTCCTAAAGTGACTCTGAATGTTATCGTTTTATTCTTCTGTGTCCTATAGTGTAATACTTGTCGTTTTATCTCACGTGGGAGAGTCCCTCTCATAGATGTACACTAAACATTTTTTCTCCTGGATGAATTTTTTAAATTCTAAAAAAAACTATATTAAAAGAATACAATTGGTGACCCGACTTTTAACATCATTCATCAAGATCCTGAATTTATGCCTCCAGATGTATTTCGAGATGTTGAAGTCAACTCTACGCAAGAAGGTGTTAAAGAACAAAAAACTTAGGAGATGACAACTATTCGTGATAATATTGCTTCTAGTTTAATGGCAGTTAGACATCATTCTTAAATTGTTATAAACCTTTGTTTTAAATGCCGGTGTTCATTTCTTTTGCTTTATTTGAATTGTGTTGTTAAACTTCATTTGGATTGTTAAATTTTATGTTTGGATGTATCATCATCGTCGTCGTCGTCATCATCATCATCATCATCATCATCATCATTATTATTATTATTATTATTATTATTATTATTATTATTATTATGTTTTTTATCAAAGTTATAAACTTAATTTTTGTAAAATTAAATATCTAAATTTTAAATTCTTACAAGAATATTCAACAAAATACTAACATATATAATATTCATACCCTTATAATTTTTTTTAAAATCATGTCATCATAAGTCATTTTACATATTAACAGTTAATACTAAATAATTAATTTTATCAAATATCTTTAATAAACAGCTGATATTATCTACTGGTCAAATTAACTAATATAATCAGCTATTAGCTAAACAATGAATAATTAATGTAATCCGCTGTTTGTTTGTTATATAGGATCTTATAGTTGGTTATCTTCAAGCGCTCCCTTTCCCACACAATCAGAGAAATTCAAAAGTCAAGTCGCCGCACGCAGCGACAGACTGTCCCCAACCCCAAGCTTACGCAGATGGTGAACGTAACTTTCGAATACCAAAATTTCTTCGACTGCACGTGAAGTCACGGGCATCTTGTTTTATGATTTTTTGATGTTTGAAACGCAGTTACCATACTAAAAAGGAGCATATGGATATTGGTGTTCTATTTTTTGGCAAATGGCTTCTCTTTTTGTTTAATTTACTCTCCAAAAGAGTCCGGAAGCTCAGGTGGGATCTCTTCTGTTTATGTCAACTTCAAAAACATAAAGAGTGAGCCCTACTTCTTGTGGAAAATGAGGATATGTTTAATTCAACAGCCACGTTTTGGCTTTGTAGACTTTTAAACGCCCGTCCATTGACTTTGACTTCATTAGTTGACTTGACTCGAAGACTTGGACTGTTGGACGAAGCATCCAATCAGCTTCATCACTTGAAAGTTTACGTCGTCAATTGAATAGACCACAATTTTTTCAATATTTACAAGGGACTTCATTTTGTATCTAATTTCACTCAAATTTTAGTAGTCTCTATCCCTCCTTACTTTCTACATTATTTTAAATATATCTCAATTTTATTTTACAACATTAGATATCACAACCTATATTTATTTATAACATTGAATGCCATAATTTAATTGTATCTCTCTAAAAATTTAATATTTGTAATGTTAATTTAAAAATTTACACAACATTAAGAATAATCCAACATGCAAATAAAAAAAATATCTCTATGCTACTATAAAGATTAAAAAAATTTAAATGTCGTAAAATTTTGTAAGACTCCTAAAAAATGTTCTAAACATGGTAATTAAGTACAATGAAACAATAATTAATGTTGTGATTAACTACAGGTGTGCTTTTTAGTTTTATAGAAAGTTAGTAACAAATCGGTTCAAGCAATTAAACCGAGCTACTCGAGCTAAAGTTTCCAAATTCGATCGGATTTCAAGCCGAGTAATTTTGGTGCGCATTAAATCGAGATCAATTGGCTCATTCCATTCATGTTAACACTATTTCCCTCATCTCCTTACCTAAAACCAAAGCATTGGCCACTAGCAATATGATCCTTTGTAATCAAATTCCAAATCTTGGATGCAATTAAATAAGGAACACAAGATAGATAACAAGATTTCAAGCAATGCATGTGAAGTTAAAAATTACACTGTAGCAGTAAGAGAATGCTAATAACGGTGCAAGAAAGCATTAGGATGTGAGAAAATAGTAGAGAGAAATGGGCAATGGAATTAAATTTACGTGACAAATCTATCTATTATCTATTAATTGATGATTATTATTAGATTTTTTCAAAAAATATTATTCTTATTAGAATATTGGTTATTTATTTATTTATTTAATTTTCAGGTTTGACGGATTGTATTTTTTGTTTTAAAAATATTTTAATAATTAACGTGTCAAATAATTAATAATCACGTTGACACAATGAATCATGCAAGCACCGTTAATTATAAAGTTAATGATAATTTAATTTTGTAATAAATTGAAATTTCGTGCATTTAATTATTAGGAATAGAATTATAAAATAAAATAAAGTTTAAAATTATAAATATAATTTATCCTTCTTATTATTAGTGTCTTACAAAGGAATTTGATCTATATTGAAAACATAATGTAAAGAAAGCTTTTTTAATTCTTATTTCTAAATATAAGAGGATGATTGGGTTTGCATTGTATAAAAATCTCACGCCAATTTGGAAAACAAAATACATGAAAACAACTAATTATGAGGTGTGGAATAAGAAAAAAGCAGTTGGAACGCGACACAAATGTCATGCCATATCGTCCTTAAGTCTCCACGCTGATCGCCTATAAAAAAATTAGAAAACCACCAGCACCAGTCCACCATTTCGTACACCACCAGCAAAACACCTTTACACATAGCCAGCCACCATCCCTCCACCACTCACTGACCACTCCTCCCCCATCAGCTATGGCTCTCTCCGACCACAACCACCACCATCTTTCTCTTCTCTGCCTTCTGTCTCTGTTCCTCCTCACTCATGCAAGACTAAACCTTGATCACTCTGACCTCAAAGCCTTCTCAACTATCCACAAAGACTTGGGCATCCACGGTCAACGCACTATCTCCGGTAACCCGTGCAGCATTGCTGGAGTTTTCTGTGAACGGAGAATCTTCAACAATACACATGTGCTCAGAATCACCAGGCTTGTCTTCAAATCCCAACAACTTTCTGGGTTCTTGTCTCCGGCTATCGGGAAGCTGTCTGAACTCAAAGAGCTGTCTTTAACAGATAACCAACTCGTTGACCGAGTACCACCCCAGATTGTCAACTGCAAGAAACTGGAAGTTCTTGAACTTGGAAACAACCAGTTTTCTGGTGATGTTCCACCCGAGTTGTCATTACTTGTACGTCTTCGTGTCCTCGATCTCTCTTCCAATAAGTTTTCAGGGAATTTGAGCTTCTTGAGGCATTTTCCAAACTTGGAAACTCTCTCCCTTGCCAACAATCTCTTCACTGGCAAAGTGCCCAAGTCTCTACGCTCATTTCGTAATCTCCAATACTTTGATCTCTCTGGGAATAATTTCTTGCAAGGACCTATTCCTATGATGAGAAAGATTGAACCTTCGAGGCCTCAGTATCCAAAACGATACATTCTTACAGAGAAGACCAACTCTAGTTCGGCTCATGGTCCTACTGGCCCTGCTCATGGTCCTACTTCAGCTGGTAATTCTTCCTCTAGTTTTCTAGCTCCTGGACCATCAGTGGTAAGTCATCACAAACACAAGCACAGCAAAGCGAAGAGGAGGTTGGCCGGATGGATACTTGGATTTCTCGCCGGATCAGTCGCCGGATCTATATCTGGTTTTGTGTTCTCGGTGACGTTTAAGCTGCTCTTAGCAATCTTAAGAGGTGGTAGAAAAGGTCAAGGGCTTGAAATCTTTAGTCCAAAGATCATAAAAAAAGCAGAGGATCTGGCCTTCTTAGAGAAAGAAGATGGACTTGCTTCATTAGAAATCATTGGAAAAGGTGGATGCGGGGAGGTTTACAAATCTGTGTTACCAGGAGGAAAAGAGATTGCTATAAAGAAGATTGTTCAACCAACAAAAGATGCTGCTGCTGAATTGAACGAAGAAGACAGTAAGCTTCTAAACAAGAAAATGAGGCAAATTCGATCTGAGATCAACACAGTTGGTCGAATTCGCCACAGGAACCTCCTGCCTCTGCTAGCCCATGTGGCTCGTCCTGATTGCCATTTCCTTGTCTACGAGTACATGAAAAATGGCAGTCTACAAGACGTTTTGAATCAGGTCGCAGAAGGGAAAAGACAATTGGACTGGTTTGCTCGCCATAAGATTGCGCTAGGAATAGCTGCAGGGCTTGAATATCTTCATATGAATCATAGTCCCCGAATCATTCACAGAGATTTAAAGCCGGCAAACGTCCTTCTTGACGATGACATGGAAGCTAGAATTGCAGACTTTGGACTAGCAAAAGCCGTGCCTGACGCGAACACGCACGTCACTACTTCAAATGTTGCAGGGACTGTGGGATACATATCTCCAGAATATCATCAGACTCTAAAGTTCACAGACAAGTGTGACATCTTCAGTTTTGGAGTGGTGCTTGGAGTTCTAGT
The DNA here is from genome assembly GCA_025629805.1 of Erythroxylum baracoense. Taxonomy (NCBI): domain Eukaryota; kingdom Viridiplantae; phylum Streptophyta; class Magnoliopsida; order Malpighiales; family Erythroxylaceae; genus Erythroxylum; species Erythroxylum baracoense. The sequence goes on from JAOTAY010000007.1 coordinate 25,501,685, forward strand.
CATGGGTAAGCTTCCATCTGACGACTTCTTCCAAAACACAGACGAAATGAGCTTAGTTAAGTGGATGAGAAACATCATGACTTCGGAGAATCCATCTCAGGCAATTGATCCAAGGTTGATGGACAACAAAGCTTACGAGGATCAAATGCTGCTAGTGTTGAAAATTGCCTGCTTTTGCACTCTGGATGATCCAAAACAGAGGCCTAACAGCAAGGAAGTCAGATACATGTTATCTCAGATTAAGCCTACAGAGCCAGTGGTTGAAGCTTAGCGATAATGGAATTTGCCTGAAATGCTATGTTTTTCAAGGAAATAAGCTTATTAAAGTGCTTGTACCTTTTGGATTTGCAATCAGCTATGCAATTACTTAGTTCTTCATATGATTGATTAAAGAAGTTAGGTTCAACAGATATAGAAAGAGTTATTAATTTAAGACATTATCCACTCAATTTAGTAAAAGGACCACAATTAGTTGGTTTCCACACGAGAAAGAGTAATAAGTTCAAAAATTCATGCAGTTTTTTGGAAAATCTCTAGACATCCTTCGGTGGGGTGTGCAAAATTCCACGTTGATTATAGGAAAAGCACTCGTATGGCTGGAGCAAATTTCTTATCCAAATTTCCATGGAGGATCGCTTTTAATTCCAACTTATTTGTGTCTGTATGACAAGCAGGACAGACATCAAAAGCGAGACATGGAAAACAAGAAATGAAGAAATATTGGAGTCTTCTTCGCTAAAAGTCTTTCAGGAGTCCGACAAAAGCACTTATAGTGCACGTAACAAAGCATGAACAGCATCTACTTTTGTTTGATTACGGGCACACCAGTTGTCTCTTCATTCTATCGATAATAACTATTTAAGTTAATTGAAAAGCAACCAATCAAGTTCTTTCCATGCCAAGAAGACGCCAAAGTTAATATGAAGGCTCTTCTTACAATCTTCTTAAGCTTCATTGGCAAGAACTGGTTGTTATTGAGCACTTGATACCTAGCTATCTACCGAACCTACAAAGGGAGGATACTTTTTATTGCCTCAATTTGCCTCCTAACAATTTTTTTTATTTATTACATTAGGTATCCTAGCTTAGTCGGACTAATCCTAAGCTCCTAAGACCCCACCCCAAGAGCACTAGATGATGTAAATCTAAAACTCTAAGATCCCTCAGGTTCCTACGTAGCCTGTACACTTCTGCGCACAAGGAGTCGTCCCATACTTAATTGGTTAACTGCTGATTGATCGCTAGCCTTGCACAGCATCAGGTTCCCAGCAGTCATCGGGTTCCCTAGTAGCTTCAACTCCCACACTACCGCTGGAAGCGAGGCGTCCGTAATAGATCCGATCAAGGAGCTTTGCCCAAGAAGCTAGAGGATCATCAATATGACAAATTTCTCATTTCTCAATCCAGATCAATATTGGTTTCCTATAGTATGGCACAGATCCTTAATGCCGAGCTACTCAACCATCTTATGGCTTACAGTGCTCAATAGATTAAGCACTACAAATAGCTTACACTTCATGACCAACAACTCAGATTGTATCCAATGTGAGAGAGAATCAGAAACAACAGAGCATTTATTCTTCAAATGCCCCTTCTCACAATTCATTTGGGAGGGGATAAAAGTACTAAATTTTATTTCTAATGCAGGTACAACTTTTACAGAAGCCATTGAATGGCTATTGAAGCTAACCCACACTCCAAAATATACTGAGCATATATATGTCATCTTTCTCGCCTCCTCCATTAAGGAGATTTGGTGAGAAAGAAATAACAGGCGATTTCAACAGAAGGCGTGCACAAGGGAAGAGGTTCTTGAATCTCTGATTGGTGGAATCAGAGAAAAAATTCTTTATTCTACTAAGTTAGAAGATTTATGTCAAAACCTAGCACTTTCATAGAGAATCAACCACTAAATATCGAGCTGAAGTACTTAAAAGAAAGAAAAAAGAGTACCTATCTAATGAAAAGGCCTGGCTGCAACAAAGGTGAAAAAAGACTCGTGCGCGCATCGCAGAATCCGGAAGCATTAGCTAAGGAGCGTGGAACAGTAATCAGTAATAGAAAGAAGAGCAATGCTAATCGAAACCATGGAGAGGAAGAAAACTCTTACCTTGACATACCCAAATAGTGAGAAGGATTCATAGGGAACAAAAATCAGAGAATACTTTGACAAAGAAGAAGACGTAGCAACACACATAAGACAGAAATCACTACCTTTTCGTAATCACCTGTGGAAAAGAGGGAGTACTACTCGAGCATTAATCCAATTTGAAACATTCTGGAGCAACATCCGTAAGAGGCATCTGGTTTTACCCTAACTAACATTCTCTGTCATTTTACCAACGTCATCATTTCCAAATCATTTATCCGGAGTCATTTTACTTTATAAGTTATAGACGCTTATAGTCTCTTTAGTTTTGTTGTCTCTTTAGATGTAATGAACGAGTTTTATTTCATTACTAACTTAATACCTTTTTAACTTTTTTGAAAAAAGACCTGACTGTTATTTATAACACTAATTTTAATTATAGATCCAGTATCAAATATGAACTTGTATTAACGGGAAAAAAATGTGAAAATAATTGTTTTGTTATTGCATAATGAACAAACAGTTGAACTGTTTGAACAAGCTCTTTAACGTATAAACAATCTCCTGAAACTTTCAAGCGACCTTTATGAAAGTTGTTAATCTTTATGTCACTAACATCTTTTTGCACTTTTCTTAATGCATGGACCTCTTAATGAGTTAGAGAAACTCAACGTCCAGGAACTTTAATTAACCAGGCAAAATACCTTAGCAACTATCTATAGTAACTTTATTGACCCTCCCCATTACAGGTCCAATAGATAACTGGCCCATATTGATTAGAACCTATTTTCCTCTCTAGACTTCAGCTCAATTATCCAAGCCCTTTATTGAGCTTCTTTATTATCTTTAACTCGGATTAAATTTGATTTTCTTAACTATAATTTTATAAAGATTTTGCAATTAATAATTGTCCAATTAAAAAATTACTATCATTCTTCCCCTTGGATAAATATTAAGGACAATTCCTGTAACAACCATAAAAACATTAAACATAGTTAAACAAAATCTTTGCAAAGATCGACCAATTTAAAATGTTTAATCCAAAGATAATGAAAGTCTATCATTCGATCTTGTAAGGTGTTCGATATTGGAAAATATTAAATTCATATATCATATATGACATAGCTCTAATACAATTACACATATCTAATACCTCACTAACATGAATGAGAAAATGGATTATGACAAACTACAATGATGCCTTTATGATTTGAAATGTATCATCTGTCCATATGTTGATCTCAATTTCTATGAAATTTACGCTAAATTGCATAAGAGAAATTTGTTTTCTCTTACTGAATGCAAAATCGCATTAGAGACATCGCTTATGAGATTAAATACTTATATCGCCCTGTGTCTTATCAAATCTATAGATTCATGAATGTATTTGTACGTGTCCTAGAGACATAGGTTAAGGGTCAATATGTATATATATGCGCAATGACCTTTAAAATTCTTAAGATCGACATATATCTTAAGACTTTCACCTTTATTATGACAATATACAACAAACTGTATGACTTAGAACAAAATGATTATCATCTTTATGTATAAAAGTATATAGTCATAATACATGAATTCTATACAAATGTATCAAGAGCAAATATAGCAATCCCTGACTAATAGTGTCTACGAACTTCAATACCTATACTATATACATGTCGCTTAAAAATAACTTGGCTAAGTCCTTTAGTCAGAGGATCAGTAAGCATGCACTCAGTCTCTAAATGTTCCACCTTAATGTCACATTTTTGTATTAATTCCTTTATGGTTAAATATTTTACCTCTAAATGCTTAGACCTTATGATGTTCTTATTGTTGTTATTCAACAATAGATTAAACAAATTATCACAATATAATCGAATAGTTCTAGCAATTGAATCAACCATCGATAACTCAGAAATCAAGCTCCCAAGCCAAAACACCTCTGAAGTAGCCCCATAGCATGTTACAAACTCTGCATGCATAGTTAAAGAAGTTATCAGTGTTTGTTTGACACTCTTCCATGATATTACACCATCTGCTAACATAGAAATGTACCTTGATGTGGACTTTTTATCATTTGGACACTTAGCAAAATTTATATTCATATAACCTATAAGGTCTAAATTATTAACTTTCCTAAATGTCAACATATAATCCTTAGCTCCCTTCAGATATCTCAAAACTTTTACATTTCAATGGTTTATTCCCCGATTAGTCAGATAGCCACCCCAATAGTCCAACAACAAATGTAATGTCCAGTCTAATGGATACTTGGGCATATATCAGGCTACCAAATGCACTATAATAAGGTTTATTCTTCATAGCCTCTCTTTCTATATCATTCTTTGGACATTGTGTCAAAGATAATCTCTCAGCATGAGAGATAAGTGCTATAACGAGTTTACAATAACCCATATTAAACTTTTGTAATATTCACTCAACGTATGCTCTCTGTGAGAGATTCAATAAGTGTTGAGACCTATCCTGATGAATTTAAATACTTATGACATAATATGTCTCTCCAAGGTCTTTCATGTCAAAATGCTTGGCCAAAAGCTACTTAACGTTATACAATATGGTCAAGTCATTTTTGCGAGTAGAATATCATCCATATATAAAAGTAGAAAGATAATCTTGCTCCTCCTAACCTTATAATACAAGTGTAACATCCCGTTTCCATACTAAGGGTTAGAACCTTAGATTTCTGTAAATGGGAAATAGCAATGAGAGATTAGAAAAATGCATTTCATACTCATGCATAATATTAGTATATATAATATTAGTATATACACACCTGAATTTGATTGTTTTGCATATATTTCAATTACTGTACATGCACTTATTTGGCATTTTCTAGGTATAATTGATATTTAACGTGATTATAATGTGAATTGTAGAGTATGTGTCTTAAAAATTGACTTGATGTGTATAATTAGTGATTTAGAATTTTTTTGGTGAAATTTGAGAATTTTCTAAGAATTTGGATATTTATGGACTAAGAAAAATGTCAAGTGGCTGAACAATTGATAAATAGTAGTGGAATTAAATGTTAAATACAGTAGAAATAATTGATAAAAGATTATAAGATTTGAAGACAAGTGTCATAGAAAATTGGGAGACGATTGGATTAGAAATTGGAGACAAATGAACTAAGAAATTAAGTATTAGTTAGCATCACAAGAAAGAGATATTAGTATAATTTTAAGTGGAAGGTGTCATGACAAGTGTCATGACACCCACCAAGTCTTTATAACCCACCTTTTTTTCCCATTTGAAAGACTCTTTCTATTATCTTTCATTTTTGTCCCACGACACATGCTTCTTTTCTTCATTTTCATTCTTCTTCTTCTTCTTCACGATTTTTCTCACCCACCCCACTTGATTCTTGCTATCATTTTTCATCACTAGCTACTTTAAGATTCTTGCTATTTCTTCACCTTATCACTAAAAACCTAGCCTATTCTCCTTTGGAGTGATGATGATCATGTGATTCTTGGAAAGCTATGGTTTTCGTGAGATATTGAAGAAGCTTGGAGTTAAATCAAGTAAG
>JAOTAY010000007.1:25522279-25548611 GCA_025629805.1 Erythroxylum baracoense
ATGTGACACGCCACCCTCGAGGGGCACGGATTCGGATATCACCATCGGTATCGGGTTCGGGTCCAGCGGGAGTGGGGACAAGAAAACCATGTTGAAATATGTCTATAGAACTAACTTAATGAGGTGATTTACCACACTGCAGTATCTAAAATAATAAGGTGAGCCAGTATAAGTTTGGTTGGGCTGTATTCTTTATAAGATTTTTTCTCCCATGATACTCTCTTTTTACTATTCGTCACTTTATCCTTCTCCTTTTCTGGAGATGGGAAAGGGATGGAGTGTTTGATGCTGAAGTACATAAGTTTAAGTCACGAAACATTTCTATGTGAAACATTTTTCCTTTCAAAATGGATTGCATCTACATATTTGTTGAAGGAAGTAAATAGGAAGTATAGCAATTTGCCTAGTTTTCCTTGTTGTAACTGTTATCAATAACATCTTGACTTTGATTTTGGACCTCCTATATTATGTCACTTGTGGCCATAATCGAGAAGCAAATTATTGGACCCTGAAGTGTGTTTAATTTATTTGTACACAACATCCACCTATTAATTAAGGCAATAGAACCTTTTAATCAAATTTTTTTCTTAAGATACTTTTCTCTTTTGCTATTGACTTCCAGTTGCACGATATTATATGAAACCATATGGTGAGAGCATTCATCAAGTCCCTTCAAATGAGAGTGACAAGTTTGTTCCTAGTAAAAAGGTTCAGGACCTGAGGAATATATTAATCAAGTTTATGGAAGATCATATATATCCCATGGAAAACGAATTCTACAAGGTTGCTCAATCTTCTTCACGTTAGATGATACACCCTTAGGAGGAAAGGTTAAAGGAGTTGGCAAAGAAAGAAGGGCTGTGAAACTTATGGATATCTGTAATAATGCTTTATTCCTTAAGTGGTATGTTACTCTTAAAATAAAAGTTGTAAAGGTTATAATCTTGAGATTTTGTGCTTCATGTAGTTTAAATTATATGAATCTATTTTAGCTAATTTGTGTTATTATCTATATATAAATATATGTAATATAATATTTATAAACAAAAGTGTTAATTTATTATAATAATATGTAGATATATATTTTACATTAATTTGTAAAATTTATTATAATAATATGCATGTGAGTGATTTTGAAAAAGATACACAAATTTTAAAAAAGATGCACAAAGCAAATTGTAAGCTTTTTTACTAAAAAACGGTGGACTTTTTCGACTAAAAAAATATTTAAAAGTGAAAAATATCGACTGAGAAAAGCATCTAAAAGCTTCATAAAGGGTCTAAAATAGTATTTATGTGTCTAAAAAACTGTCGAAAATGTATATTTTCGTCGCATCTATATGTAAATAGATTTTTGACGCTTAGATGCATAAAAAATGTATATTTTTTTCGACGCATCTGTGTCTAAGAAAACTGCCAAAAATAGTTTTTGTGACACTTGTTTTTTCGATACTTTATAAAGCATCTACAATTATTTTTAAAATGTAAAAAAGCATCTAAAAACTCCACCTTTTATATCTTTAAACTCCACATTTTATTATAGTGATAGATGCATCGAAAAAACATACATTTTTTACGCATCTAAGCGTCGAAAATCTATTTCCAACGTTTGTAGTTTTTTAGGACAGTGTTATTTTATACGCTTTGTATAAGTTTTTAGATGTTTTTCTCTGTCGATATTTTTCACTTTTAGACAGCTTTTTATATCGAAAAACTCTACCATCTTTGTGTAATTCTTATTAATGATTAGTATATTAAATAATTAAATAATATATATTTGTTAATAGTAAATCACTTTGTATGATTTTTATAATTAAAAAACAGAAACCAAAAATTAAAATAAAAATAAAAAACTAAAAATATAAATATAAACAACTAGGCCTTAAACTTAATTTTATTAATTTTCTTCAACAAATTTTATTAGCGTAAGAGTTAAACATAAAAATAACAACCCAGTAAAAACTTTATAAAAATGCAGGTTTTTGAGAAGTTCAATAATATACAATCTTATACTTAATTAATTGTGAGGATATTTCAAAAGTTTTGTATACTTCCAAGCTACTATGCCCGTGCAATTCCAAGTCTCATATACTTCCAAGCTGCCAAGAATACTACGTCCATATGAACATTTTTCAAAGAGTAAAAAAGAACTCACAAAACCAAAAATTTTAACCATACATTGTAGAGAATTAGTTGTATAGATGTAATTAGTTATAGTTTAGTTACATGATTAGTTACACTAGCTGTATATATTTAGACCCTTGTACAGTGATAACAAGTGTGTTGAATGAAAATCATTCTTCCATCGTTCTGTTTGGCATCTTCTTTTCCTTTGATTTCATTTCTTTACATGGTATCAGAGACAAAATCTACGATCTGATTCAATCTTTTTGCAATCTTTTTTCATTTTTCATTCATCATTCAATCCTTTTCATGATGGTTTCTCCATCTATTTCTGAATCTACGATTCAATTACCTCTCAACATTGATTTCACGAATCCCCTTTACCTTCATCCCTCTGACACTCCAAGCACCGTTCTCGTTTCACATCAGCTCACTGGCCCTGAAAACTATTGTATTTGGAGTCATTCAACGAGGATCGCTCTCTTGGCAAAAAACAAACTAGGTTTTGTTGATGGCACATTTCCTTGCTCCGATCTAGCTACAGAGCTTCATGGTCACTGGGCTCGCTGTAATGCTCTTGTTTTATCTTGGATTATTAACACTGTCAGCTCTCAGCTCTCTGCTGGGATCGTCTTTGCTTCAAATGCTGCAACTGTCTGGAAGGATTTGAAGGAAAGGTTTGATAAGGTTGATGGATCTCGGATCTATCACCTTCATCGAGCTATTGCGACTCAAACTCAAGGAACTTCAACTGTCTCTGCTTATTTCTCTAATCTCATATTGCTTTGGGATGAGTACGATGTACTTGTACCACTTTCTTCGTGTGCTTGTGAGCAGGCTCAACAGTACACTCAACACTCGATGCAGCAACGATTATTTCAATTTCTCATGGGATTGAATGATTCGTATGCAAATGCTCGCTGCCAAGTCCTTCTTATGACTCCTCTGCCATCAGTCAATCATGCCTATTCAATGATTTTAAAGGATGAATCTCAATGTTAGCTTGCAAGTAGTGTGGATCTCCCTTCAGAACCAACTACTCTCTATTCATCCTCTTCATCTGGATCATCTAAGAAGAAGTACACTGGCATTTGTGATCATTGTAAAATGAAGGGGCATAGTATTGAATCATGTTATAGACTTAACGGTTTTCCAGCTGATTTCAAATTCACTAAGAAGAAAAAGCTTGTTGCAAACAATGTCACTCTCTCTGAGGAATTCACTGAGGATGATCCACCAGTACAGCTTCCTGCTCAAGTTCAACAGGTTTCATCTTCCTCTGTTCAAGCTGCTCCAATGTTTACTGCTGAGCAATATCAACAGATTCTTAATCTCTTGAACAAGGATACTACAATCACTGCTACAGCTCATATGGCAGGTACATTCCCTTCATCAAGACCAGTTCACTGGATCCTTGACACAAGGGCCTCTAACCATATGACCTTTGATTTTAATTGCCTTAATTTTCCTGTTAAATGTTCATCTAACTCATTTGTGCATTTGCCTACTGGAAAACCAACCCTTATCACTCACATTGGCTCTCATTTTTTATCACCAATTCATCAGCTTACCAATGTTCTTTGTATACCTGATTTTCAACACAATTTGATCTCCATTTCAAAACTAACCAAAGATCTCAATTGCTCTGTTGTTTTTTATCCATTTTTTTGTCTTATCCAGGACCTTTGCAGTGGATGGATTCTGGGGATTGGTAAAGAGAGGAATGGACTCTATCTCCTACAGCCTTGGCCCAGTTCAACCATTTCGTCCTCGCAATCATCTGTCCGTTTACCTTTCAAATCAAGTGTAGTTTCATTTCTTTCTGTTGATTCAAATGCTTGTTTATGGCATGCTAGACTTGGCCATACTTCCATTTCCAAAATGAATAAAATTCCTTGTTTGAAATCTGTTTTACACAGTTCTAATGAAATTTCATCTTGTCATATTTGTCCATTGGCTAAACAAACAAGATTACCATTTCCTATTAGTGATTCAAGAGCTGAGCAATCTTTTTCCTTATTGCACATTGATCTTTGGGGTCCATATCGTTTTTCAACTCATAGTGGCCATAGACATTTTCTTACCATTGTTGATGATAAAACAAGGATGACATGGATTTATCTATTACATTTCAAACATGAAGCCTTTACCATTCTCAAACAGTTTATTATAATGGTGCAAACTCAATTTCAAGCCATTATCAAAATCATTAGAAGTGATAATGGGAGTGAGTTTTTTTACCTTAGAGGGCAAACCATTTTTTTCTTCCCTTGGAATAATACATCAATCATCTTGTGTTAACACCCCACAACAAAATGGGGTGGCTGAAAGAAAACACAGACATATTTTAGAAATTGCAAGAGCCTTAAAGTTTCATTCAAATGTTCCTATTAAATTTTGGGGTGAGTGTATCCTTGCAGCTTGTTACCTTATCAACAGACTTCCCACACCTGTTCTTCAATGGAAAACACCATTTGAACTTCTCTTTCATAAACAACCAGATTTATCTCATTTGAAAGTTTTTGGATGTTTATGTTATGCCACAGTCACCAAATACCAAGACAAATTTTCACCAAAGGCTATACCAGCCATTTTCATGGGTTACTCATTAGTGCAGAAGGGTTACATTTTATTTAATCCTCTTACAAAAAAGTTTTTTGTAAGTAGAGATGTCATATTTCATGAAACTACTTTTCCTTTTCATAATCCACCAAAAGATCAATCATTGATTCCTTTAGATGTAAACTAGTTTGGACCTTTGCATGATCCTTATTTTTTACAGTTGCAATCATCATCATCATCATCATCATCTCTTTCCTCTCATCACCCTACATCATCTGCAGAATCTTTACCTACAGCTTCATCCCCTTCTCTCACCACACCTACAACCTTACCATCCATGCCTCTATCATCTGCAGATATGACCTCTTCATCCTCACATTTACCATCATCATCCTCATCCTCACCACCTGATCAACATGTAAGAAGAAGTTTTAGAACAGTTCAACAACTTGTCTGGATGAAAGATTATGTTACCAATCCTCCTGCATCCTCTTCACTTGCAGTTACAGGTCAGTTTCCATTAGCACATTCAATTTCCTACACACACTTACCTTTTTCAACACAATATTTTGCTGCATCCATTTCTACTCTTACTGAACCACAAACTTATAATGAGGCAATCAAGCACAAATGTTGGATAGATGCTATGAAACAGGAATTGATGCATTACAGTCAAATGCCACATGGGAGGTGGTTCCTTTGCCTCAAGGACAACGCCCAATTGGCTACAAATGGGTGTTTAGAATAAAGTACAATTCTGATGGTACTATTGAAAGGTACAAAGCAAGGCTGGTGGCTAAGGGATACAGTCAAAGAGAAGGCATAGACTATCAAGAAACCTTTTCACCAGTTGCAAAACATGTCACAGTCAGAGTTGTCATTGCTCTTGCCTCTCAAAACAAATGGCCCTTGATCCAATTAGATGTGTATAATGCCTTTCTTCAAGGAGATTTGCATGAATAAGTTTATATGGAGCTCCCACAAGGTTTTAGTAGTCAGGGGGAGTCTAGTGTATGCAGACTACTAAAATCTCTTTATGGCCTAAAACAAGTTTCAAGACAATGGAATCTAAAGCTCACTGACGCACTTATCAATGCTGGTTATATACAGAGTAAGAATGACTATTCCTTGTTCACAAAGAAAGTTGAAGACAAGATTGTGATGTAACTAAACTATAACTAATTACAGCTATACAACTAATTCTCTACACAATGAACCACTTTAACGTGTCTTCCCATTCAAAGAACTTATTTGCAGCATCCACCATGTATTGAACTCTACTCCAAATAGAATTGAAATAAATACAACCGAAAAACAGGTGGCCTTGTTCTCATCAGCATTCTTGCAAAGAACACATACCTTATCAGTTGTGTTAAACCAGTGACATTTGGTTCGAAAATGATTTTTAATAGCCAACCACGCAATGACAGAGGCTTTAGGGTTAATGGCATTTTTCCATATGAGTTCAAACCAAGAACTTTTTGTAACTCGGGTTTGAAAATTTGATGACAAGAAGCACTGGTGAAGACACCTTTTGGCTTAGGGAGCCAGCAGATGCTATCAGCAGAGGAAGTCACTTTTTAGCAGTGGCTAGACTTAATCCTCGAAATGAAGCATCTCATAATGACAGGATTTATTTTCAAAGAAGCAATCAGCTTCTTTTTGATCGATAATGATTCTTTATTATGCACAATTATGCTCAAATGGCATGTCACTAAATTGTCAGCTCCTCCAAAAGTCTTATTATGGATTCTTTCTTTTCTAACAAGTACTTGAAGGTAACATGATCCAAAAAACGGTCACTTTTTCCCTTAATAAATGAGATCTAAACTTATATAAAGTAAACACATTGATGAAAAGCACCTTTTAAGTGGTTGAATAGTTGCACTGAGCAAAATTCAATGTCCTTGATTAGTAAACCATCTTTTAAGTGGTTGAATATGTTAAAGATATATATTACAATATCTTAATTATTTAATTTTGGACATTATTTGATAATTAAACTTAATTGAGTTTAAGTGAGACTCTTCCAAGACAAGTTTGATAAGTTTCAAATCCTACTTAAGATGGTAGAGATGTCAATGGGCCACGTCCAGCCACATGAGTCAGCCTATGGCCCGGCCTAACTTGCCATCTTTTTTTTAAAGAAAAACTTCTCAAACTATATTTCCCAAACTTGACTTGTGGCCCGGTCAGGCCAACCATAGTCCACCCGCGGCCCACCAATAAGATGAGATTTGATAATGGTTATCTTCTGGAAATCTAACTTGATACTTGGCAGTTGATTGAGTAAGATATGATTCTATCTTTGCTGATTTTCACTTAACTTGCATGGCTGGGATTTTTGGTGATTATGTGAAATCCTTGCAGTTAGTCACGTAACTAATGTTGGTGGGATTTTTGGTGATTATGTGAAATCCTTGTAGGTGCGTTTTTCTTAAGTTGTCACTGTTGATTGGGAGGCCATGGAGTTGGCCAAGTTTACATTGATCATTAATCCATATATTGCAGCTGCGTTGTCCTCTTTGGTCTTTGTGGTTTAGTGGGTGTTTTTCAGCAACTACATTTTAATTGAGTTATCATTGTTTATTGGAAGGTGAAGCAGCTAGTTTTTCATTGGTGTTTGTGTGATTTTTTGGATTGAAGTAGTGGGGTTTTCAGTAGTGAAAAACATGTAGGATTTTGTTGCGTTTCCTCTGCTATTGCCTGATTTATTAGGGTTCTTTTGTTGCTATCTTGTGTGGAAAAAATCGATAATGATATGGTGACTCGACAGCTGGATTTTTAGGGATATTTGAGTGATTTTTGAAAGCTGATTTTCGAATATTTTTCCTGATTGGGAGCGACATTTTTCTATCCATCGTGGGTGATTTTCGGGGCTGTTTTTGCAATGTGTTTTTGTTACAAAACTGGATGACTTCAAGCTGGTTATTAAAAACAAAAGAAAGTCAGCTAGAACCAAAGGAAAGAATAGGTTCAGGGAGCTTCAAACTCCCACCTAATTTATGAATATCTTATTTTGGAACATAAGAGGGCTCAACGACCCTCTTAAACAAAGTTCTTCTACAACACAATATTGGCTCCAAGAAATAGAAATAAAATTACTATGTTAGCTGATGATATGGGTTATTTTTGTACAAGGCAGGATGAGATTGAGAACACTACGATTAATTTTTTCAAGAATCTACTTGGAATGCCTGAATCAAGTGGAAGAGGAGATCTCAATTGGGTTATTAAAGAGAAAATTAGTCTAGAAGCCAGGGAAGTCTTAATCAGTCCAATATCAGTTCAGGAAATTAAGAACACTCTCTTCAGCTTGAACCCATGTAAGGCTCCAGGCCCTTATGGCTTTAACGCCCTTTTCTTTCAAAAGACTTAGAGCATTATTAGTGAGTTGGCGGTGGAAGCAGGCCAGGAATTTTTTTTACTCCTTTAAAATTCTTAGGGAAATCAACAAAACATACATCTTCCTCGTCCCAAAGACTTGAAACCCCACTTGCATGGAAGATTATCACCCCATATCATGTTGCAGCACCATATACAAATTCATTTCAAAGATAATTGCAAATAGATTGAAGAAATATAGGGAACTCCTTATCAGTATATCCCAAGGTGCTTTTGTTCAGGGAAGGAGCATTGGGGATAACATCCTGATTGTCCAAGAATTTATGAGGGAATACAATTCCAAGAAGGCTATTAAGAGCTACTACAAAATTGATTTACCATTGGGGATAACATCCTGATTGTCCAAGAATTTATGAGGGAATACACTTCCAAGAAGGCTATTAAGAGCTACTACATCAAAATTGATCTTTTAAAACCTTTAATACAATTAAATGGGAATTCATCATTGATTGTCTTCATGCTTTTGGACTTACATAAGTATTTATTGGATGGATAGAAGAATGCATTATATTAGCAAATTTCAACTTGCTAATCAATGAAAGTCCAACAAATTTCTTCAAGAATTTTAAAGGAATTAGGTAGGGGGAACCCCTCTTCCCCTATCTGTTCTCACTAGTCATTGAAGTCCTCTCCAGAATGCTGGCAACCTTCAATAATCCAAAATTCAAATTTCATCATAAATGCAAAGTGTTGAAGCTAAATCATTTATCTTTTGCAGATGATCTACTATTGTTGTGTGAGGTGAAACTTATTCATTAACTCTAATGATGAGGATTCTTAAGGAATTAAGCAAACCGACAAGTTTGACTATTAACTTTCATAAAATCTATATGTTTATTTCATCATATATGCAGAATGGGGAAGAGTTAAGCATGTTAACCTCCAAATTTGCGCCCCTCCCTTCAGATATCCAAGAATACCAATTACTATTAACAAGCCAGGATATGCGAACTTCTTACCCTTGGTTGAAATGTTCAAAACCAGGATCAATGCCTGAAAAAATAGGTGGCTGCATTTTGCTGGAAGATTGCAACTGATATCCACAGTGATGACGAATGTGCACATGTATTGGAGTGCCCACTTGGTGCTGCCTAGGAAGATTATTAAGGAGATTGAAAGATACATCAAGCAGTTTCTATAGGCTGGAAAAATTGGAAGTTCTATGTGGCCAAAGTGAAATGGGGTGAATTATGTCTTGATAAAGAGGAAGGGGGTCTAGGGATTACATCTCTTATGTCTATGCAAGAAGTGCTACTTTCAAAGAGGATATAGAGGATATTCAAGGATAAGGAGACCCTTTGGTTAAAGTAGATCGACGAGTACTATATGAAGGAGAAAAGCTTCTGGCAATTAGATCAAATCAGAGAAAACTCGTGGAGTTTTAAGAAAATTTTTAAATTGAGGGACCAAACATACCACTTGATGAAGAAACCAGTTGGAAATGGTGAATCAACATGGTTTTGGTTTGATAAAGGATTGATTTGAGTCCTTTAAACAATAGGAATGAGCTTAGACACATGATTACCAAGATTCCTATTCAAGCAAGAGTTATCTCAATCTTACGTAATGGAACCTAGAATTGCAATTTTTGAGGGGCTATTAGCATAGATAATTTGCTACCTAGCAATCCACCAGCAGACAAGGAGGATAAGAAAATCTGGTTACACAGCAACTCTACGGAATTTTCCAACAATTCCTGTTATAAGCTGTTTAGGGATATTCATCTCAAGGTCCATTGGTTCGAGCTAGTTTGGAAGAATTCTTTTTGCCCCAAAGCAACTTTCATAAGTTGGCTTACAACGAAAGATAGGCTCAAAACTAAAGCTATATGGTATGGCATTTCAACCAACTTGGATACCAGATGCAGTTTATGCGGAAGGGAGAGTGAAACTCATAATCATTTTATTTTTCCAATGCAAAGTTTCACACGTTATCTGGGCTAGGGTCCAAAATATATTACAAGTTCATTGACTTCAGGATGAATGGGTGAACATCATACATTGGACTATCAATATGATGACCAAACTGAAGTTAGATAGAGTAGCTCTTAAGACAGCACTTTGTTAAGCAATTTATACAATCTGGAAAGAAAGAAATAGCAAGTTACACAAGGAAAAGGTGATGGAAATGCAGAAGCTCTCAGACGCAACAATCCACCAGATTAGAGAACTCTTTATAGCCAAAGAAAATCATATTAAACTTTTTCCACGCATGAGGAGTTGTTGGAATTTATAATGCCCTGACAAAAACTACTTTACTAGGAATCGTAGATTCCTAGCTCATTGTTTGCTTTCTTTGTCATTGCGATGTAATATTGAATTCTTGCCATTACGATGTATTTTTTTCAAGCTTAGCTTGAGTTAATACAAACATCATTTTCTTTTTAAAAAAAACAAAGATATAGAAATCCTTTAGGTATAATTTGTAAAGACCCTTACCCATAAGGTCAAAAAATGTAGGTAATAGATGAATCAATCGATAATGATAGTAAGAAATTTGATGCATAACTTTAGTTCATCTTAGGAGTTGCTAAGTCTCTTAACATTCTTTTTCTTGCCATTTCATCTTCAAAAGTTTCTTCCTCTCTTTCACCTTCATAATCACTACTTAAAGTTATGGAAATTGGCATGTTATCCTCTTAACTTCTACCTTCCTATTTCTTTAATTTTCGATTCTTAATCTTAATTTGGATAAAAAATTAGTTTACTTGTATGAGAAGATCTTGGTATAAATCAATCAACCTTTAAAAAATTTAGATAAAAGCTTTACACCAAAAATCTAGTCAATTGTATCTTCAATTTTTTTTTTGGTACAAGGAAGCAATCACAAATTGCTAAGTGCAAACAGGGACGGCCCTAGGCCGAGTAACACCTATGAGATCCTCCTGAAGAAAATGGTATGTTAAAAATTAGTGCATCTTACTTAAGATTATTTACTGTTTTACTTGGTCAGACTTAGTCGTTGTTTCTGCTCCTATTATTTAGGATTGGATAAGTAGTTGAGTTTGTTTAGGAAAAGTTTGTTGAGTTTGAGGTTATTTATGTAATGTTATTTGTGTCTTAGTTATAATAAAACATTTTTTTCCAAAAATTAGCTTCATTCGCATATTTTCTCTTCATTTGTTTCATGGTGGAGCTATCCAGGGGGATTATCAAGGTGAGTAATATCGAAAATACCACTATAGGTCCAAGTAGTCAATGCACATATTTACTTCGCGATAAATATGCACAATACGACACTGCCAAGGTTGGCTAAGCAGTTCCTTACAAGCACGAATAAGTTGATAGAATTGATATGTAGGCTAAAAGTTCTCATTCACTTTGTTAACGGCCAAAAGAGAGTCTGATTAAATAAACACATTTCGGAAGCCTCGATCCTAAGCCAAAAGCAGTCCATTATTATCAAAACAATTTCAATGATTAAAAAATTAAATCCATTCACGCGGTTCAACTATAAAAATCTTGAACTACTCAACCTTTTAGTCTGGCTTATCTTAATAACTCTTGTTATTCAAACTTGTTCAATTTATTAATTAATCGAATAATTTTCTAAAACTAATCAATTTTTATAAACGAGAATAAACTAGTTGGTTTAAATTTAATAATCTCCTTATTAAATTAACCTTCAATTTTTTTGATGAGCAAAGATAATCTTCTGCTTTAATCTTATTTCAAGTTCTTTAGTTTTGTTTAATCTTTATTGTATACTAGTTTTATATTGATTTAATATCGGTTGAACATTTTAAATCTTAAACATTTTATCTTACTGGGAAATTTCATTTAATCTTTATAGTATGACTGTGAAAACCAAGTCAAACCCATGGGAAATTTCATTAAATCTTTTTAAAGGATATGAAAATCAAAGGAATAAGAGAGTTTTAAATTAAAAATTCAAGTAATAAAATACTGAAAATTATAAAAATGTTCATCATTTTTTTGTTAACTCAATTCAAAGGCTACACATTCATTCCTTTAGATTCGGTTGATTCTAGAAATGAAGCAATTATCCTTTTATTTCAAGCATATAAACTTGATTTTCCTCAAAACTAAGAGGAATTGAAAAAAAAACATATGTAATTTAATTATACAAAGGTTTCTAATCAATTTTTTATTAACAAACAAAGTGAATATTAAAATACAAATTTCATTTACTTAATAATAACTTTAAGAGCGAGTTTATAAAGTTTATTGTAAACAATCGTTCAAAAGCTTAAATGATTTTATTTGTTTTATTCCTCACTAATAATTAAATTAAATTGAAAGCTGATGCAATTAAATTAATCTACTTTACTTCTTGTTCTAGTCCTTAAAAATAATTACATATTGGGAGGAAAAAAAAACTAGAAAGCAAATATGCAATCTCAATTTTATTCAATTTACTGTGGATACAAATCAATTGCATAAAATTGAAACAAGGATAAATAAATACTTGAATATGAAAGGATTGCAATGGCAAATGTTCCTTCTCCCAATCGAAAATGAAGAAAATCTTTCCTAATCTTCCAACTTCTTCTTAATGGTAGATCTCTCAAATATGTCAATTTTCCTCTAGATTCGAAAAACAAAACTCGTCCTCCATATTGAAAAAGTATTTATATAATGAAAGCAATGTTTTAAAACCACACTGGAAGTTAAACGGATAAAATAAAAAGCTTAAAGTTTAAAAGATTCAACCGGTATTAGACCATCATAAAATTAGCTAAAAATTGAATAAAATTAAATAATTTAAAATATGATTGAAAGAAATTTTGGAATATTCTTGTGGTCCATATGATTCACAACCATCACAACGTTTTACAAATGTTGTAATAGCCTGTTGCTGTCTATTGTCTCTGTAATGGGAAGAGCAATATATGGACAGTTATGGGTCGATTTTTGGGTCCCTAACTGTCCACTTTTAATTTTGAAAAGTTTACACCATTAACCGGAGAGTTTGAGAGGTTAGAAGATTCAGAAACATTTCATTTTTGACAGTGGGATTTAACCAATGGATCAAGCTTTTTCAGGTAGCAATAGTTGGAGGTATGATTATTTCGATTATGCTTCCGTCTATCTTTGGATATATATATGCATACATGTTGTTGATATATATATGTAATAATGTTGTATGTGATACATATATTGTATGTAAATTGATTTAAGCTAATATTTGGCATCAGAGCCTTTTGTATACCTCTGCCTTGCATGTCCTCTGTTATTGGTTTATGGGTGTGTTGTTTTCTGCCCATATGTCTTTGTTTGAGTGCCCACATGATGGCGTTGGTGTAAGGCAGTACCGACACATGGTACCGCCATATATATTTTATCTTTTAAAAAAATACAAAGCAAGTTGTCGTAACTTGCTTACATGTTAGCAAATTGTTTACGTAAACAACTTGCATGCAAGCTACCAAAATGGACAGCTTGCATGCAAGCTGTGCAAAGAGGGGGAGGGTCTTTATATAGACCCTACTCCGTAAGCTGTGGTGGCAAAGACGCAGAGGAGGGTCTATATAAAGATCCTCCCCCTCTTTTATAAAAAATAATTGCATATGTATATGTGGGAGTGTTCAAAAGCATTGTGGGAGAGAGCGTTTTTGGGTATTCTTGGGAAACATTTTTCCTAAAAGATGAGTGACAAAATTGTGTGGATTTTATCCTAAAGATAGTAAATTTGGGAAACACCTTATGTGGTAGTGCCACTATTTTGTTGTATTGTTTTTCACTCTCTATACCTGCTATTTTCATTAGTGGAAGTTTATTTGGAGTTTAGCCCGTGGACGTAGTCCAAATTAGAGGGTGAACCACGTTAAATTTCTGCGTATTATTTTCTTGCTTACTTTTTTGCCAGAGTCTTGGGAGACTTTGAAGATTTCAATCACCAATTCTACAGTAGATGGTGTTGTTAACATGGAATTTGTAAAAAGTGGAATTCTGAATGAAGAGATGAGATGGAGATCATAGAGTTCAGCCTCTTCACCACAGTCAGAAGTTCTGGTCACAGGTTCTAAGGGGAGGAGCAAATCTAGAGGTCTAAATTTCAGAGATAAGACCAGAGGAAGATCAAATAAATATGTAAATGTTGAGTGTCATCGCTACAAAAAGAAGGGTCACATCAAAAGGTTCTGTCGAAAGTTCAAAGAAGAAAAGAACAAAAGCAAAGAACTCAAGAAAGATGATAGCAATGATGGTGAACACGCATCGACGGCTACCACCATTGATGACTTTCACAGCGTCTCATACGATAATGATGTGAGTAGTGCATCCTGTGAGTCTAACTGGATAGGTGATAGTAATGTCACTATTCATGCCACATCACATAAAGAACTCTTCTCATCATATACAAAAGGATATTTTGGTGTTGTTAAAATGGGAAATAGCAGTTTAGCCAAAATCTCCAAAAAAGGTGATATTTACTTGGAGACAGACAATGGCATGAGACTGCTTCTGAAAGATGTCAGACATGTTCCTGATCTTTGCCTCAATCTAATCTCGGTTGGCATACTTGATGATGAAGGTTTTTGCAGCACTTTCAAAGATGGAAAATAGAAACTTACTAAAGGCTCCT
Organism: Erythroxylum baracoense; assembly: GCA_025629805.1. Classification (NCBI taxonomy): domain Eukaryota; kingdom Viridiplantae; phylum Streptophyta; class Magnoliopsida; order Malpighiales; family Erythroxylaceae; genus Erythroxylum; species Erythroxylum baracoense. Next base: position 25,536,917 of record JAOTAY010000007.1, read on the forward strand.
TGGTAATCTCCAAAGGTAAGAAATGTTCAAAGTTGTATGTAATGCAAGCAAAGGTCTCCAACAATGTTGTGAATCCAGTGGAAAAAGATGATACAATTGAATTATGGCACAAAAGACTCGGTCATATAAGCGAGAAAGGAATGACTCAGTTGGTGAAAAAGAATGCATTATTTGGAGTTGACCAGGTACACTTAAAGAAGTATGCTAATTGTTTTGCAGGAAAGCAAAATATAGTTGCCTTCAAAAGTTCCCCTCCTTCCATAATGAAAAATGTGTTGGATTTGGTACACTCAGATTTATGTGGGCCAATGCCAAATTCACTAGGTGGTGCTCAATACTTTGTAACTTTCATTGATGACCATTCTAGGAAGACGTGGGTGTACACATTGAATCTAGATGTTTTCAAGCAATTTCATGCCTCAGTTGAAAGACAAACTGGGAAGAAGTTGAAATGCCTTCAAACAGACAATGGTGGAAAGTACACTAGACCATTTGATGTCTATTGCAAAGAGCATGGTATTCGACATCAGACTACTCCTCCTAAGACATCGCAATTAAATGGTTTAGTTGAGAGGATGAACATGACTTTGATGGAGAGAGTTAGAAGCCTACTCTCACATGCAAAGTTGCCTAAGACATTTTGGGGCGAAGCTCTATTCACAGCAGTTCATATATTAAATCGCTCACCATGCATTCCTTTACAGTCTGATGTTCCGGAGAAAGTATGGTCAGGAAAGGATGTTTCCTATGATCATCTGAAGGTTTTTGGTTGCAAAGTTTATGTTCATATTCCTAAAGATGAGAGATCCAAGATTGACGTCAAGACTCTTCAGTGTATATTTATTGATTACGGAGAAGATCAACTGGGTTATCGATTTTATGATCCAATCCAGAAGAAGTTGATTCAGAGTCGTGATGCTATATTTGTCGAAGATCAAACCATTAAAGATCTCGACAAAGTGAAAATGGATGCTTCAAGAACTAATGATGACTCAGTGAATTTAGAGTTAACTCCTCCAAAAACGGTGTGAAGACAATTTGGAGATGAAATTGAAAGTCACCAGTAGAATGCAGCTGATGATGATGCTCCCATTGAAAATCAAACAGATGAAGATTCTGATGAAGATGATGTCCAGAACCAACCACTAACACCAGAGACTACTCAGGTTCCAATAAGGAGATCTACGTGAGTAAGACAAGCCATAACTAGATACTCCAATGATCAGTATGTGTTATTTACTGATGGGGGAGAACCTGAAAATTTTCAAGAGGCTATGATAGATGAACATAAGATGAATTGATTTGAAGCCATGTAAGATAAGATGAAGTCCTTGCATAAGAATAAAACTTTTGAGCTGGTGAAATTGCCGAAAGGCAAGAAAGCTTTGAAAAATAAGTGGGTGTTTAAGATTAAACATGATGAACACAATCCTCATCCAAGATTCAAAGCTAGATTGGTTGTTAAAGGATTTAACCAAAGAAAAGGTATTGATTTTGATAAGATATTTTCACCAGTCATTAAAATGACATCCATCTATATAGTGCTCAGTTTAACAATAAGTCTAGACTTAGAAATCGAGCAATTGGATGTCAAGACAGCTTTTCTTCATGGAGATTTGGAAGAAGAGATATATATAGAGCAGCCAGAGGGTTTTAAGGAAAAAGGGAAAGAGGACTATGTATGTAGATTGATGAAAAGCCTTTATGGTTTAAAACAGGTACCGAGACAGTGGTATAAGAAGTTAGAAATAGTTATGGGGGAGCAAGGTTATAAGAAGACTACTTCAAATCACTGTGTTTTTGTACAGAAATTCTCTAGTGATGATTTCATTATCCTTTTACTTTATGTTGATGATATGTTGATTGTTAGCCAAAATATCAACAAGATTAACATTTTGAAGAAGTAATTAAGCAAATCTTTTTCCATGAAAGACTTAGGGCTAAGAAAATATATTCTTGGCATAACAATTATTAGAGATAGGAGTGCCAAGAAATTATGGTTATCATAAGAGAAGTACATTGAGAAAGAACTTCAAAGGGTCAACATGGATAAAGCTAAAGTGATTAGTTGTCCTCTTGCTAATCACTTTAGGTTGAGTACTAAACAATGCCCTTCCACAGATGAATAGAAGGAAGAGATGATGAAAGTCTCCTATGATTTGCAGTTGGAAGTTTAATGTACGTTGTGATATGTACACTGCCAGATATTGTTCACACAGTTGGAGTAGTGAGTAGGTTCCTTTCAAATCCCAGTAAGGAATATTGACATTTTGTGAAGTGGATTCTCAGATATCTACGTGGTACTTCCAAAATATGCTTATGTTTTAGAACTACCAAGCCTGTGTCAGTTGGTTACATAGATGCAAACATGACCAGTGATATTGACTCTAGAAAGTCTATTTCAGGTTACTTAATTATCTTTGCAAGGTGAGCTGCGTCATGACAATCAAAATTGCATAAATGTGTTGCTTTATCCACCACTAAAGTGGAATTTATTGCTGCAACTAGAGCATGCAAGGAGTTCCTATAGATGAAGAAGTTCTTAAATGAACTTGGTTTTCAACAAAATAGATGTCAACTGTTTTACGACAACCAGATTGTTATTCACCTTGGGAAAAATTCCTCATTCTATTCAAGATCAAAGTATATTAATGTGAGATATCATTGGCTCAGAGAGGTGTTAGAAAAGAAGCTATTACAGCTTAACAAGATTCATACGCATAAGAATGAATTAGATATGATAACAAAGGTTCTACCTAGGGGAAAGTTTGAGTTCTGTCGATCATCTATCGGAATGATAGTAAATACCATATAATCAGTAGGGAAAGAATTGTAAGGCAATTACCGACATAGGTATTAAAAAAAGAAAAAAAAGAGAGAGCAAGTTGTCTTAAACAACTTGCTTGCACGTTGTCACAGTGGATAGCTTGCATACAAGCTGTATGCATGACAAGAAAGAGGCGGTGGAGGGTCTATATAAAAATCCTCCCTCCTCCTTTCATAAGAGAGCATTATATACATTTGTATGAGAGAGTGATTTTGGGTATATTTTTTGCAAACCTTTTTCTTAAAAAGGTGAATGACAAAATAGTGAGGTTATTATCCTAGGGATAGTAAATTTAAGAAACACCTTGTGTATGAATGTCATTATTTTGTTGTATTATTTTTGCTCTTTATACCTGCTATTTTCATTAATGGAAGTTTTATTTAGAGTTTGACTCGTAGATGTAGCCTAAATTAGAGGATGAACCATGTTAAATTTCTGTGTCTTATTTTTTTGCTTATTTTGCCTATAGGATTTAATTAAACAATTTTCCCAACAACAAGCTGATTTTTTTGCAGTATCATGTGGAGTCCTATTCTTTGCGTGGTTTTTAAATAAACAGAGCAACTCTTCGACTTGAGTGGATACCGTCTACAAACGATTCTCCACGCCATTAACCTTTGCAAACTTTTGATCCATGCTCTCTCAGTGTTCACCAATAGAGCCCCAAAGTTGTTCTTCCATATAATTGACCTTGTCTTCCTAATTAGTTCTGCCAACGATAGGTAAGTTGTTCTTCTTGTGCGCCAGTTCCCGACGATTGAAACCTACTTTGATGCCAGATATGTAACAACCAAGGATTTGGATGAGATGAGAAAAAGAGAATAGAAGGAGGTGAGAAGAAAGAAGAATAACGATTTGATTATGATTGCCCCCGTCGTCACATGTGGAACACTGTAAATAGGGGTGATATAATTCCTTTCTCCACTCAACATAACCGAATAAAAAACTGAATAACAAAATAACAAAAAATGCCCTCAAATATTGAAAATAACAAAATAGCTCCCTCCCATATATTGAACTTGCTACATTTATCTACAAGCCCCATATCTAGTTGGTTGTTCAGGTTCAACGAAATTGGTAGTCATCTTTTGTTACTTATCTTGTAAGGAAAATTCAAACAATCCAAGCTACGTATGCTCGCTACGTTGTTAAGCTCTAGGATCCATAGGAGGAAGCTTGTATATTCTTTCTATCTAATTTTGTTGTTGCCTTTTCATATTTAGGAGTATGATGTAATACTTGATGACCTTTGGGCCTTACTAATTTATTAATTAAAAATTGCAAATTTCCAAAATATGTGATTTTGCACGGTATAATAACTGTTTTTACATGGAACTTATCCTAATATCATATCAAGCTTGTTTATAAAATAAAGTCAACGACAAAATATTTAATACATTAAACTCTTCACTCTGCGTAAGTTTAAAGAAGGTCGTAATATATATAATTTGTTTTTAATTTTTATGTAGAAACTATTTCTACGAATGGAGCCTATAATTTTATGATCAGTTACTATTCTATCTTGATTCTGATTGCCAACTGCGCGCGCACAAAAGCCATTAGGTTAGGCTAGAGAGAGAACTTACTATATTAAGGAGTTATGGCCTGAAATGTTTAAAAACAGAGTAGTAGTGTACTGGTCGTTGGATCAGATGATTGCAGAGACTGGTTTAAAAAGGCGTCAAAACGTTTCAGATATTTGTCTTCGATGCTTGGCCGTGTGTGGGAAAAACATATTATCCATCAATCAAATATAAATGCAATTCATGCAAACACACCTCTCTCGTCTCTCATCAAACATCTCTTACCTCACCAAGATGAATCTCCACAGCTATGCTTAAAACCCAACCAAAATTCACCTACCATTAACATCCCTCCACCAGACCCATCAAACCAGCTCCATTTTGAAGCCACCTATAGGCGTGTATGTAGTCTTCTTCTTTCTCAAACACAGTCCAGGTCTCTCTTGAAGGGCCTCCAACTCCACGCCCACGTCATTAAATTAGGCCTCCAATCTCTCCCTCTTGTTTCTCATCAACTCATCAACTTCTATGCCAAAACCCAGTTGCCTCTCTTATCTCGCAAAATTTTTGAGGAGTCTCAGTTCAGATCCGCCACCACTTGGAGCTCCGTGATTTCCTCGTTTGCCCAGAATGAGCAGCCAACTCTCGCCATTGAGTACTTTCGCCGAATGCTTCATGATCATGTGCGGCCTGATGATCATATATTCCCTGGTGCTACTAAGTCCTGCGCCATTTTGGGTAGATGTGATATTGGGAAATCCTTTCACGGTCTTGCGGTTAAGACTGGGTATGATTTTGATGTGTTTGTCGGGAGTTCCGTAATCGACATGTATGCGAAATGTGGTGGGATAAGAGATGCGAGAAAGATGTTTGATGAAATGCCAGAACGAAATGTGGTCTCTTGGAGTGGTATGATTTATGGCTATGCTCAAATGGGTGAAAATGAGCAGGCTTTGAAGCTGTTTAAAGAAGCTTTGTGCCAGGATTTGGATGTTAACGATTTTACGTTTTCCTGTGTTATAAGGGTCTGTGGGAGTTCTACGTTACTTGAACTTGGAAAACAGATACATGGTTTGTGTTTAAAAACGAGCTATGATTCATCCAACTTTGTAGGCAGTTCTCTAATTTCTTTGTACTCTAAGTGTGGTATTATTGAAGGAGCTAATAGGGTCTTTGATGAAGTGCCCATTAGGAATCTTGGGATGTGGAACGCCATGTTGATTGCTTGTGCTCAACATGGGCATACTTGTAGAGTGTTTGAATTATTTAAAAGGATGGAAATTGATGGGATGCGACCAAATTTCATTACTTTCCTATGTTTGCTTTATGCATGTAGCCATTCAGGGTTAGTTAATCAAGGAAAGCATTACTTTGAGCTTATGAAGAAGTACGGGATTGAGGCCGGGGATCAACATTATGCTTCTTTGGTTGACTTGCTGGCCCGTGCTGGAAAATTGGAGGAAGCACTTCGTGTTGTTGAAGGAATGCATAGACAACCAACAGAATCTGTTTGGGGAGCTCTTTTGATAGGGTGTCGGATGCATGGAGACACCGAGTTGGCGGCCTTTGCGGCTGACAGAATTTATGAGTTGGGTCCTGTGAGCTCAGGTATGCACATTCTGTTATCTAATGTTTATGCGGCAGCTGGAAGATACGAGGATGCAGCTAAAGCTAGGAAGTTGCTTAGGGACCAGGGCATTAAGAAGGAGACAGGTTTGAGTTGGGTTGAAGAGGGAAGCAGAGTACACACATTTGTTTCGAGTGACAGGTCGCATCCTAAAACCATTGAAATATATCGTAAACTGAATGAATTGGGAGAGGATATGGAGAGAGCTGGTTATGTTGCAGACACAAGGTTTGTACTTCAACAAATAGATGGTGGTGAAAAGAATGAGGCAATTAGATATCACAGCGAGAGACTTGCCATTGCATTTGGTCTAATTACCTTCCCACCGGACAGGCCAATCAGGATTATGAAAAACTTGCGAGTTTGCGGTGATTGTCACACTGCAATCAAGTTTATGTCCAAGTGTTGTGGAAGAGTGATCATTGTGAGGGATAATAACAGGTTTCATAGATTTGAAGACGGAAAATGTTCATGCGGTGACTACTGGTGAAAACCCAAAGATGAAAAAGAAAAGAACTCAACACTCATTGACTTAATCACCATTTTTTATTTCTTTGGCGATATGCAGTTGTAGTTGAGATTGATCCTTGCGTTTGCCTAAATTCTTGTGCCTCACCAGTAGGTGGAAGATATGCCTCTTTCTTCTTTGAATCATAGGCTTTGGTGCTGTATCCTCTTTTTTGTTGTCATTGTTAGTTTATGTCCTACAACTAATTGCTTTGGTTGTTGTTTAGTGACAAAAATTATTAATAAAGGCATTCTTTATCTTTATGTATTAATTATATTTGATGTTTTAATACTAAAGATAACATCACTGGAATAATTAATATATAATTGAAATTTTACTATGAGATTATAATTATGAGATTCAATTTACATATAAGTATTATTCTTAAATGTTCCTAATTGTAGTTTCATCAAGATGAAATATTGTTGAAACGGTAAAATTAGCACATATTATGTTTCTTTCTTATGAAGAAAGTAATTGATCTCATAAATTAAAATATTCGGATACTTAAACTAATGTGTGGGTAATTATTATAGAATAAGTCGTTGAACTAACCCGACTATGAGAGTCCTAAATGGAATATTACTTATGTGTCTGTGAATTTCCTCATAATGATGATTGTATAATTGATCCTTAGACTTGAGATTACCAAAGTATCTTATGTGAGAATTATTGTGTTTTGACTTTTGATACTACTTATATATTGCCCTAGGATAATTCAATCGGTAGTACTTGTGTGTAGTAAGAACCGTATGGAGATAGTTGAATAAGTCAATAAAGGATTCGTCACTCTAAATTAATTAGAGAGAATGTTTCACTATTCTTGATTAATAGTGATTTATATAATTTTTTGGCCAGAGTGAACTGACATTTGCAAAGATGTTTTTCAAATATTAATTAAAAATTAATTACTAATTAGTAAGAACGAACATGATTGGGCCAAAAGAGTAGACACTATGTTCATATTCTGTCCAATTAGAATATTGAATGATGAAATGATTAAATTATACATCATAACTATGTATATAAAAGTTAAGTCAAACCACTTTTACATTCTTGATTTTTTAGTAGTCATGACATGTTGCTAGACGTCAATCTTGGTCTATAATTATAAATTTTTTAATTGGAGAACTAAAGATAAATTAAAAAGATTTTTAATTTATCTAATTCTAATTATGAATTATAATTATAATTTATAATCATTGCCAATATATTAGGAACCTAATGGGTCACACAGTTTGAGAAACTTTATGGATCAAATATAAGATATTTGATTTTATTAAAATTAATTTAATTATAATTAAGGAGTTTAATTTTAATAAAATTACAAAACCACCCTAATGATTTTTCTATTAATAGGAAGAAAAGAAAAATGCGCTAGCACTCTTACATTACTTCTCTCAAAGTATTGAGAAGTTGTTCTGTGAATACCATCAGAGGCTGGACAAGTGAACAACTTATGGTTGACAAATCAGAAAAAGTTTCAAAAAAAATTTCAACAGGAACACAAACAAGGTACGATTTCTTATGATTCGTATTTTTGTTTTATTCAAGTTAATCGATTATTGGAATCCTCTCAGAATCTGTAAAAACTTTTGTTTTTTGCTGCACCCTGTGAATCAATCATGGTTGGATTCCAACAGCCATATCAAAGCCTCCTTTAATTGTTTATCTTGAGTTAGAGGCTTCATTGTTATTGATGTTGATAAAGATTAAGGTTTTAAGATTTTGAATCTATTGATGCTACTGTATTGCGACTATTCTTGTCTGTTATGATTTTCTAATTAATTGACAAGAATAAGATTTATTTGTTCTGGAAACTTGCTTATGCATGTTTTCAAAAGCATGTTCGTATTGCCATTGTGTAATTGTTTTCTATATGTATGTGCATATTGCCATTGTGTTATTATTTATTTTCTAGATCTGGAAAATTTGCTTTCTCTATGTGTTATGCATTTTTTGGGTTTATTGCCTTGTGTTGTTGTTCTTCTGGATTGTCTCTCCTTATGCTTGCGATTATTGCCTTAAAGCTCTTAATTTCTGGGCATTAAAATACAGCCACTAGTGGCTAGAACCATGCGAGAGACCCACCAACGGTTGAGGAAGAAAACGAGTGGCTATGTCACTAGTGTAGATGTTCGAAAGCATTAGTGACGCCATTGGTGTAGATGTTTAGAAGCACTAGTGACGCCACTGGTTGGCATTGTCAAGGGTGATAAACGCCCATGGAGAGACGATAAGGGATGTAGCACCCCACTTCCACCGAGCACGTATCCATATATCCCGAGGATATTCGGATACACACTTTGTGAGAGTGGTACGCTAGAGCAGTCAAACATAATTCATTGCAAATTTTTCTCATACATCACACGCATTTTCAAAAAACTAATATTCATTAATAGCCCATTTTATTTATAAACATTTTCAATTTACAAATATTACAATCAATATACATATTATTATAATTTCAGTAGTCACTTGTCATTACAAACTCACTTTTAATCAAACATTAAACACATTATCAAAATTTTATTAATCTTTTGGGCCCATTACAAATACAAAATTTGATCATAACTGTTATTACAAACATAATTCATTTATAAAATAAATTAAGCTTGCGAAATACAATATTTAATACTAAATTTATAGAAAATATATGCAGACGCCAACTAATCCTGACCTCTATCTCTTACTTAAATGTAGTGGTTAGACTCTAGTTGGTCTAACTGGATGTCTCCCTTGAGCCTGAAAAATATGTTGCATATTTTGGGGTGAGTTTTGCGAACTTAGTAAGTGAATCATCCTCGACGGTTCACCCATCACACATAATATAGTTCATGCTTCAAAATCACATACACTTTATGTCAGCATATAATACACATCATTTCACAGTTCACATTCAAAGCTGTCAAACAGTTAATTTTGATCATTTAAAATATACATATCAATTATATATCAATGTTCATGAGAGTCGAATTTGTTTATTACATTGTTGTCATCGAGTGCTTTTTTCACTATCCCGTATTCGTTGTAGATACCGGACTCTATCATACTGTCCCTTATCCATTAGGGATACAAGACTCTTTATACATTGAGCCTTAAACTCTTACCACAAATGTCTAAGCGTTAAGCTCTTTTTCACTGACGACTTTGATCACAACTACGTTTATATTTCATGCATTCATGGAATAAATGCATTTCAAATATTCAATCATCATGTTTAGTCCAATGCATTCACATTCATTTTCTTATTCACATTAATCATCAGACTTGGTCCGCCATTCAACATATAAGTTGAGAATAACTTATTTCAGTCCAATTCACATACAATAAGCACTTCTTATGTTCTCATATTTATCAAAACCGTCGGACTATTAATGTCCGGAATTGTATCAATCACATTCATATTCAGTAGTAATTCAATACAGAAATTTAAAACAGAACAAACAATGAAAGTGAGACCACCTAGGTCGACTCACAGTATGCTCCAAATTAGCTTTAGCTTTCATGATCCAAAAACGACTGGATGTTGATGTTCTATCCTATATATCACATTATGCAATATACATATTGCGCACACATTATTAATTGAACAATCATATAAACATTCAATTATACACATATGTATACGTGTAATGTATAATGTATGGTCATATTGACAATCCTGGGTATATTTCCTTTATTCACTTCTCATAATCATTTAACAACATCTTTCAATCATTCTTTAATACCTAATGAACTTTACTCACTTTACTCACCTCATTCATCGTCAGCTAGGTTCACTTAAGATCTCATTCAAACTTAATTATCTCATATGGAAGCACCCTAACATTGGTTGGTTCAAACTTCACTCAAAAGACAACTCTTTTTCTCCATAGGTCTGGCCACGATCGTGACATAAACATTTTTGTCAGGTCACGATCGTGGGGTGAGGGCCACGATCGTGCCCTACAAAATTTCCTCCTGCATTCATCCGAATTCAACATATATTTTAACACCAATTTCACACCAATTTTTCCAGAATTCACTATCTCTAGCACATCATCATTCCACGTTGATTCAAATACCAATTTGATTGCATTAAACTCTCAACCTATAATCATTTGATTCATCACATTCAACCAAATCCACCATTCACACAATCCTATCCTTTCTCTATAACATATCTTATTCATAAAGCATCAAACAATTCATTCACTATGTTATGTCCTCATTTAACACTCTAGCATTTCACATTTAGATGCATTGCCATCAACATCCTTTTCCTTAAAGTGTAACATCAAGATCAATCAAAACTTATCACTCATTTAACTAACTTTTGCCAACACCAAAATGTAAGCCCCAATTAAGTCCAAAAACATCATAGTTATATACCTCATCCTTAATTGGTTTAACTATTGCAAAAATCAAAACATTACCATGAAAAGTCACTTCCCACAATCGTGGCTTCCCCTGCCATGATCGTTACAAAAACAAATCTCTCATTTTTCCTACAGTTTTCCAGTTTTTCTCAAGACAAAATTTTAGGTCAGTTTTGTATGACCATTATGACCTAGAAAATGAGGTATTTATGTAACATTCCGTTATCCATGTTGAGACTAGAATAGTAAAAATGAGATATTATTAAGAAATTAGAAAATGTATTTCATGCTCATGCATTTTATGATATGCTCATACTTATGAATATTGAATTTTTACACATGAAAATAATTGTACATGCATTCATAGACATTCCGGGTATAATTGATTTATAATTGAATTGTTAATGTGATTTTGTGGAGAATTGTGGTTTTATATGTTGAAAACTTGATTTAGAGAATGTATTTAGTAATTTGGGATTTTTGAAGAATTTTAGAAAAATTTCTGAAATTTTGGGTAAATTTTGGATTAGGAAAAATGCCAAGTGGTAGGAAAATTGAAAAATAGCAGTAGAATTAACAATCAAATGGCAGTGAAAATTTTTATTTATGACTTTGGAATTTTATGACATATGTCATTAAAATTTGGAGACAATTGGAGTAGAAATTGGAGTTGAATGGACAAATTGAATGAGAAAAATGTAAGTGAACCTATAAGGAGATGACATGTGGCAAATCACTATTCTTTTAATTGTAAAGACCCTTCTTGTCTTGTTTCTCACGATGCTTTCTAATTGAAGGGTATTTGTTCTTGCTTTCTTCTTCTTCTACGTGACTTTCTCTTCTCCTTCC
>JAOTAY010000007.1:25548711-25559599 GCA_025629805.1 Erythroxylum baracoense
CACAAACATCTCCTTGGTTTCCGCACTTCACTTTAACATTCACTGCACCTTATATATAAAACCCACACTGAAGCCACATCCACTCACTCCACAACGTAGGCTGCATTTTTTCAGTATTTAATTAATGCCCATTAAAGAACTCACTCCACACCTACACGTATATTCAGCTCTACTTCTTAGACATCCACAATTGCCGCAGGGTATATTCAACAACTAATGCACCTGACGCACCCAGCTCACCTCACAGGCAAAATACGCAACCCTCTGCAACAGTAACTCACACACATAACCTAAGGTGCTGCACTCCTCACACTTAGATATTCCACACCAAAACATGTATATCACTTCAACCAAATTATCAACTCACACATTAACAGATTCTGGAAAGATCACATGCGTGTACGTTTCAGACTCCTCTTTCCAACTCAAATCCAATTTCCAGATCTTTTTATCCATTTGAGCCACAATCTACTCCATAAGCAGTCCCACTTAAATTCAAATACAAGAATTCCACTTCAACTCCAACACTTTAACAACTTCCGTATCTAGCTATTGTATTGTAATCACTTTTATATATCTAATTAATAGCCAAATAAAATGCCAAAACAAAGTAACAGATATATATAAAATATATCCTAACATTATGTTATCCACATTAATAGAAAATTTAACATTGAATAATTTTTGTTAAAAATTGAAAGTTCGAATACTTTAGTGTTATTTTTTAAAGTTCGAGTTAATATTATAAAATTGAGTAAAGTTTGAATTTTTTTAAATAAACCTTTTTAATAACATCTATTTTCTTATACCAAGTCGTCAATGGTAAACAAGTCCAAAATGACAAAAAATTGAATTTTTAATAGTTCAATTCTTTAAATTAATTATTTTTATTATACAGATATTTCTAATTGAATATTAAAGTAAATATGTGATAATATACGTCAATGAAGTTACAGTAAATTTAACATTAATTATATTTATAATATTTTAAAAATTTTAAAAATTAATTAATATACAGTTTAGTTTTAAATATTATTATGAAATAAAATTTAAAATTGAAATTAGAATGTACTCTTTATTTGACTAGGACCAAAACTCCAAAATCCTTGTACCCATAAAGGGTAAAGGCATAGACGCATCTGCCCGTGTGGGTTTGGGTCATAATGCTAGCTCATCCTATGTAAGCTAAGCTAGACATGTATATTAGATAGGATATTTGTGTGGCTCAAACTTCCAGCCTTCAGCTTTGAAAGTGTTAGGTGAGGCTGGAACCGATTAAGCCTGACCCAATTACATTGTTCTTAGTAAAGTCATGTCGTTTTGTTTATAAGAAATAGCCTTAATTTTAGGCTAAGTTTGGACAACTTGAGTTTGAGTTCGAGCTTAAGTCTGGCCCTAATTTGAAACCTAATTTTTCAAAAACTTGAGCTTAAGATTTAACTCAAAGTCTTATCAATTTAGACCTAATTTGGGTTGAGCAGGGACGGGCTCGACCCAAGCCCAGTTACCGTCCCTATCTACAAATACGCAATGCTTTCGTCTAGTTTCCTTCCATCTTCAAACGCATTTAATTACTATATTGTAATGTGTTAGTGAATTAAAATATTTGGTCTTGCTTACATCTGCTTGTACGAAATCAAAATCCAATTACATTACAACTTATAAGCATAGTATTTACTATCTAGATAAAATTCGGACTCCAATCGTTCTCTCCTTCGCGGGTCTATGGAAACCGGAAAGAGGAGGTTGCAGCAAATCGGCAGTGTACAAGAACAATTTGGTGCCACGTCGCATGTGCTCACTGGAGATTGCATATGACGTCACATTCAATACTTTGAGAAAATGTTGTTAATTTCCAAAATTGATAAAATTTTAAACTTGGGGTTAGAGTTTCGTCAAAAAATATTTTGTGGATTTAATATTGTTAGTAAAAAATTACAATAATGAACTTCAATTATTTTTAAAAATTAAGTTAATTTAAATTTTAATTTGAATGATTTTTATAACGTTGATTTTTTAAATATGAATAAATATCAAAATTATTTTTTAAAATATTAATAAATATATAAGTTTAAATTTAATTTTAGTGTAAGTGTAAATAACTTCAAAATCATCAAAATTTTCAAATATTCTAATTAAAAAATATCTCAAAAATATATTAAAATATAATAGTAAAATAAATTAATTGCACATATATTAATCAAATATTATCAATATAGTCTGGTTCTTAAATTTCATATAAATCTAAATTTAAACTAATAATTAATTATAATTGGTCAATTAAAAAATTAATTATTTCAAAATTAAGTTATTTTAAAAATTCAATAAATTGGATTCAATTCATTAATTTTATGTAATTGAATTCAATTCATTCGTTTAGAATGCTAAAAAAGAGATGACTTGACTTCAACCACATAATTGAATCTCATTTTCTTTATTAATCCAATTCACATCTTAAATGATCCGATTTGGTGTGTGAATTGAAGAGCTAATTCTTTTCAAAATGTTAAAAATTCTTTTTCCAAATATACACATCTTAAATATACAAATTACTACAAAACACACACATGTTGATTACATACTATTTTTATTTAAGGATAAAAAAGTCATATGAAGTAGTTGAATTTATTTTTATTGTGTTCTAAACAATATAATTGAATTCAATTCTAATATTTATAAATTTATTCCAAACAGTGTAAATCAAATTTAATTCAATCCAACAAATATAATTGAATCCAATTCAAAAGTTTTCAAATGACTTGTTAATTTTTAAAAAGTAAAAAATTATTAAAAGAAAAAATTTTCAATTGTAATAAATTGAAGATACCACCTTGGAAATGTTTAAATTTTTGTATTTTAGTTATGTGAGCACGACCAAAGATTTTGCCAGATTGTCAACACTCTGATTTTTCTGATTTTTCTCCCTATAGACAAGGGACTTCGTATCGTCGGGGCATGAGTTAACGTTGTAATTTACGTTATTCTTTCCATTGTATTCCAAAAACTGTTTTTTTAATCTTCTATTTATTACAATTGAACCCCAACGATGTATTATATTTCGAAAATACCCTTCCTTAAACCACCTGTTCTGTGAGTTGTCTCTCTGTTTCCCCTCGGCGCCTCTCCTCGTCTCAATCCCTAATCAGTATGTGAGTATTTACTTTTCCGTTTGGTTCCCAAGAAAAATGACACTAGAAAATTATTGATAATGGTAAAGTAAATGGTTTTGATTTTCCGCTTTTCCCCGAGCCCAGTAGTTGTTATATTAGTAGTAGTTTATCTCTCAAAGTTTTGAAGTTTGAGATTTGATAATTCGATATGTTGCTTGTGTTGTCACAAACTGCGTGGTTGACTGTGTGTTAGTATGCGTCCAATGTTTCAGGTCGCAGGAGGTGATTGCGAGGGAAGCGATCAAGCACGCCCTAAAGGCGTTAAGAAAGAGGCATTTGGCTGAAGAAGGAGCTCATGCCCCTGCTTATGCTGCACTTTCTAGGCCTATCATCTCTCAGGTCTCTTTTTTCTTTTTTGAAAATTTTTAAATCAATGCCTTAAGATATTCATTAACGCTTATTCCATCAATTGTGCTTCCAAGAGCATGCCTTGAATTTATGAATGCAATGCCTATTTTGGGTGAGATGAGAGTAACGAAGTTCACTTGTGATTTTAAAAGGTTGTTGGGTCTATGAAGTCCACCTCTCTTGCTACAATCTTCCTTCCGCTTCAAAATTGTATAAAGCTTAGCTTATAAGATGCTAGCAAAACAAGATAAACGACCTGATTTGCTTTTGTATCTCCGCCTCTGGCTTTTACATCACTGTTCAGATTCCAGATTGGCCCTTGCATTATCGAAATTTAATTTGTACCATAGATGAATATAGTTCATTGGCTTGTATTGTTCAACTCATTTCTTCACTTTATATCAGTTGGTAGCACAGTGGGATCCTGTAGATTCGCCTGTTCTTATAAGCTGAGTTTTGTGGATACTTTTGATAGTATGATTAGCTGTTATTTGATGCCATTTCAAGGGCTCAGAATGGAAAGAGAAAGCTGAAAGTTTGGAAGCAGAGCTCCAGCAGTGTTATAAAGCACAATCTAGATTGTCAGAGCAACTTGTTGTGGAGGTAGCAGAGTCTAGAGCTTCAAAAGCATTGTCGCAGGAGAAAGAAGCAGCTATATCTTCTCTGCAGAAGGAGTTGGAGCAGACAAGGTTAGTTTTACTCATCTTATCTAGGCAGCTAGAAAGTCTTTTTGGTTATCTTATGTGATGAATTACTGAAGCATAATTTTCTTCCACAGAGATGAGTGCTCTCAGTTAAAGGCCGATCTAGAAGACAAAATTAAAGCATTGGAATTGGTTTTGAGTGAGAACCAGGTCCTCAAATTGCAGTTGGAGGAGATGACTGTCAAAGCTAAGAATGCTGAGTCTGAGAATAAGATGTTGGTTGATCGGTGGATGCTGGAAAAGATGAAGGATGCTGAACGCCTTAATGAGGTAATTTGTTTGCTTGCTAATTGACTTTTAAAATATATTGGCCACTACAGTTGGTTCAGCTTTTGCTTGTGATTGTTTGTTCATAAGTGAAGTTTGCTGCAGTAGTGAAATTTAGTCAGTAATCTGTGTGCTTGCTCTAAGCTTTCCTCCACAAATAGCTTAGTTCATAAATTTGCATTGCTGTATGAATTGGTACTGTATTTGCATAATATATTGGTAAAATGTTGAGAGATTATCCTATTCTTAATTGCTTTTTTAGTTCAAATGAATTAGCTGATATTTATTAACAAGTTTTAGAGTAAGCACAACAAATATTCAGGTTGTTGACCATCTAATTTACAAGTTAAGACCAAACTAAGTTCACTAATTTATTAAAGCATAGAGAGTTTGGTTCCTGACAATACATCTAGAATTGGAAGACAGGTAAACATATAACCTTGGGGCTTGTTCTGAAGACAATGGTACTTGATAGACAACTTTTTTTCTGAAATTTTTTTAATATGTTGTCAATTGAGTACTACTTAGTGATCTGGCTTTGTGGAATATGATAATGTTACGAGCAAAGCATGCATAAGAGTGGCATTACTAAGGGGGCTTCTCTGGGGTTCCTGTTGAGTTGCTTCTCTTGGTTTTGGAATACCCATATTTAACTTTTATTCTTCTTATGTTCCTCATGTTTCTGTTGCTAATTAGCTAATTCCATAATTAATTTAGGCTAATGCCCTTTATGAGGATATGGTTGATCGGCTCAAGGCAAGTGGTTTGGAAAAACTTGCTCGGCAGCAAGTAGACGGAGTTGTCCGGCAGAGTGAAGTGGGTGCAGAGTTCTTTGTAGAATCAACCATTCCTTCCACATGCAAGTACAAGATTTCTGCTCATGAGGGTGGCTGTGCTGCTATACTGTTTGAATATAATTCTGGGAAATTGATAAGTGGTGGACAGGACCAGTTAATCAAGATGTGGGATACAAATACTGGATCTCTGGGTCGCACTCTTTATGGTTGCCTTGGAACTGTTCTTGATCTTTCAATGACCAGTGATAATAAATCTGTGATTGCTGCTACTAGTTCCAACAAGCTGTTTGTGTGGGATGTTACCACAGATCGCATTCGTCACACACTCACTGGTCACACCAATAAAGTATGTGCTGTTGATGTTAGCAAAATATCAAGTCGTCATGCTGTCAGTTCTGCCTATGATCGGACGATAAAGCTGTGGGATTTGCAGAAAGGTTTTTGCACGAACACAATCATTTTCCCTAGCAACTGCAATGCTCTTTGTTTCACCATGGATGGACAGACCATCTGTTCTGGCCATGTTGATGGAAATCTTCGATTGTGGGATATTCAGTCTGGAAAGCTACTTAATGAAGTTGCTGCACATTCACGTGCTGTTACATCTATATCTCTGTCTCGAAATGGAAATGTTGTGTTGACAAGTGGGAGGGACAACTTGCATAATCTATTTGACATGCGGTCATTGGAAGTTTGTGGCACACTTAGGGCAACAGGAAACAGAGTGGCAACTAATTGGAGCCGATCTTGTGTCAGTCCTGATGACAACTATGTGGCTGCCGGTTCCGATGATGGATCTGTGTATATTTGGTCGATAGCCAAAGGTGATATAGTTAGTACTCTGAAGGAACACACAACGTCGGTCTTGTGTTGTTCATGGAGTGGACAAGGCAAGCCATTGGCCTCTGCTGACAAGAATGGAATTGTTTATACCTGGGCATGAAAGTTCCCCTCATCACTTGTAAATACAATTGATTATTGATCCAGTTTCTCGTTCTTACAATGTATATAATTGCTGAAACTATTGAGTTTGAAGAAGGAATTATGAACCAATATCAACTTATGCGATGCTTTCAGTCATATAATCATTAATCTTCCCAGAACGATTCATTGAATTGAAGACTTAACGATGTTCATCCATAGTTACAACGTTGTTGAGTTCCACTTCCTCAATTGAACGATTTAAGTGGAGAAGATACCATCCGCTAGAATTTTGAGAAATGAATCTGTTGGAGCAGTGTTTTGAAAACCGGACTGAACCGGTCTATTGGACCGGTGAACTGGTGAACCGGAGCATGAAACGGTCCAGTTTAGCCCTTATTTTTGTGAGTGATTGACCCGTTCATTTTATGGTCAGACCGATAAAAACCGCTGAATCGGTGAAAGAAAAAACCGACCTATTCATTTAAAATGAAAAGTTTTTCTTTAAAAATCAAAACTTTTATAACTATGGTGAATGAATATTATGATTACTGACCTTTTTTTATCTTTTTGATAAAATATGACTAGTGAGCTTTGTTGTCTTATTTTGTGTTGTGTTGGTGAACTTAAAAAAAAATTGTATGTTTCGAAGTTTGAAGGTTTAAGTTAGATAAATAATTAAAAAGTATGTTTAAAAATTATCTTATATATATAATATATAAAATAAAATTTTATATATTTATTAGTCACCGGTTCGATCACAGTTGAATTCCGGTTGAACTATTGAACCTTGAATCAGTTACTTCTCCGGTTCAGTCATCGGTCCGATTTTTAAAACATTGTGTTGAAGTACCCAGGTATAACCTTTGTGTGGAAAAACTCTTTAAACCTTAAAGCCTCAATAATCACTTGATTAGTGAATAAAGATCGGCTGAGGACAAAATGCAGATGTTTTGGTCCTAAAGAGACCGCTTGTGTTCTATGTAAAAATGTTGATGAAGATAGAAACCATCTATTTTTCTCTTATGATTACTCCAAATCTACATGGAGCAGGATTCAGTATATGGTGATGCGGTTAACCACACTTACAAATAGGAACACACTATGAATTGTTTTATCAACCATACGAAATCTGGAGAAAGCAAATGAAATCTTGTTCAAATTGCTTTCACCACCACTATCTACACGATTTGGAATGAAAAAAATTGTAGAGTATACAAGCAAATCGAGGAAGACAAGCATTAGCTAGCAAACAAGATTCTAAACTGGATTAGCGCTGCAATTATTGTTAGAAGTGCCTAACTCATCTCCAAAAGCTAGCTCAAGAGGGGGAGGATTGCACACTATTATAAATTGTTGAATATTCTTGTAGTTGTCTGATGTGGGATTCCTGACACACCCCTCTCAGTCCAGAGCAGGACTGGATATCTGATGGACATATTGAACAAAGGGACATAACCGGGCACCGCCCCAAACTATCGAGACAATCTAGCTCTGATACCATGTTAGAAGTGCCTAACTCAGCCTCAAAAGCTAGCTCAAGAGGGGGAGGATTGCACACTATTATAAATTGTTGAATATTCTTGTAGTTGTCCGATGTGAGATTCCTGACAATTATTGCCAAAAAAGTCGACCACCTACTCTCCCCGGAATGAAGTCCAAATGGAATATCTGAGTTGGCTGCTCCAATTAGAGGATCTATCTTGCTTCTACCTTTCTAAGTTTTCTTTGTTAAGGCACCTCCAATCATGTTCTAAGTTTCTAATTAACTACACGGAAATCATTGTAATGTTGTATTATTGTTCTAGCTTTTGCTAAAGTTAATCAATATTCATTCATTTTAAAAAAAAACGTTGCTGAGTTCAATTAAAATTCTGATATTTTATCTAAAATAATCCTGTCTAATGCTCAAATTGATTGGATAGAATTAGAAAGTCTCTAAACTCATATCTAATGTCCAAAACCCCGTTATTTTGGACATTAAATAAGGTTGGAGAGAGTTATTTTACACAAAATGATCCAAACTGCCCTGTGCTGTGTTGACAGCCTGTTGATAGTGGCATCAGCATACGGCGACGAGAGGTAGAAGGCCGTTTGGATGTGCTTATATTAGTAGATCTTTACGAGTAAAATTTTTTTGAGAAAAGTTTTTCTAAGAAGTTAATTAACTGTCTGATTGTCATTTAAAAAAAGAGTTTTTTTTGAAAGAGCTTCATACAATAGACTGTTTCGTAACATAAAAATAAAAAATATTTTTAATTTTAACTGTATTTTTATTTTATAATAAAAATTATTTATGCATATAAATATTATTTAAAATATATTAAATAATATGCGAAGCATAATATATTAATTATTATATAATTTTAAACCATATGAAACATAAATGAAAATATATCTAACCAAATCTTTTATATGGATTATAACATAAATAAAACTAATATAAAAAATAAATATTAAAACACATAAAAAAGTCAAATAATATTATGTAAATCTCAAAACAAACATGAAGATGTATTTGTGCGTATTGTGGAAATTATGTGTAAAACATAAGGGTAAAAAGGATTAAAAAATAGGCTCATTAATTGATTTGAAAAATCTACTTAAAAAAGTACTTTTTTGATAAGCTCCAAATTTGAGATTCTTAAAAAGCTATATTTTAGCTGCCAAAAAAGCTATATTTATTAAAAAAGTACTTTTTTATTTTACAGTTAAATACTCATTTAAACAAAAAGCTTTTAAATGTAAAAAAGTACTTATTTACCCTCTAAAAGTGTAATCAAACAGGCACTAAAAATTGTAAACTGCAGTAAATCAATCTAGAATCCATTTTTTTTATCATCCTTCATTTTAAAAAGCGAAGGGAATGACATATAATTTTATTGTAAATTTAATAAGATGGAAAAGTCTAATTTATTTCTTTTTAAAAAATTTTGCTATTATGATGAGTCACATTATTATTATTATATCCAGCAGATTATATCTACGATTTGACAATAGGTAACATTACAGCTTGACACTTACTCTTTGATTTTAGATACACCAGAAGTGACAAGTCCCTGAGTACGTCACGCCATACAAGTCTTACAAGCTGTCTCTATTCTTTACCATAGAGTCAACCGATCAGGATTTGTAGAATTTAAGATGGTTATATGCATACCGGGCATTGAGTTTTCAGTCCTATTTTGAAGCTTTCCGTAATTATAGACCTTTTTATGGCTCCTGAAAATTACCACAAGATGAAAAAAATCATACATGATTATTTAAGTGATCGTGTACGGCGTAGAAAAATTTGTTTTGTGATATAAAAAAGAAAAGACTAATTCCAAAAAGTTAAGAAAAATAAAGAGCAGATAAATAGTATTGTATTCTCGTTTTTGTTGCATGTTTATTTATTGTGATATTAACTTTAGTTTAAATCATGAAATTTTACAAGACAATTTATTATTGGGAGATGAGAGGAATAGAACCAAGCCCACACTTAGATATAATCCATAATTTAAAGTTTTGGTGTGATACATACAAACTCGAAGTTCCTCAAACATGGATTTGAGATCTTTTAAGATGGCACTTATTGCTTTTAAATAACTTCCTTAAAGACAATATTCTAATTTCAGGAAACTGAAACTTCTGTCCTAGTTTAATGGTAACTTTTGTATGGAACTGTCAACTTTTTCGAAACTACTTTTAACAAATACACTTTGCATGCATTAATGCCCATGTCCACACGATTCTGCACCATCTCTCAGTCTGTTCAAATAAGTTACGTAGGTCTGAAATCACAAAAACTTCAACTTTTCAATATATTGACGTCTCATCGGTTCCAATTATTGTCCCCTGGAAACTATTTTAAGAGTTCCAAGCTGGTATAGCAATGGAGGCTTCGTATCCCATCAAGACTTCCTCATCTAATTCCACAGGACCTAATTCTATTAAGGATGAACTCTAATTAAACTCACAGACATAAACTGATTACAGATTACACTACCAGTCTACCGGTTTCAGCTTTTACTTTAATTTTTTTTCCTGTTTCTATACATTGTACAGAAATATTACTGATATAGTTGCATCTCTTCAACGATGAAAACCTGTATTACATACTTGATGATGTATCTTTATAAAATCCTTTTCCTGCTTCAGAAATCAATAAACCTATAAATAGTAGGCTGTGTTGTGAAAAACGACCGAATTAAAGCAATTTCGTAGCTAAATAAAGCTGAAAGAATAGTAATGAACACACAGATTTTACGTTAAAAATCTCTAAATTTAGGTAAAAACAACAGGTAAGGATAAAAGAATTTTACTACTGAAAAAATTGGAGAATTACAAAAAAAAACTATACCCACATGTCTCCCTCTTTTTTCTCTCTCACCTCACGTCTCTCTCTCTTTTTATTATGCTCATATGCAATCTCTTTGTTCATCTCCTACCTATTTATAAGCAAGAGAATGAAAATATGGCCAAGCACTAGGGACCAAAATATCTACCATATTTGACTTCTGCTTTGATAGGCGATGTTTTCAATGCTTACCATATTTGGCAGACTGTTGTTCTATTTTATTACCTAAACTTGCATTCAATCTTTTAGCACACATTCTTTGATTTTTGACAATTGAACTCGCAAGCAAGCTGGTATAGCTAGTAACATAATAAAGATCGAAACTTTATTACAAATTATTGT
>JAOTAY010000007.1:25595985-25609842 GCA_025629805.1 Erythroxylum baracoense
AAAAATTATTACTTAATATTACATAGAAAAATAAATTGTAATATTAATTTGTTTGTACTTACATAATTACTTTGTGCATCTACAGATGTCCGACCTTGACCTTCCTTATAGTGTGTTAGCTTGTACAGTGTGATCCTATCACACTATTATTCTTGAAGTTGTATTTGGCTCTATTATATGAATTTTAAAAATTATAACCAATTATAATTTTGTGTATTAAGAAATAAAATAATAAATTGAAAACGTTACACTTACAAATTCTTGTCAAACGACGAAAAATGATCTGGAGACGGTGTTATGAGGAGTCTTCATTTTTGCTCTATTAACCTTGACTTTCCTATACTTTTCCTAAATTAAGAGAAGTAGTGATAAGATGTATAAACAAAATTAATGGTAGGAAATATGAAGAGGAAAAAACCAACCTGAACCTTCACTGAGGCCTAATAATCACACATTTCACTTCAGTTTTCTGGAGTCACCCGTTCTGGAACATATCTCCTTGTCTCTTCATCGGAAGGGAAAGATTGATAATATTTATGAAGACGATATCGATGATCCTTCACCCTTTGTTTCAACAGTGAACTAACATTGCTAGAAACCTCAGGCGTGTCGATATCAATGATATCGAGCTTTATCTGTGAAAAACACATATAAGTTAAGTTATTATTTTTTGTAAGTAAAATCGCAATATATTTAATAAAATGAATTGAAATATTACCGAAACTTTGTCTAAAGCATAAACAATACCTTTTATTTTTAAAATATTTTAATTTAATTATCTTAACAACACGTATATTTTGGCATGTGATTAATATTTTAATAATATAAACAATTGTAGATTATTTTTATAAAAATTAACTATCTAATTTCTATTCTTTGTATAATTATGATTATTGTTATAAAATCAGACAAAAATACAAATTTAAAATGTAATTGACCTTTTTTTATTTCAGTCCTTAGGTCACTTACCATTTATGATATTATTTGTCTATCTCGTAAAGGGATAATAAACTTAATGAAATAAATTCGATTTGATTAAATTTAATACCCAAATTCAAGCATAATAATTATTTTATCCGGCTAATGTGAATTTAACAATTTAAATTATGTTTAAGTATAATTTTAATGTAACATTTTAAAATTATGAAGAGACAAAAAGCAAAGGCAATGTAATTAGCCATTTCTTTAATTAATGGAATTTTCTTGTAAGAACTGGTTGATCCAAACATGTCAAAGAGATAGGCCTAAGCAGAATGTAGCAAGCTTACAATTATAGATAGGCTTTCAAGAGTTTGTGGATCGACCAAAATTCCTATTAGACATAATAATTATCTTTAAAATAATGTTTTTTTTTACTAAATTCAAGTTAGCTTTTCTAATTTTGAAATTTAATTTAAATTTAATATAATAAACCAGATTAGAGTGAATTCAAACAAAAATACCAACTCTACTCATGGACTAACTTGTCAACTAAAGTTAGGAATCTTGATTTCAATCTGATGAATTTGACACGAAATGTAAACTTTCAAGGATTGAATATTAAGAAGGCAACATAAATGCATGTTTTTGGAAGTCCTTTTCGACGACTTATCGACCAATTATCGAAGAAATACCTAATACAAGTACAACGTCGCAATATGTCCATTGAAGTGATTTTATTTATTTTTCTTAGCCTACTATTTTCCACATTGGAAAAGGTTAAAATTAATAATTTAAACTCTTACATATCAATTCTTTAAAAATTTTACAATCAATTACTCCCTAATAGGCTATCGGCATCTGTTTGAGAGTGAGTCTTGGAATAATTAATAAGATTATTCTTTTGTGATCAGAAGGTCACGAGTCCGAGTTATATAAACAGTTTCTTTGTAAAATGTTATTTTGTAAAAGAAAAGTTGCGTATAATGATGACTTTCTCCGACTCTCACAAAACAGGGAGAACTAAATTAGTTTTGTGTAACTCTTGGTTATGACGGGACGAAATTTTCAATATAAAAATTGTTTTAATTATTTTTATTCAATGCCTATAATTTGCAAGTCATTATACAATATGTTTCAAGTTGGCCACCTAATAATAAAAGAATCAGGTTCTTGAAGATAGATAAAGGTCACCCTCCTTAACGTAGGATCTAATAACATAAGAAATGTCCATGTCACGAAGATTCATAGTTTAAAGGGGTTTGTCCTAGACTCAATGGATCCACCTTAGCTTCACGTGCAAGTCTATAATATTCATACATCAGCTACATTAAGCAAATATTTAAAAAAAACACTGTGAAAGTTGACAAATATGCAAAGGCGATTCTGCAAGAGAATCAATTACTTGCACTCTTTTAGAATTTTACACTTGCAAGCAACCGATTCATCTTCAAACAGATGCCCTACGCATTTTCAGGAAATATATGTCTCCCCTCCTACTAAGTGTTCAATTACGAGCAGAAGTTTCTAAGCCTGGGGTCTTGTATTGTATCCCTTAGTTCTTCTCCTCTTTTTCTTTTGGGGAGGGAGAGAGAGCACATAGACATAGCTTTTGCATATATCACCTTCCTTACTAATACCCTCCATACATCCTCACCTCCCCTTTTAACTTGCTGCATTTTTAATTTAAATTGCCTGCACCAACCGAAACAACAGTAATTAGGTACTTGCAAGGTAATCTACAGTAACAGAAGTTGGGAATTACATGCAAAGTGGAACTCTGCAAGAATCAGGCTGGTTACAGATTGAAGAGTGAAGTCTAAGAAGCTGCCACATGCTCTTGCAACGATAACACCCTCCATTGACACGTTTTTCACACAAGGCAAAGTGTTTGATCAAAAGCTGAAGACCCTGGCACGTATGGAACTTGTTGCAAGGTCCCCTTCTCATGGAAGGCTCAGGACCATAAGGCCCAACACTCGTACACCCTTCTGTGCATATATGCTCTAAGCACTCCATTGCGTCGCTTAGCTCCATGTACAAGCTTTGCTCTGCTCTGTGCCTCCTTGTTCTCTTCTTCCTCTGCAAAATTTGCCCAGTACACCAATATTTATTGTTTGTTCATTTTAACGTTGTAACTATCAAGTTTTAGTGGTGGTTTTACCGTTTCTGATTCGCCAATGAATTGGAGGATGTCGAGCTCGAGCTGATGGTCGTGTTCTTGCAAGAACTTCCAGCCTTGGGTCTTTTGGACAGACTTGAAACTGCCGGAAATCAACTTCATGCACTTGAGGTAAAGATCAGGTGCGTCGCAGAGCGATGCCAACTTAAGCACATCCACCACGTTCTCAATCTTTAGCCGTTGAGCAATGTCCTTAACGCATCGATGCTTCAGCTGTGGGACCACGAACACGTGCGACAGCGCCAGTAGATGGATCCCAAACTTCTCCAACTCCTCGTCGGTGCACCTGTATCGTTCTGGGGGTAAATTCGTCATTTAAATTAAACTTAACCAATCAAAACTGTTCCTGGTGTTTCGGGAAAATCCACAGCCGTTCGATCTTTCGAGACAGTAAACGGCTGAGATCTACGAGCAAAGTGCTGGACAATTAAACTGACCTTGAAGAATATAGGAATCGAACAAACGACGAAACGGAGTGGCAAGGGACGCCGGTAATAGTAATGATTGTCTCGGAGCTCCGGTGCTTGTAAGGCCGATCAACGATACTTTCCAACACCGGTGACACTGACGCCTGCAATCAAATTATGAACATAAGCATCACAAAATTTGAAAATGAAATTCAAGAACTGAGAGCTCCAAATGGAAGAATTAATGCATGCCAGGACGCTACTGTGCGCGGGGATGTGTTGGCCACCCGAAGTGAGGATGTGGACGTCGGGATCGGTAAGTTCACAGGAGAAGGCGGTGGTCGTGGGTTTTCCCATTGGAGTTTTGTTGTGGGTTGTTTATTCGCTTTCACAGCCGTGGAGAGGCAGCGGATCGTTGCTTGCTTTATAGGCAAGTCGTGAGTAAGGCCAGCTTTATATTCTACCACGCGCTGTCAAAGTCGCTTATTTAAAGAACATAATTGAACAACAACATGAATAACATTTCAACATTTCAGTAGAACAATTAGAATTATTGGTTAGGGAAAAAAGTCAATCATGCAAGACTGCGAGTTTCTCTCACCTAGGGGCGATCTGCGCTCTCACTTGACGCCTTGATCTCACCTCTTTTCATCTAATTCCTTCTTGATTTATTCACCACTTATTTCGGTTTGATTTATTCACCACTTATTTCGGTTTCATATGTCGGATTTTTGTGAATTTGCAAAGTTTATTAAGGGGTTTCTAGTCGTCACCAGATTGGAAATAAATGTAAAATGAGACACAAGGGTAGACGTCAAAAGTCACCAAAAAATGGTTTGAAACTAAATTTTGAAATGCAAAGAAAAAGCCATGATAGTGTGGGAGGGTTGGTGGCAAAATCATGTGTAGATTTGGTAAAGGGGACATGTCTACGGGTGTAGGTTGTGCAGCGACGGTTGATATAGAAAAGGGATTGGGAGTGGACAGTGTTGCGGCGATTTCAGATGCTAGAATAGGATCTGCAGAAGGTAAGCGCACAAATCGGGTGCCAGGTGAGAGGGTTGGGCGTGCAGACTGTGATGAAGCAGTGGCTGTAGGTAAGGGTATGTACATTGGTGATGATGCACCAGTAAGAGCTGGAAGGGGCTTTGGTGTGAGCTGTAGGGCAATTTGTAGAAGGTCGTGTATGAGACCTTTCCAAACTACTGCTATTTTTGCAAAAAATTTGGACATAATCCCTTTAATTGTAAGACTATTGCAAAGGAAAAGAGGAAGGAGATGAAGACTGCTAGAAATGAGAGTGACAAGCCAGGGGTGATCATGGAGGAAGGGCAGACTGTTGGGTTGGACAAAGGAGAAGAGAATGTTACGAGTTTGGTCCAACAACGCATGCAACTAGGCGCTGCCAGGCCGAGCTTTAGAG
Organism: Erythroxylum baracoense; assembly: GCA_025629805.1. Lineage (NCBI taxonomy): Eukaryota > Viridiplantae > Streptophyta > Magnoliopsida > Malpighiales > Erythroxylaceae > Erythroxylum > Erythroxylum baracoense. The sequence continues at coordinate 25,600,916 of JAOTAY010000007.1, forward strand.
GGAAACAGGGGCAGTCGGGAGAGGGTGAGATGCTCCCAAACACAGGTGAGGCAGCATTGTAGACGAGCATGGGTGAGGGACTAGTGCACCATGCTGGCGCGGACAAGGAAACAACACGCCCAAGAGCTGTTGGGGCAATAGTGCAGGATAGTGTGAGCAACACTGCAAAGTGCTCCAGCGCAAGTGAGGGATCATCGCAGCCCACTACTAGGAAGACACTGATTTGCAATGCAGCCCCCCAGGGTAGTGATGAGAAGGTAAATGAACAAAAGGTGGATGTGGCCAACGATAACCAATGGCATACGATGAGCAATTGTAGGAGTGTGAAAAATAATAAAGGTAAAGAAAGTATGATATATGCTAGCAATCGTTTGAAGCAAAAGATTGGTTATGGTAATCATGTTATATGTGATCAAGGTGTGATTATTCGAGAAAATACCTATGGAATCAGAAACAGGGATGGAATTAAAAGGCTTGGAAGAGACCAATCCTCCATAAGAGATAAATGAGGATCTTATGTTGGAATGTCCGGGGTTTTAATAAGACCTTGAGACAAAATTGTGTTGTTGACCTTCTTAGACAACACGATTCTCATTTTTGTTGTGTTATTGAAAGAAAATTGTCATTGGATAAACTTAATTTGGTTATGAAAAATAGGTTCCCGGGGTGGAAGCATTCTCACAATTTTGATGCTATAGTTGGGGGGAGGATGATCATTATGTGGAATCCTTTATTTATTCGATGTGATATGTTAGATGTTGGAGAACAACATATACATTTATGTATTCAGTGCCTTGTATCTCATACTGTATTTATCTATACATTTATTTATAGATTGTATAGTGTCACCAAAAGGAGAGAGTTGTGGCAACATTTGATGGGTTTTGGACAAGCCAAGACCTTGCCTTGGTCCATTATAGGAGATTTCAATTGTGTTTTCTCGGTAAGTGAGAGACTTGGATGTAAACCACCATCAGCTTATTTGCATAAGGATTTGCTTGACTTGCGGATTGCACTTGGGTTAGAGGATGCACTTTCTATGGGAGAATTCTTCACTTAGCATAAGAACAATCTTTGGGCTAAGCTTGATCGAGTTCTTATTAGGCAAATTGGGGGAATATAGGTTTATCTCGCAATGCAAAGTTCTTGGTTATGACTACAGAATCTGATCATTATTCGATTGTGGTGGATTTCATCCGACCTAATTACAGAGGTACTAAGCCTTTTAAGTTTTTTAATATATGGATTGCTCACCCACACTTCAAGACTATCATTGCTAGTATTTGGGCTAAAGGTGTTGATGGGTGTGCTCAATATATTTTGTGTTCGAAGTTGAAATCTCTTAAGTATCCTTTGAAGTCGCTTAACTCCAATGCTTTTAGCCATATTTCTTCGAGAGCTAAAGATGCTAAGATAAGCTTTAAATATGCATATAAGGCTTCCTTTAACAATCTTACTGATTTGGGTCTTCTGGAGCTTGTCAAAAAGAAGGGAAAAGAGTCAGATTTTTTGTTGGAGATTGAGAAGCATTTCTACCAATAGAAAGCAAAGTGTACTCATATTATAGAATCTGATAGGTGCACAAGATCCTTTCATGCGGTGGCAAAAAGAAAGAGCTTGAAAATTTTTATTTTTCATATTATTAGAGATGATTTCACTCTAACTAATTCGATTGAAGAAGTTGCAGCTTGTTTTGTGGATTTCTTTAAAAGGCTATTTGACATCTTGATTACCTCTAACAGAATGGAAAGGGATGTACTATTAAATGGGCCAAAAGTTAATGAATCTGCTTGTGAGGCTTTGGTTGCTCCGATTTTGGAGGATGAAATCAAAAGGGTACTTTTGACATTGGGGATGATAAAGCATCGGGTCCGGATGGCTTTACATTGGCTTTCTTCAAAAAGCAATGGAATATTGTGGGAAGGGACTTTGTTGCAGCAATCAAGGAGTTCTTTGACAATGGTAAACTTCTTAAGAAAACAAATCATACCATCATTGCCTTATTGCCAAAAACAAAAAATGACCCGAATGTGAAGGACTTTAGGCCTATTGCTTGCACTAATGTCAGATACAAGGTGATTACGAAAATATTGGCTGAAAGAATATCTCCTTTACTTGGATCTTTGGTTGATCCGACCCAAGCTACTTTTGTTCCAGGAAGAACTATGGTGGACAATGTCTTTTTAGCACAAGAGTTGGGTTAGAGGCTACACCAGGAAGAGAATTTCTCCAAGATGCATGATTAAGTTGGACATTACTAAATCGTATGATATTGTTTCTTAGATTTTTCTTGAGGATATGTTAATTGGACTGGGATTCCCATTACAATTTGAGGGATGGATTACGGAGTGTGTCACTACGGCATCTTTCTCTATATCTGTTAGTGATGTCTTACATGGTATGTTCAGAGGACAACAAGGTTTGAGACAAGGTGATCTCATGTCCCTTACTTTGTTCATTTTGTGTTTAGAGTACCTTCCTAGGTTGCTTAAGATAAGAACCACAAACTCTTATTTTAACTATCACCCAAAGTGTAATAAACTTGGTATTACGCACATTGCCTTTGCTAATGATCTTTTTTTTAGAAATTAAAAATTTCATTAAAAATTTTTGAAAAGAGAAACATCTGGAGAGTGAGACTCTCCCACATGGGATAGACCCACTTGTCTGAGCTAATGCAAACGACTTCATGTAGAGCCAATGAAAGAACAAACGTTTTGACACTTAGGGTATAACTAACATCCCCCTTCTCGAATCTTCTTCAGCTACTCGATTTGGAAATGAGAGGCGGTCTATGGCTATAGTCAGGTGATGGGTCTCCTTCGGTGTGATTCTCCTCCTTTTCTACATCAAGATACTCACCACATAGGTAAGAACTCATCCTTAACTATCTTCAACTACTGCGATTCTCGCGTTTAGGGCTAAATAGATTGTTTCCCTAACTCCTCAAACATTCAATCTTTTTGGAAATCAGGCGATTCGACTCTTCAGTGACTATTCGGAGAGGAGGATCCTAACTCCTCAGCTACTCGATTTAGGAAGGTGAGTCAAAAATGTAGTCTATAGACTGTAGTTAGGTCTCCTTCCGGTATAGTCTCGTCCTTTCTCTACATCAAGAAACTCTCAACAGAGGTCACAAACTCATCTTTAACTAATGCGATTTACATGAATAAGGCTTTAATAAATTGTTTCCAAAACTCCTTAGATTGGAGGTCTGGCGATTTGGCTCTTCAAAGACGAGTCAGAGGGGAAGACCTTCACTCAGGTAGGCTTCTCACTCGGATTACTTCCATCCTTTTTTAAATTTGATTCTCTTAGAATAACTATATTCTCGAATAACAAACCTGGGGCGACAATAGTATTCCTTCATGAAGCGACAAAGGACAAAGCAAACTAAGAACAACCTTCTCTTCCAACAGGTGAGTAACAGCAATTAATATTTCAGTATAGAACTGTAAGTAGATGATGTAGTCATTAGGGATTTCTATGCATGAGAACTTTCTGTGTTGTACTGATCTGAACCCAGATCGAATGATAGTATCTTTATCATTTTTAGAAACACGCAGAAGAGTTAACTACTGTAGGATATCAGGAAGTCTACAATAGTTAAATCCAAGGACACTTAAGCTAAAGATTTTAATCCAAAGCTTTTTAGATAAAACACACTCAAAAAAGAGGTGATCTCTAGTTTCTTCCTTTTGGTTGCAGAGGATACATATTTTAGAGGAGGATAGGAACTTCAGTCTATTCATAGTGCTGAGTTTGTTCAGTATTGCTAGCCAGAGAAAAAAACTAGCGTTATGTCTAATTGGGGAAAACCATTCTACCCTGTTTATTGTCACATCCCTCATCCTTTTAGCTTCCTTTATAGTTATTTCTGTAACTGGAATCCCATTCCATAAGTAGATATCTCTCTGACTGAAGCTTCTAAATTGCTGGATAGACAAGAGCTTAGTCTCATCTGTTGATAACATCCAAGTTCCAATTTTGACTATTTACAAGAGCTTTGTTTTCTTAAGGAATCTGTCCAGTAGGGTTCTAGCCAACTAATTTTGAATTAAAGCTCCTTAACCCGTCCAATTATCATACCATAAAGAAATTCTTTCTCTTGTCCTTATTTGACAAGTGATGCACTATTGGACTTCTTCCCTCATTCTTGGCAATTGGTTAAAGAACTAGGAATAACTATCCTTGACTTTTAGAGCCCAAAGACTCTTACCTTTTAATACATATAGATTTGAATCCATTTGATCGACAAGGATTGTTTGTCCCCTAGAATTCTCCAAATCCTCTTGGTCATAAGAAGACTATTTTTCTTACTGATTGACTCCAATCCCAATCCTCCCTCTTCTCTCGGTTGACAGATAGTCTTCCAACTAACTTTTGCCATTCCTTTTTCTCCAGTTCCTTTCCCACATAGAAACTACTTTATCAGTTTTTCTATAGTTTTAATAAGGCCTTTGGAGAGAAACAGGTAGGAACACCAATAGGTTTGCATTGACATAATAACCAACTTCAATAGCTGAAGTTTTCCTTCATAGGAAAAAGCCCTATTAGTCCATGTCTCCAATATTTTCTGGATTTTTTCTATTAATGGGATATATTCGCAAAACCTTAGCCTCTTGGATGAAATAGCAATACCTAAATATGGAAGAGGAGGATCCTTAATTTCCATTCCGTAGCTTGAGATAATACAGTAGAAAAGTGAGAAGCGCTTTTGGAGAGAATGATATAACTCTTTTGGAGATTGATACTCAGGCCCGACATTTCCTTGAAACTATTGAGTGTATTCATCATTAGAGAGACTGAAAGGACGTTAGTCTTGCTTAGGAGAAAAAGATCATCTGCACAATATAAACTTGATAGAGAAAGTTTCTTACATTTAGCATGGTATCTAAATCTAGGGTCTTTTGAAGTATTATGCTTCAGCATTTGAGTAAGGACCTCCATACAAATTAGGAATAGGTAAAGGGATAGAGGATCCCCTTGCCTAAGTCTTTTTTTGCCTTTAAACATCTCTGTAGGGCTCCCATTAATCAAGATTCCATAAGAAGCAGTAGTAATACATTCTTGAATTCACAAGATGTAGCGAGGGGGAAAATTCATGATTTCCATTGTTTGTATCAAAAAAATCTAGCTCACATTATCAAATGCTTTCTGTAAGTCTACTTTGATAGTGCAATTTTGAGGACTTTTGTTTCAATTATACCCTTTCAATAACTCCTGTACTAGTAGAATATTGTCCCCAATGTCCCTACTACTCATAAAAGCTTCTTGATTCTCACTGATGATTAGGTGTAAAACTTCCTTCAATCTATTGGCCAAAATCTTAGTAATGATCTTATAGAGGAAATTTGTGTAAGAAATAGGTCTATAATCACTCCAAGAGGTCGGATTGGATTTTTTAGGGATCAAGCATAGGAATGTCTTGTTTATCTGTTTAAGCAATGTAACTTTTAGGAAGAACTCATGTACAGCCTCCTTTACAAGCCCCCCACTTTACTCCAGGTTTTTTGATGGAAGACCTCATTCAAACCATCAGGCCCCGATGCCTTAGAGCCATTCATATTAAAAACGACCCTTTCTATTTCCTGATCAGTTATTGGTCTAATTAACCAAGAAGCCTCCTGTTCAGGAATTCTTACAGAAATAATCTACCTAATATCAACTCCAACTCTAGTCAGGGGAACTTCTGAACCTAAGAGGTTTTTGTAAAATTTCAAAGCTTCCTTAACAATTCCATCTTGCCCAAACACATCCTCACCAGCTTCAGTTTTAATGGAAATGATTATGTTAACATTCTTTCGAGATAATACAGAATTGAAAAAGAACTTAGTGCACCTGTCCTCATCCTTAATCCAATTAACTCTGGCTCTCTGCTTCAATAAAGAATAATGATTATCCACCAATCGCAAGTAGTTCTTAAGGGCATCCTTTTCAGCTGTAGCTAGGATTCCATTTGTCGAGTTTCCAGCCAAAGATTTCTGTATGTCTGATAGCTTATCTCTAGCTATTTTTATCTCCTTTGGGATATTCCGACCTCTCATTAGATTCAAGGTCTTCAAATCCTTTTTAATAGATTTTAGTTTTTGGAGACAAATAAAATGTTTAGTCCCATAAAACTCCCTCTCTAAACCCTTCATTATTACTTATTAATAACCCTCCATAATTACCAGAAAATTGTTAAACCTGAAAGGATGATGGATTTTGGTAGAAGAAAACAAGTTAACAATCCTCATAAGAGTATGGTCTAAAATTCCAGGATCTAGAAATTTTACTAAGCTTCCTGAGAAAATGTTCAGCCATTCCACATTAATCGAAGCCTTTATTCTTCGTAGAGAATTCCAGATTTCAGTTCTTTGAAACACAGTATTACAAAAGTAGCTAAAGCATATGAATTTTCCAATTTGAAATAGAGCTCGGTGTGAATAAATTGCTGACTTAATTCCAGTGCCTTCACTTCTAAAAATTCACCTTCATAAGCATAATAATCCTACCGTAGGCATGACTTTGATGGTTTGTAATAAATTGTCATTTGCTGCCCAAACAATATAGTTTATTCAAATTACCTTCTCTAATTTTAGTTTCCAAAAGACAAAAAACTAGTGGCTTTTTCCTTAGAACAAAATCCCTTATCACATTAAGCTTTGAAGGGTTATTAATTCCACAGACATTCCAAACAATCAGGAACATAAAAGATTATTTTTCCTTTTGGAGCCTTTGCTATTGCTCCTATTGCTTTTCCAAGAGACCACTTGGTCAAAATGCTCCTCTTGAGAATCTTCATTCTGCATCTCAGCCTTCTGTGATCTTTATTCATTCTGTATGGTATCTAGAGCCCCTCCATTTTGATTTGTACCACTAGTTTCTAGTATGTTCTCCCCCTTATCCAATATTGATTTATTTTGATCACCTTCAGGAAGTTGGATTACTCCTTCCTATTGGACTGCATTATGTCTATTCTCCTCATGAACTCTCTCACCACTTATAAAAGAATCTTTAACAACCTGAACTTCCCCAGTATTTTCCAAAACTTGTTCTGCTTCCTCATTACCTTTATTGACTTCCGAAGTGTTCTTTTCCATTCCCATCACCTCCTAATAGTCTCCTCTAGTGAAGATTTTTCCCGTTGGTTTCTATTCTTTGTCTTGAGCTTTAAAAGAAGGTTTCCATTAATAAGTTACCATAACTCTATCTTCTCTAAGATAATGTTCATTTGCCATCCTTAGGATGGGAATGCTATCTTTCATTTCTTTAGTAATATCCATACTGACACATAAACGAGCAAATCCTACCCTTTCCTCAATGTGGTGTTTTCATCCATGCATATTGGTTTCCCTAAATAACTAGCTAGCATACTCAAGCCCTTAGTAGTCCAATATTCTAAGGGAATGTTGTGGATATCCACTCTTAAAGGAATGTTCTTCAACATGATTTTTTTCCAATTCCAAACCCGATTGTCGTACTTGAAGAAATAGAGGGAGATGAGAGATCTGCTAAGGGCCTTCTTTAATTACCTTTTGAGCTTCCGATTTAGAAGAGAAGGAAAATATCAAATTATCCTCCTCAGTAAGCATTACATCCATTAAACCTCTCCCCTTCTAGTTTCTTTGAGCCCATGCTTGTATCACTAGAAAAGCAAGCCTTTTATCCATAAAGAATCCAACAAGAGTAGCTTCCCATGTTTTAGCACCTTCCTGCAGAATGTCTAGACTAGGAGCCACTATTAACTTTCCTTCTTTCTCCACAGGAAGGCAGAAAACCAAGGTTGAATCTGAGTTATCACCCACAACTTGTTTCTATGTCTTTCTCTGTCCTCTCACAGCTTTACCAACGACTGGGATAGAAAGCTTAGGGAAAATGGTAGAGGAGGGGGGGTAGTAGACGAGGTAAATGGGGAAGAGGATGCGGAGAAGTGGAGGTTTTGAGGGTAATAGATAGGGGTGGAAAATCAGTCTCCATTTTAAGCTTTGAAACCAATTTAATCTTAGGAATTTGTAATGTATAACATTTAGGAAAGAAGCAAGGAAAGGAATAAGAAGGTTATGGTAATGGGGTGGGTAATGGATGGAGGAGTAGATCAGATGGAGGGTGGAGGAGATCAGATCTAGGGTTAGGGTTAAGTGTGTAAGGAGGAGTAGAGAGAAGCTAGAGTTTCTCTCTGGGTTTAAGTTGTTAAAAAAAGATTTAATAATTGCATTCCTTTTGCTGATGATCTTATACTATTCTCGAGAGGGGATTTTATGTCTATTAAAATTCTTATGGATGTTCTTAGAGATTTGGAAGGGGTGTCGGGACTGAAGGTTATGCCCTCCAAATCTAATATGTATCTTGCAGGAGTATATGGTAGAGATCGGGAGGATATTATGGAATTGGTTGATTTTCCATTAAGAGCATTTCTAGTTCGTTATTTGGGCATTCCATTGGCTCCGTTGAAAGTTTCAGTGACCCAATTCTCCTCTCTAATCGAGACTATTGAGAGTTATATTAATAATTAGAATGCTAAAACGCTTTCTTATGATGGACACCTTGAGTTGATTAGGGCGGTAATACAAGGAGTACAATCATTCTGGCTCCAAGAGTTTCCAATACCTATCACCATTTTCAATAGAATCACCTCTACTTGCAGGTTGTTCTTGTAGGGAGGGAAACATTATAAGGTGGCCTAGGATGATATTTGTTTCCCAAGGGAAGGAGGTGGCTTAGGTTTAAAAAATTGTAGAGTTTGGAATGCTGCATTATTATCAAAGGTTCTTTGGAATATTCATTCTAAAGCCAACACTCTTTGGGTTCGATGGATACATAAGGTAGATTTAAGGGGGAATTTTGTTTGGGATTGGAAACCTTCGAATAGAGATTCACCTTTGATGAAGATGTTTGCCTTTATTAGAGATTCTTTGATGGAGAAACTTGGTGGAAGGGAAAAT
>JAOTAY010000007.1:25637030-25649232 GCA_025629805.1 Erythroxylum baracoense
TATTATGTATCTAATTATTTTATCACATTTTTATTTATCTATTTATTTTCTAAAATCTTCTTGTCACATTTGCATAGTTTTTTTTTTAGTTTTTAATCTTTTGACCTTCTCCATGTTTTTTTTTCTGTAATCTGCATCATTCATATATTGTTTCATATGCATGTGGGTCCACCAGAAACAACATCTCTACTATGTAGGGGTAAGGCTGCTTACTACCGAACCTCCCCAGATCCCGCTTCATTGCGGGATTTCAGACTGGGTGATGATGATGATGATGATGATTTTTACTCTTAACAGTAAGTTGTATGAAGACATTATTAACCACACTTACATTTAAAATATTTTTAACGCAGATAAGTTATGCTAATTAGTGGTATATATGCAAACTTTGTTTTTGGGAACGGAGAAACTCGTAGTTATTGTCTTTTGAATGCGTACTGAGCAAACTTCCGGATTGACGCAATAGTCTGCAAATTAGGCCAACCTGGTACTCCGCACTAGGCAAGCCCTGTACGATAGGTTCTATTGAGAGAGTGTAGGTAGGGCACTGAGTAAATCTTCATATTGACGCCATAGCTTACAAATCAGGCCAATCGGGCACTTCATACTAGGCAAGCTTTGTACGACAGGCTCGATCGAGAAAATGTATCGAGAGAGTGTAATTAGGAGAATTCGAACACAGAATCTTTTGGCCCTATGTCCCTCTCTCTATCAACTCAGCCACCTCTAGGCTTATTATTAAATTAAAAGGAGTGATCTATTTAGTAAAAAAATAAAAATTTCTCATTTCAAAAATTAAATCTTAGGATCTCTTCAGTTTTATTGTGATTTTTGATTTTATATTTTTATTTTCAAACTGAATAAAAAATCGATTTTGTTGAATTTACAGTTTTTAATTTATTATTTTAGTTTTTATAGTTTTATAATTTATGAAAATCATAAAAATATTCATTCATAATTTGGTTCACCGTTAGCTAAATATGTTATTTAAATTTTAATCTTAATTACTAATAAGACTTATAACAAATATAATTTTGTTATTTATTTTGAAAATTTTTAATTAATATAAATATTTAAAATTATTTGAAAGAATAAAATATTTTCAAATTTTGAATAATTATTTAATAAATATATTTTAAATTTAATATTCTTAAATTGTACAAATATTATTTTTTAAAAATTTATCAATGAAATAAAATTCTAGAATATTAAACGTTCAACAATAACGTTATTTTAATAATTAAAATACATTAGTGAATAAATATCAGTTTATAAATTAAAATTTTGCTTATTCATTGTTAATTCAATAAAACAACATTATTATTTATTAACATTATCATAAAAAATTGTATCCTATATTAAAATAAATTATTTATTTAATCAACATAATTAATTTATTGCTGAATCTTATTTAATATTTGATTATTATCAATAATAAAAATTTAATTACATTGACATTAATAACTAGGTAGATAAAATTTTCTTTTTGCAAACATTTCGTGTTCTTGATGCTATTGATCCTTCCAAGAGTATACATATATTGGTGACCCTATGCACAAAGTGATCCAAGCATCAATTAAAACTAAGTTACCGAAATAAATGATCCTCTTGCTCCACGCATTTGTTGGTGCGGGTGGAGATTGGAGAATAACTAAAATTTACACAATTCTTAAATTATTTATTTAAAATAATTAATTTAAGAATTATTTATTTAAAAATTTTAACTAATAAACATATAATATAGTAGTTTCCATAAAGTTATTAACCCAATGTTTTTAAAACCGAACCGAAAGTTAAATTGATAAGATGAGAGACTTAAGGTTTAAAAGATTCAACTCATATTAGACCGTTATAAAACTGATTAAAGATTGAATAAAATTGAAGAATTTGAAAAATAATTATCTTTATTTATCGAAAAATTTAAAATTTAATTAAAAAATTAATTGATTCAAAATTTTCATTATAAAATTAATTAAAACGATTCAATTTTTAAAACATCGTTTTAAATAGTTAACAAGACGATGATATCAGAATAGAAGTACTTGTCTCGATTCTAGAGGGAGGGAGTGGACTCAAATCACCCGTATCTAAATACCCTATGCCCCTTGTTTCCATTCAAATCCAACCGAAAAAATGGAAGGTTGGATTTGAAGGGGAACAGGGGCACAGGGTATTTAAGTACATGTGATTTGAATTCGTGAAATGTGGGCCAACATTCACCTATCAGAAAATTTTTTTAAAAAATTAATAAAAGCCAATGGAGTATTAACCATAAGATTAAGAACAAGCATGGATTGGATGCATTAATCGTATTGTTGTGAAGTCCAATACAATCCAATTATCGACATCGAGACACAAAAAAAGACAACCGTTTGATGGTTGCACCTTGTGCTTGGTGGTTCAGTTGTATCTTTCATTGGGCCTTTAACCAAACCTTTTAATTGAGTTTGCCGCATAACCTCCCAACCTCAAGGTACGTAGTTCCATCATTTTGGCGCCATTGGTAGTGATAGTCATGGATGGTCATAATATCGTACACCATGCGTAGATAAGGTAATGACTCACTTTTAGAATAATAGAAAAGAGAGCTTCACATGAAGGCAACTAAGATTAACAAACATTTCAATTTTACATTATGATTAAGATTAATGCGGCGTGGGTATAAGTTTCAATGCAGCTAAGTCTACACACGATTCGATGACCATTAACACTAAACATTTCAAGTTACTTTAATTGATTACAGGTTGGAATGTGGTTCAGCTTTTAGTTAAACAAGGTTAAACTTAAACCAGCATCATCATAACATTACAAGTAACCAACTGCTCTCTCTCTTTCTCTTTGTTCAATATGTTTGGGGTTGGCATCCATGTCGTAAATTATTTAAAAACATCCTCTATACTATTTAGAAATAAGACTGTATAGTACTAAATCTTATACATGAAATTTTTACTAGATTGTTGAATGAAAACCATATCGTAAATTACAAGTTCCATGTTAATTATATGAACAAGCTAATTGAATCTCTTATTTTTCATCCGCTTATGTTAAGAATGATGATAAATTTTACTCTTATTTGTAGATTTTTTCAGTGAAATTATCTTATTTTATGTAAACTATTTGAATTAGAATAATTTGATTTTTTTTAATTCAAATTTAATTATTTTAAATTTAATTCATAATTCAATTGTATTTATTGGGTTTAATTTAAAATTTTTTTGACTTAGTTCAACAAAAATAAGTTTAAATCAGCCTATTAAAAATATAAATTTATGATTGAGCACCCCTAAACCTAAATCTCATATGAATCTATGTATATTTTTAATTTAATTGTTAACTTTAATATGGATTAGGTTTGAGTTGAGTTATTTATGCTATTTCTATTACAGTAGAACAATGTTTTAAAAATCGGATCGGAAGTTAAATCGATAAGACAATAAGTTTAAGGTTTAAAAGGTTTAACTAGTATTAGACTGTTATAAACTGATTAAAGATTGAATAAAATTAAAGAATTTAAATATATGAATGAATGAACATGTCTTTATTTATTGAAAAATTTGAAGTTTAATTGAAAAAGGAGATTTTTAATTTACAAAATCGATTGATGTCTAAGAAAACTATTGTAACAACTGATATCAATGCCAAATTTTGATATGCTACGAGGCAACAGTTTGACTGAACATGTCACTAATAATTGATCGATATTTAACAACATAAGTTATTAAAGTAAATCGAATCAGAAAATTGAGAATCAAACTAAAAAATAATTCAGCTTAAAATTTTTACAATTGAACCTGTAGAACATATCATAACTGTAAACAATTTGTGGTTTAATGTTTCCATGTGAAGAAAAAGAACCTACAGGGAGGGTTTAGGGAAATTTTTCTCTCAACTCTGCTTTGTCACTATGTCCTGGAAAAAGAGATCTTTGACTCCGGCCACCACCAATCGCTAGCAGTCCACTACCTCCCGTTGGACCGCCAACATGCCCACCTTCGTTGTCATCATGCCCACTGCCACTACAGTAGCCAGAAACTCTTCCGGTGCTCCACTTCCAATTTTCTCTCAACTCTGCTTTGTCACTATGTCCTGGAAAAAGAAATCTTTAACTCTGGCCACCACCAACCGCTAGCAGTCCACTACCTCCCGTTGGACCGCCAACATGCCCACCTTCGTTGTCGTGATGCCCACTGCCACTACAGTAGCCAGAAACTCTTCCGGTGCTCCACTTCCAATCCAAAGCACACCAATAACTTCAGATTTCACAAATCTACAAAATCCCTCAATTGGATTTATCATTGGACCTCAAATCAGTACACAAATCACGTCCGAACAATCTTTCACCACCTCCTGTCGTACTTCTCCAATGGTGGAAGTGAGTGCCCATAGGCCATTGAAGAAGGTTCCAACGTCTCCCCAGAGGTGGTCGTCGCCACCCCCAGCTCCTATGTACCCCCTCAGCCATGCCCCTAACGTCTCCGGTGAGGAAGGAAAATTTGGAGCTGTCGGAGGCATCACACTAGAGCATCGACTGCGTGAGCCACCGTCGCCATCTGTTCGTAGGGCTAGGCAGGAGACTCCGAGGGATGATAATCCTCCACCCTCCCAGTCGGAGGAGTTGGGTGTTCAGCCACAGACGACAGCCTCTCATCCCTTGCTGACGGTTCCACAACCTAGTAAGGCCTCCGGTGATGTAGAAGTGATGCCACCCCCGAATGCCTCTTCTACCCTTAGAGAAGGTAAGTACAAAACTGCCCCCTTGAATAATTACAATTCTACCCCTATAGTGTATGTCCATAAGAAAGTAGGGAAACCTAGGTAAAAAAGTGTGAAAAAACCTGCTGATTTCTCCTGAGTTGAGAAAGTCCGAATCATCAATTCCAATACTAGATTTCAGTTCCCAGACATACCTTATGATACTTCAACTGGGCCTATAGTGATTCCGGATGACTATATAGCCGAGAGTCTCCATCAATGGACTCACTATTTAGTTGATTTCTTTCCTGAGCATAGTATGCCCTTCATTGCCACGCAATCCATTACGATGTGGGCTTGGAAAACGCTTGGTCTCGAGGATGTTATATCTACAAACACCGGGTTTTCCTATTTCACTTTCAATCGGAGGAGCTTTTATAGTTGATACTTGAGTAGGGCTGTGGACTTTCGGTGGGAAATTCATGGTTTTATAGCAGTGGCATCCTCACTTTGTTTTTGATAAATCACGGGTTTCCAGAGTGTCATTTTGGGTACAATTGCATGATTTACCGCTTCCTTTATGGAATGAGCGATTTCTTGGTCTCCTGGTCAGTAGGATCAATCGACCTCTTAGTTGCGATTGTCACACTTATGCCAGGACCTGACTCTCCTTCACCAGATTTTGTATTGAGCTTTCTGCTATAGTTGAGCCCGTTTATGAGATTGAGATTGATAGTAGTATGTGTGGTGAATTGATCCGTGCCTGAGTGGAGTATGAGTGGACACCCAAGCGATGTTCACAATGTAGTGTATTTGGCCATTCCTGTGTCCCTCCGACTACTACAACATATAAGGTTGCTCCTCCCACAACAATCTCCCTGTCTTCCCAAGAGGTGTTTCTGGACTAGACTCCTATAGTTGAAGACCAAGTCCTAAGTACTCCTTCTCCTATAGCTTCCTCTTCTATGGTCAGGGGAGCAGTTCAAGTTCCTATTCATGACAGTTTGGGGTCCTTAGAGCTTGCTCATGATATTGTTACAATGGAGTGGTTTACTCCAAGTTGACTGCCTAGTCATCCCTCAAAGTTAGGATAGATTGTTTCTATGGAGGCGAGGGTTAGTCTGAATTGGACACCTAATCTTGCTGTTTTTGCAAAGGTGAGGACTACTTCTAGTCGAATGCCTTGTCTTCTAAGTTCAAAGGCCTTTATTCCTAATACTAGTCATGGTCCTAGATTTTCTGGCAACTTTAGAGATTTTTCACTTGATAACTCGCCAACTCCTCTAGCTCGTCTTTTTTCGGGGGTTAACAGAGGATAGAGGGAGTGAGGGCCCCAGCCTCTTTAGTTGATTTTTGCAGTTTTTTTGTTACTCCATTTCCTATGATAAGAAGTTGGAATATTAGGGGCCTTAATGGCTTCAATATTTAGCGAGCAGTTTGGGATTGGATTTGACAACATGACTTTGGTTTGGTTGGTCTCTTGGACTCAAAACCTGGAGTGTGTAATTTCTGCTACTTGTCAAGGATGGGACTATCTGAGTAACACGATGGATCAACTGACTTATCGAATTTTATTATGTTGGGATCTGAGTATGTATGAGGTTTGGTGTCAAGGTTTTATACCTCACGGTATTAACTGCAAGGTGACTCGGCTGCAGGAAGGTACTACCTTTGGATTGACAGTTGTGTATGGTTCCTTTAATTCGCGATCTAGGAGAGAACTCTGAGATTTTCTACGGATTCAGGCTAGGAGATTTACCTCCATACCTTGGTTAGTTTTGGGAGATTTTAATGCTATCTTGAGTCATTCAGACAGAGTTGGCGGAGACACAGGGTAGTACAACCATATTGATGAGTTTGGTTAGTGTTTACAAGATGTTGAGCTTTTGTGGCTTCCATTCAGGTGATTGCGTTACAGTTGGCATAATGGTCAAGAGGGGTAGGGTTCTATTCTCCGACGGTTGGATTGGAGTTTTGGAAACTCTTCATGGTTTTCTTCTTGGCCTGATACCATAGCTGAGTTTTTGCCTCGGGATATATCTAATCATAGTGCTATGGTGATTCAGTTTAGTGTTTCAAGATGACGACCTCCTACTCCTTTCAAGTTCCTCAAATGTTGGGCTGATCATACCAATTTTTTGAAGATTGTTAGTAAGGTATGGGCCACATCTGTAAGGGGAGATCCGATGTTTTCTCTCGCTCGAAAATTAGGGTTGTTGAAGTAGGAGCTGAAGTCTTTATACTTTCGGGACTACAACCATATCTCTGCTAGAGTTAGGGCAACCAAGGCCTAGTGGGCATCATTGCAGGCCACCTTGGATGCTTCACCACTTTCGAAGGAGTTATAGCTGAGCATGATCTTGCTCGCAGATACTCTGGCTTGGTTCAATATGAGGAGTCTTTCTATTGTCAGAGATCTTAAATCTAGTGGCTTGCTTTAGGTGACCAGAATACTAGTTTTTTTTATAGATCCTTGATTCACAGACATGTTCGAGTTAGGGTTCATATTTTAGGGGATGAGACGGGCACTGTTATCACAGATTAGGGAGTATTGGGACAGTTGACAGTTTGTTACTTCCAGGACACCCTTAGTTCATCCCCTCGGTACCTTCAGCAGATGGTGCTCGATTCTTCACTCGGCATATCCTGGAGGATTTTATTCCATCCCTGGAGAGCCCAATTTCAAATAAGGAGATACATGATGCTCTATTTTCCATACTAGAGGATAAGGCTCTGGGCCCTGATGGTTATACTTTTTTCTTTTACAAGAGGTGTTGGAACATTATTGGAGCAGACTTCAAGGCGACTGTGCGGTATTTTTTCTTTACGTCTTTTATACCTCGTTGTGTGAATTCCACTAGGATTGCTTTGGTTCCCAAAGTAGAGATCCCGCAGACTCTGAACGACTTCAGACTGATCTCTTGCTGCAATGTCCTTTATAAATGCATCTCTAAGGTCATTGCGAATCGGTTTAAAGTTGTTCTTCCAGAGGTGATTGGAAAAGCCCAGATGGCTTTCATCCTAGGGAGACAGATTGCAGATGCTATTTTTCTTACTTAGGAGCTGATGCATGAATATCATCTTGATTGCTCACTTCCTCGATACGCACTGAAGGTTGATATTCGTAAGGCATTTGACACAGTTAGTTGAGAATTCATTCTGCTGGGACTGAGGACTATTAGCGTTCCTGCTTTTATGGTTAGTTGGATTGAAGCATGTTTAAGGTCTGCACATTTCTCTGTAGCCCTAAACAGGGAGTTGTATGGTCTCTTCTCAGCTACACGGGGGGTGCAACAGGGGGATCCCCTCTCTGCTTACCTGTTTATGTTAGCCATGGAGGGGTTGGATGGGATCATGAGAGAGGCCATCATAGTACTTAATTTTCGTTTCCATTGGCGATGTAGGTCGACTTCCCTCAGTCATCTCTGCTTTGCTGATGATTTGATGATTTTCTGTCGGATAGATTTGGTTTCTGTTGAGATTGTTCGAGGATGAGTCTGCTTCTCTACAAACAGAGCTTAATAATCTGATAAGCTCCCTTCCAATTCGATATTTGGGGGTCCCTTTTATCACTACCAGGCTGCGCCACTCAGATTGTTTACCTTTGGTTGAGAGGATTCTTTCTCAGATTAGGTTGTGGACTTCAACATCTCTTACCTATGCTGGTCGTTTGCAGTTGATCCGATCTGTCCTCTTTTCTATTCAGGTATACTAGTCAAGTATGTTTATATTGCCCGCTAGTACTTCTCATCGTATTGAGAGTATACTTTTAGCTTTTCTTTTGAGAGGTACCTCTTTGTCCCACACATGGGCTAAGGTAGCATGGGCTTCAGTTTGTCTCCCAAGGCAGGAGGGTGGTTTGGGAGTCAAGAGGGTCAGGGACTGGAGCATGGTTGCCATGCTTAAGTATGTGTGGCGACTGCTCGCAGACAGATCTTTCACACTGGCTACATAGGTACATACTACTTTTTTTAGAGATAGATCATTTTAGCATATTCAAGTCCCATCGAGTTCTTCCTGGGTTTGACGGAAGATTCTGTTAAGCCGAGAGTGATGTAGAGGTCTTATTGTGGCTTGTATAGGGGTGGTCGAGACACTTCATTACGGTAGGATTATTGGTTGTTGGATCAAGACCCACTATATGATCGATTTTCATTCCAAGGCCTTTTTGGGATGCCCGATTCTTGAAGATTATACATTCTGGCAAGTGGATTTTCCCTGAGAGAGGAGTAAGTTTTAGCAGGTGTGGGGCTCTATCCGTCTTCGGCCTCGTGCCCAACATTTAGATAGTTGGGTTTGGACTGGTCACTAATTCGGGGTCTTTTCAGTTGACTTTGTATGGAACCTTATCCGAGCTCGACGGCTAGTTGATCTGATCCATCATCTACTATGGTTTCCATGGCGCATCCCGCAACACTCTTACGTCCTCTAGTTAGCTTCGCAGGGGCGACTCCGGACTGTGGACACTATCCAGTTGTTTGGAGTTTTAATAGACTCGACTTGTGTCTTATGTAGCTCCTCTGCTGAGACACATGATCACGTTTTCTTCCAGTGCAAGTTCTCCTCTTTCGTCTTGGGTTATCTCTCGACAAAGACTTCCACTGCTAATTAGCCCTCGATTTCTGGTCTCCTCTCCTCCAGTGGGCTTCTACCCATCTTCGTTGGCGGAAGGACTTTAGGCATTTTCTTTCGCAGTTAGTTCTTTCTGCTACTGTTTACTTTCTTTAATATGAAAGGAGCAACCTTATTTTCAACAACCATTATCGTTCGCCTTAGGACATTATTGTGGACATCACCGAACTTATCCATTCTTATCTTCTAAGTCTTGAGACTCGTTTTCTGATACCTAATCTTCATCGACATATCTGGAAGTTGCCTACTTAGCTTTGTATTGAGGCCCTTGTGGCTTTTTGTTTACTTTGTATATTTTTTTTCCCTTTGAGGGCGTCCTTTTGTCCTCTTTCATTTTGTTTGTATTTGAACCTTTCTTTTTATTTATAAATTTTTATTCACTTAAAAAAAAAGAACCCGTAGGTTTTTGGAGGTTTTTCGAGTGTAACAACTTGAACGACGACTGTGTTATGACAATTTAACGGGCTTGCATGTGTCTGCTTTGGACACTCTCAATGCAAAATACAAATGTATCAGAGGATGAATAGGCCTCCCAAGTTGGAAGCATGACCAGTAGACCACGAGGCTTGTCAAGATCAATGGGCCTGAATTAGCCTTTCCTTTGTAAATCCAAGTTCTAAAAAATCTTCAAATTAGCATTAAAATTCAATTTTATTAATAATCTTATAAAGTGAGTTAAAAGTTTTAAGAAGATACATAATATTTTATTAATGCTATAAATATTTATAAAATTTATTTATTGCCCATTCAAAATAATTTTATTAAATGTTCAAAGAGTTACTAGAGTGAATTCTACAATTATAAAAAATCATAACAATCACGTGATTTTTGTGTGATTTTTAAGTCAGACAAAAATTAAAGATTAAAAAACTCAACTTATTTGATCGATTTAATTGTAAAATTCTGAGTTGTCTAATTTTTCAGTTCAATTTACTTTAATAATTTTTGTTATTAAAAATTGATCGATTCATTAATTAATCGGTTAATTTTTATTAATTAATAAAATTTTATAAACTAAGATAAATTAATTAATTTTTATTTAACAATTTCTCTTTTCAATTAAACTTTAAAATTTTCAATATCTAAGAATAATCTCTTTCAATTATATTTCAAAATCTTTAATTTTATTTGATTTTTAAATTTTAACTGATTTTACAATAATCTAATACCGATTAAACTTATATTTTTAAATAATTGACAAAAATTAAAGAAAATCTCAGAGGAGAAGAAAATAAACTATTAGATATTTCGGAGAAGAAATCAGTAAAGAAATAGGCACATATATGTGTAATTTGACAAATATAGAAATCGGTCAACCTGCGGACCTTAGATACGGAGATTCGCTGATAGTGACAGAACGACGGACTAAAATCTAGGGATGGCAATTTTTAGCTCATGGGCCTAAATTTAGTTGTTTTTAATAGGCCGGCTCATGGGTCAGGCCCAAATTTAGGTAAGCTTGATGTCTAATTATTTTAAACAAAACAACATCGTTTTACTTAGAAGAGTTAGGCTTCGGGTAAACTTGAGTCTGGACAACCTAGACCTTAATTTAATTAAAAAAATAAATTATTCTATATTTTTAATTTTAAAAAAATTATTTTAAAAAAACTTTATGGGAGTTGGCCCATGGGCCAGCCCACTGCCATCCGTAATATCGAAGGAGTCCCAGAATTTTATAGATAACCTTTATATTATTTTATACATCCATAATTAATGGTAAAGTTGTTATAGAATATCATAAAATTCAATACTTTTAAAATGTCAATTTAGAAAAAAAAACGCAGAAATGACTCAATATTTGACAGTTGTAATGAATTAAAGTAGACCTCGGTTGCAATTCGAACATCGACACATAGCGGATTAATAAAAGTATACAGTGCTGGTAATAGTTAATATGAAATACAAACGAGAAGAAGAGGTTGGAGCAAGGCAAAGGGATTTTAAGCATATAATTCAACTAAGGAATATTCTTAATGGCATTTACAATTTTATAGCTATGATTATTTTATTTAGTTAGGATGTGTGCAATATTAATATGTTATCTTCTAATTTACAGAGTTGAGAGAGAACAAATAAAAACAATGAGTTCTTCGATATAAGTATAATGGTAGTTTGTGTTGTAAAAATACATCATTTTGTGCTTGAAATATTATGTTGACCATCTCTTCAAGACACTAAGTTTCATGTGTTCAGAAAAATAGATAGATAACATTTAAAATAAAAAAATTTTGAAATAGGAAAATCACATTTAAATAATGCAGAAACTACTGAGATGTGGCATTGAATTTATAGATATTTTTATTTTTTGAGGCATGTGATAACATTGTCATATTAAATGCAATATGTTACTAATGAGATATTGTCATATTAAAGTCATATTGACATTATGTGCTTATGGTATTATCAACTAATGCATGATACTATCTATATTGAGACGTGGTATTATTATCGTCATTTCAGTTTAATAATTTTCAAGATTTGAAATATTCTACCAGTGCATCTTGACTAAATAGGGTTAATACCGCAATATAATTAATTTTTAAAAAAATTTAAAAATTGGGCTTTGTTGCCATTAAATAATCACATTATTCATCTCCCGTCAATGAAAAATCACAGATGACCTTGGAAAATATCTCGGCGTGCCTGTAATCCATGAGCGCACCAAAAGGCGCACGTATCAATACATCTTAGATCCCGCACAACAAAAATTGGCAAGCTGGAAAGCGAAGCATCTATCCCTAGCGGGCCGTGTAACCCTGACCCAATCTGTTCTAGCCTCACTTCCAATATTTACGATACAAACCGTCCGGTTGCCCCGTCAATTATGCGAGGACTTGGAAAAAATCATGCGGTCCTTCATCTGGGGGTCGACCGC
>JAOTAY010000007.1:25658127-25673857 GCA_025629805.1 Erythroxylum baracoense
GTTATGTTAGGTTATATTTAGCAAACATAATGTTTCTCCACAACTTGTGTTTAGCTGTTAGTAACTTCCATGCTAGTAGCATTGCTTGAAACTTGTTTGGGAGCAGAGTTGTGAGCTCATCCCACTTCCAGTTACCTGCAGAATTAACATAGTAGTTAGCTTTTTTTGGAGAGTGTTGATTCTGGTAGGGAAACACTTACCTGGTTTTGTAATATTTCCTCGGTGGGCAACCATCTGTGTTTCCAGAACAAGATGGAATTTCCATCTCCAAGTTCTCAAGTGTATCCTTCCTGTATATAGTTCCATATTTTGTACACGCTGTTATACAATTGTGATCCTTTCTTCTTTGGGATCCCCATGATCATATGTTGTTATGTTAGGTTATATTTAGCAAACATAATGTTTCTCCACAACTTGTGTTTAGCTGTTAGTAACTTCCATGCTAGTTTGATTATGAATGTTACATTTTGCTCCCTGGTTTTCCTGAAGCCTAAACCACCTCTATTTTTAGGTTGACATACCTCCTCCCATTTGATTGGAGCTGTTTTCTTTTCATCTATGTTACCCCCTAGAGGAATTTCCGTGCATACCTATCTAGTTCCTTACAGGTTGATTTTAGCAATAGAGTTGATTGCATGTGATATGTGGGCAGAGCACTGATTATTGATTTACATAAGGTCATTCTCCCAGCCATTGATATCCTGTGTGCATTCCACATATTCACTCTGTTCTTTACCTTATTCAAGATATCTTGATAATGCTTTTTTGTGTATCTGCCATGAATGACCTGTGTTCCCAGATACTTGCCCAAATCTGACACCAGTTCTGTTCCTATTAATGAACTCAGTTTTTGTGCAAGCCCTACTGGTGTATTTGGTGATGCATTCATTGTAGACTTTTCTGCATTTATTTGTTAACCAGAGAATAGGGAGAATTCAGAGATTACCTGTTTCATTGTATGTATCTAGTCCTCAGATGCCTTTGAGAATAAGATGAGATCATTTGCAAAAAGCAATTGTGATAGTGTTGTGGTTCCTCTTCCAAACTGAAGGGGAATCCACTCACCTTCTCCAACTTTTTTGTGTAATAGCTTGAGACAATCTATTCATGCAGAGTACAAAGAGATAGGGTGACATAGAATCCCCTTGTCTTACCCCTCTGCTTGGTATGAACCACTCACCTTGTATGCCTTCCTAAAGTATTCTCATGGAAGTTGTTTGCATTGTGCTCATTATGACTTTGGTAAGATAATTTGGAATTCCTGCATCTTGTAATGTGCCTTTTAAAAAATCCCAATTTACTCTGTCAAAAGCCTTTGCAAGGTCAGTTTTGAAAGCAATCCAGCTTGTGTCCCCTTTAGTGTTTTCCATTAGGCGGATTGCTTCTTGTGCTGCAATTATATTGTCTATGATGTGTCTACCCCGAATGAAACTTGACTGATTTGGTAGGATAAGGGTAGGTAATATGTGGGTCAACCTATTGGCAATGATTTTAGTGATCAATTTTGCATTGATGTTTATTAAACTAATAGGTCTGAACTAGCTTACCTTTTCAATGAGATCAAAGTGATGAGACCTCTATTGAGGTTAAGACCCATTGTACCTGTTGAGAAAACCTGTTCTACTATGTTGTAGACTGATGAACATACAGTTGGCCAGTTCTGTTGGTAAAAACTAGCAGTGAGGCCATCTGGACCTGGAGCCTTGTCTGGGTGCATTTGAAACATTGCTTGTTTGATTTCTGCCCTTGTGACAGGGTTGATTAATAGGTGTAGTGCCTCAGGTGGTAACTGAGGCCACATATTCCTGATATGATATCTACTAAATGTGCTTGTGTGTATTTAGAAGTTGTGTTCTGTATAAAGATTCTTGTAGAAAGTGGTTACCTCATTGCTGATGAGAATCTTGCATGTTGACCACTCCCCTGATTCCAATATGAGCATTTTGACTTGTTTTCTGGTTCTAAGTATTTTGTGCAGCTTGTGAAAACTCTTTGTGTTTCTGTCTCCCTCAGTTAGGAAAGTTGCCCTCCTATTTTGTGCCTTTAATTGTTCCTCTTGGAGCAGCAATCTTTCTAGTTCCTGTCTAAGATTATACTCTAGTTTCCATGTTCTCTTTGGTGGTTTGGTTGGGAGACTTGACTGTATTCTTGATAGTCTAGCTAGTAATCTCCTTTTCTGTTTATATATGTTTCCAAACATTTCATATTTCCACTCACTTATGTTGTCTTGTAATGTCTGGATTGCCTGATGAAGTGGGCTGGATGTTTCCCATACTCTATTTAACCAATCCTTCCATTGATCATGTAGCTCCCAAGCAGCCCATTATCTAAACCTTGGTTGCTGTGTGTTCTGTTCAGAGCTTGCTTTGAGTTGTATTAACATTGGGCAATGATATGAGTTTATTCTAAGGAGGTGATGTACTTGTACGGCTTTGTAAGCATTGATCATTTCCATATTGCATAAAACTCTGTCTATCATCTCAAAACATGTGCCATTTGTCCATGTATAACGTTGGCCAGTAAAGCCCATATCTTCCATATGTGCATACTTGATCCACTTTTTGAAATGTGAGCAACCATTAGACACTCTTCCCCCTACTTTGTCCTCCCTAGTGTGAAAACATTGAAATCTCCACCAACTATCCAAGGGGATGTTATCATATCTGCCAACATTGTTAGTCTTCCCCACAGTGCCCTTCTTATTGTGGCATGTGGGCTTCCATAAATAACAGATAACAAAAAAGAAGAATTGTCTGGTAAAATCACATTAAGGTGAAGTATTTGCCAGTCAGCATGAATTACATACATATTGATTGAATGATGCCATAAAACCCATATCCCCCCTGCATATCCTATTGCCTCTACTCTGTGGGATTTTGGGAAGCCAAGGCTTTTTAGAGTTTTTTCAGCCTTGACTCCACTGGTCTTTGGTTCTAGTAAGATTACTATGTTTGCCTGATGCAGTTGGACCAGTTGTTTTAGTGTTGCTATTATATTTATGTTTTTGCTGGAAATGCCACGACAGTTCCATGTTATTATGTTGTGATTCATTCGGAAACTTGTTTGAATAAGGATGTCTTACCTGGATTGTCCTGGTAAGGCCTCCTGATTTTTCAGTTGTTGCTCCTCCATTATATCTGGAGGTTCCTCTTCTGTGACCTCATCTGAGTCCATGTGGTCGCCACTATCTAAGAGATTGATTATCTCCTCAGGCATGGGTCTATGGTTGTTTTTTGATCTGTTTCCCAGATGGATCCCTTTGGTGCCTTTCTCCTTTGCATTGCCTTGATGATCATCAAGTTCCTTGTCGTTTCTGTGTAAGCGATGAGGCTCTGGGTTTAGTACGATGGAAAATGTATGGCTTGTTTGGGCTGGAGTTTCTGCTTGTGGTGAAAAGTGAATGGGCTGTACTGTAGACGGGCCCATATTAGGTTGAGCCTGATTTTTGCCCGCTATTGACTCTGGTGTAACTTGGTGGGCTTTGCTTGTATCCTCCTCTGTAGCCAAACAATCCACGGCTGCAACAGAGTTGGATTGTTGCTGGTTT
Organism: Erythroxylum baracoense; assembly: GCA_025629805.1. Taxonomy (NCBI): domain Eukaryota; kingdom Viridiplantae; phylum Streptophyta; class Magnoliopsida; order Malpighiales; family Erythroxylaceae; genus Erythroxylum; species Erythroxylum baracoense. Next base: position 25,661,675 of record JAOTAY010000007.1, read on the forward strand.
TGGGCTAAAGTTTCAAAATCCAGCCTAATTAATGATTCGAAAGTTAAAATTGAATGACTTAGTGGACAAGTTTCTCGTTTTGCAACGAAGAAGGATATCAATTATACGCAATCTTTTTTATATATTTTTACAAAAAGGCTATTTTATTAACTTGAATTTGTAACCTTGCAATTTACAATTGCAAAGTACCCGAGTCGGTTAATTAATTATTCAAAGATAACCTATTAGCTTTAGCTTGCATATTGTAGTTTAGCTCTGTACAACATCAATCAAACGACAGCGTTTAGGCATAGTGTAACATGACAAACAGTAGGGTGGAGTGGGGAGGAGTAGAATTCTAATCCAGGAACAACAATGGCAGCTCTCGTACACCAAAACTCTCATCCCACTCTCATCTTTTCCCCTAGTCCTCGACGAACTTGTTCTAATAGCTCAAGTGCTTCACTTCTCGTTCGCTTTAAGCCATTTGCTTCATCCTTTTCGCTTTCTGCAACTCCACCCACTCCCCATTCTCACCCCTCGCCTGCCATTTTCCTTCCTCTCCTCGAACAAGAATCTGAAGAACCTGAAGAGCAACCAGCAACCGAAATTCAGCTGTTACTAAAAGAGGAAGAAGACGAAGAAGAAGAAGAGGATGAAGATTTCGAGGACCCGATTGTTAGATTCTTCAAATCCCGCTCTTCAACTAAAGACCCGTCTCACGAAGGTAAATTCTCCCTCCAAAGCAACCGCCGTACTCACTGGCGGCTGGCTCCCGACTTCGACTCTGAACACGAATCCGACCTTGATGATGTCCCTATCTGCCAGCTAATGGGTTCTGTGAGTGTGGACGGAAGACCGTTACCAGAGGGAATTGTCGGAGAAGTAATGAAACTTGCTAGCAACTTGCCGCAGAACGCGACCTTGGGAGAGCAGTTGAGCGGTTATGAGGGGAGGATTAGCGACAAAGAGTGTATGGAGTTGTTGGGGTTGATGGGAGACGAGGGTTTGATGATGTGTTGCTTGTATTTCTTCGAGTGGATGAGGGTGCAGGAACCATCCCTCGTCACTCCTCGTGCTTATACGATTCTGTTTCCGTTGCTGGGAAGATCGGGAATGGGTGATCAAATGATGGTCTTGTTTAATAATTTGCCTCAGAACAAGGAGTTCAGAGATGTCCATGTTTATAATGCTGCTATTTCGGGGCTTCTCCGTTGTGGGAGGTAACGAGGTTCTTGAATCTATGCTACAGCTTCAGTTTTAGTTGCTACTCAAGTAATTCAGTCCTGAGTTAGTTTCATTCTTCATATAGAGTGTAGAATTTCAATGTATTGATATCTACGAGCAAATTTCAGGTATGAAGATGCTTGTCATGTGTATGAAGTTATGGAGGTAAATAATATTCGTCCTGATCATGTAACTTGTGCTATAATGATTACTGTCATGAGGAGAAGTGATCGCAGTGCCAAGGAAGTGTGGGGACTCTTTGAGAAAATGAACAGGATCGGAGTCCAATGGAGTTCAGAAGTTATGGGTGCTTTAGTCAAGTCGTTCTGTAGTGAAGGGCTGATGAAGGAAGCTCTTATTATCCAGTCAGAGATGGAGGAGCAAGGAATCCCATCAAATGCTATTGTGTACAACACGTTGATGGATGCTTATGTGAAATCAAACCAAATTGAAGAAGTTGAAGGTCTCTTTGCGGAGATGAAAGCAAAAGGCCATAAACCTACATCTGCAACATTCAACATTCTAATGGATGCATACAGTCGAAGGATGCAGCCAGAGATAGTAGAGAAACTTCTTTTGGAAATGGAAGATGCCGGGTTAGAGCCCAATGTGAGATCATATACATGTCTAATTAGTGCATATGGAAGGAAGAAGAAGAAGAGTGATATGGCTGCTAATGCATTCTTGAGAATGAAGAAAGTGGGTGTAAGACCTACTTCGCATTCTTATACAGCTCTTATTCATGCCTATTCACTTGATGGATGGCATGAGAAAGCTTATATAGCTTTTGAGAATATGCAAAGGGAAGGAGTCAAACCCTCTGTAGAAAGCTATACAGCTCTATTAGATGCATTTAGGCGTGCAGGTGACACTCAAACACTGATGAAGATATGGAAATTTATGAGAAGAGAAAAAGTTGAAGGAACACGGGTTACATTCAACATTCTTCTTGATGGTTTCGCTAAACAAGGACATTACATTGAAGCTAGGGATGTGGTCTCTGAATTTGGGAAGCTTGGCTTACCACCAACTGTGATGACATACAACATGCTGATGAATGCATATGCGCGGGGAGGGAGTCACTCGAAGTTGCCTCAATTGTTGAAAGAAATGACAACCCTCGGTCTAAAACCCGATTCTTTTACTTACATGACCATGATCTACGCATATGTCCGTGTTCGTGATTTCAGGAGGGCATTTTTTTATCACAAACAGATGGTGAAGACTGGGCAAGTACCAGATGTTAAGACTTATGAAAAGCTTAGAGCCATATTAAATGTCAAAGCTGCCACCAAAAACAGGAAGGACAAGAGTGCCATACTTGGAATTGCTAAGAGCACCATGGGTTTGTTGAAAGTCAAGAAGAAAGGAAAGAAAGATGAGTTCTGGAAGCACAAGAAAAAGCGTTTCATAAATCGCACGATTGCTTCTAATAGACGGTGATTTTGTTATTTTATGGATCTTTATCATATCAGATACCTCAATGACCTGTTCCTCAACAGTTTGACAAGATTTGTCCTTAGCAAGGTATATATACTTCGGGTGGCAGATTGGAAGAACATGACCGCGTTTGATTTAGTAGCAAACCAAGTCATTTCATCTTCCAAGAAACCTCACTATGGCTAATGTCACACCAATGTCCAGATGATGACGATGCTAGCAGGTAAACTCCTACCGGTATTTTGTCAAATACACTGTAGGATATCATAGATTTTGCTTCTAGATGTTTTCTTCATACCTCTGTTAAGTCAATTATAGTTGATTCTCAGGTATTCTATATCATAAACGAGAATTATAACTTCTGTTAACAGACAGACTCGCCAAGGTGTCGATGCTAGGATTGTCAACAAACTGCTTTTATTGGGACGGTTCAAACTCTCATTAAGAAGAGGGTAGGGATGTGCATCTTTTACACACCCAAGCCCGCCAGCAACTAGAAGTCCTTGCTTCTCTGTTTATCCAATACAAAGTTAAATATCACTTCCGCCTTGAAGTTGAACCACCTGGGCTGATTCCTGACACATGAAAGAAAAACATAGACTTCTGTTTCTGTTATTGTCAGGGGTATCAGTATTTCAAGCTTTCGAGTCATCTTAGAATCTCTCGCGATGTTCATAGATTCTTTAACTCCCGATTTTATTACAGTAACTCACAAGGTCACTTTGCTTACCCTTTTCTCTCTTTCCTTTGCTTGTGATTGTCGATATACACGACTCGGTGATTGACATCAAAATCAGTTATTACTGATGGATTTACTATATACGTCTGACCTTAAGCTCTCTTGACTTGGTGTCTCCAACACCATCCTAAAGGGTCAACGGAACCTTCTTATGTCATGTTATTTCATTTGCATAAGAGTTTTGGAATGTTTTGGTCTGGTGATTTCCTCTGGGTGGCAAAGAAAACCCAGATTCGAGTTTGAGATTTTTATAAAAACGAGTTGTTTTGATTTTTAAAAAATTAAATTAAATTTGATGGACACAATCAAAATCAAATATTCGAACATCAAGTAGTGCTCCCCTCATCTACTAGGCATTACTTCAAACCAATCTATACGAAGGAAAGGACATAGTTATCTGCCAGCTATCTCGGAATGGGAGTTTTTCTACTAAAGCCTGTCGTGAATTTCTTTAGAAACAGCATTTTGTTCTTCCTTGGACTCGAGTGATATGGGTAAAACACTTCCATCCAAGGGCGGAGTTTATTTTGTGGTTAGCTGGGCATCTTCGTCTACCTACAATCGACAAGCTGAAGACCATCTTATACATACGAAACCGATGCATAATATGTCAAAAGGAGTAAAGCCATGAACACCTATTTTTCAAATGTGATTTTGTAAATCTTAGAAAATGATCTTGCAACAATGCCATCTACGACGTGTTCCCAACAATTGGAGCTCGTTTACTTCTTGGTGTAATCAATTTGTATGCATGGACAACTCTGAAAAATGGAACTTCTGCATAGGGCTATCTTTACTTGTCAAAGTGAGAGGAATCTATAAATATTTCAAAACAAAGGATCAACCAAGGAACAATTCCTTCACGTTTATGCTTGCAGATCAGAGAACTCACAACCTCACCTCCCTTAACATTGAATATTGGTCTCAAACATGGAAAGTTTAAGCAGTTAACTAACTCACTAGTACTATAGTCGTATTTTTTGGGCTCTTAAGGTATTCTAGAAACTCTGTCAAGCTTATTCAATAGCCCGTGTAAAACTCTTGGATGCTTTTAAGGCTTAATTCATTACATTTTATAAAAAAATCAAATATGAACTTAAAACTTTGATTTCATGACTAAGTTTGGGTTCAAAAAATAAAATTTTAGGATTTGGTTCGGGCCTAAATGAATTTGGTTCAGCCCGCTAAGCCTCAGGTCGTCACTAGTGCTTCCTTCTTGTATCTGAGTGGCTCCGTTAATAATGCTGTAAGAGCTCTTTAGTTTCACTTCTATTTTTTGTTGTTGTGATTTTCATTTTTTATTTTTAATTTTTAAATTTTTCAATTTTGAATTTTGATTTTCAGTTTTGCTTGTTTAAACAAAAACAAAAACTTGTTTGCTAATAATAATTATATATTACATAAAACTTAAAAATATATTATTTTTAGGTACATAAATTTATTTTAATCTCATATAATATTTATTAACCCATTATTAATAAAATTATTTTATTTTATTAAAATAAATAATTTAAAAAATAAATTTTATTTATAAATTAATATTTATTTTAAGTATATTTTAATTATTAAATTAAATTTTATTTGAAATTTATATATTTTAAAGATATTTTAAATTTAATTATATTGATTAATAATTATTAAATTTAATTATAAAAATTAAATAAAATTATTATGTGAATTTAAATTATTCATAATTCTTATTCATAATTAAATTTAATAAATTAAATATATAATATTAAATTAAAATATTCATAGTTTTTATAAAAAATTAATATATCAAATAATTAAATAATATAGGTTTAGTTAATAGTAAATTAAATTATGAAATAACAGAAATAGAAAACAAAAACTATTTTTATAATTCTTATAATTTTTAAAAATTGTAATAAACTAAAACAAAAAATTGAAAATAAAAATAGAAACAAACAAATAGAGGTAACAATTAGCTCCAACTCTAGTGCTTTCAATTGAGTGCAAACCTAGACTGTCATATCTAGACCGACCCAAGACCTAATTCTTTTTTAAAAAATGACATTAATTTACTGTAAAAAGTTAGGCCTCAAATTAGTCTCTGTCTAAGTTAATTAACAAAAATATCGTTTTATATTTTTAATTAAAAAAATTAACCGAACTGATCCATTAACATCTCTACAAACAAACCCTTAATTAGTAGAGGATAAAGTTTCCGAGCTAGACCCTTCAAAAATATTTTGTAGATTAAACAAAAAAAAAAACGGTGAGCAAATATTGGAAGAGTAACAAAAAAATGTCCTTTACTTGCTTGTTCTTCAAGTTTTGATATAAATAAAAAATTGTAATTTAAGCTTTAATTTTTACTAAATATTAAATTTTAAATGCAATAAAACGATTATTATGAATTAGAAAATTAATTGAATTTAAATTTCTATTAATTATGTGCCATGTTGGTTGTCGATACAAAGCAAATTCAATATTTTTATTTAAAACATATATTATATTATATTATATTTTTATTAAATGTAAATCGTATTTAATTTTTAATAAAATTTAATTAAATCTAATAAACCCTAATTAAACTAATACTCTTCCAAAATTTCTTGAATCCCTCCGAATGAGCCTGAAATTTCTCCCGTCTACTTTAGTTTATGATAAAAAATTAGAAAAATCGAATATCGTCGCAAATAAATTGATTCCATGAATCACAAAAGCACTTAATCACATGTCATTTACAGTTGGAAACAGGCATAATACAATAAAGAAGGAATCGAGAAACTGAACGAGTCTCCTGAGTTTGTGTCTTCTTTCCTCAAGCTTTGTTAGTGGATTCATCAGATCAATCATCGTTTTTGGAGAACTTAAATTTACCACACAAAAGCCACAATAACAACAGGGAACATTACGGTTAACTAAGGCAAATAGGTTCAAATCAAAACACAGTGACAAAATGCCAAAAAGATATTGCCAAGCCCTTACAAGACAAACAGAAGACATAGAAAATAAAAGATCTCCCCATATAAAGTTTCGCTTGGTTGTTTAATGGTTAAGTGACTAAACTATAACGTAGGATAGATACAAACTCACCATTGTTGTGGCTGTGAAATGGAAATCGGAGGCCACCAACAAACGAAACCCCTCAAGAGAAAACCCAAAGTTTAAGAACAGTGACACAGCGCCGCGGTGAATGCACATACACACACACACACAAGTAACGGCCAACTTTAATTGCACCTAGCAAGTCCACGGCATAGAAGAACATAAAATGCTTGGCACAGTTGGCTCAAGGTTAAAACAAGTTCTATGCAATTATTCACCTCAAAGATTATAAACCAAGAATGCCACGCTTGCTACTAATTGCATTTTCATCATCCACTGATAATGAAAAATCCATCAACCCTTGCAAGCGTCTTTAGCATCAAACAAGTGCATATTTTGCATCATTTGATTATTAGATAAAAATTTTGAAATACCCTGCACAAGGAGGCCAGGCTAGTTCAAAACCGCCCTGCACTTTTTGTTTCCCACCACTCCATGAACTTCGTCTGAGCAGTCAAGGTGTCTACCCTGTAAAGCTGGAGCCAGTGGTTTGCAACTTCCTGACCGAATGTCCAACCAAAAGCACCTCCAGCTAGAAAGGACAGCCCAGCACCTGTAGACGAGGATTAATTAAAGCTATTTTTAATTTCCCTCTTTTGCGTAACATTGCTGCAATAAGTGCGTAGCATTGGTTGTACAGGAACAAGTCCATCACAATTATAATCAAGTAAACTCTTACTTCAACATTTTGACTAGTTGCTCTCAAACAAAGTTAAAACAATCGTATAGCTTTTAGTATGCAAAGTTGTAACGAATATAAAACCCCTCCATACACTAACAACATATTTCTTCACTTCTCTCTTTTATTGTCCTTCCACTCCAACAACAATTGATTCTCTCCCCAAAGACTTATGTTAATCTCATTTCACTCCTCTTATGGACATGACTTAGCTCCTTTTTCACAGCAGAAAAAAAAGATAAATCACAATGTTAAGTTATAAATGTAAAGCAAGGAATATAAAAAATATACTACCATGTAAACTTCGCGAGTATTTCCAAGCAACGCCCGCAGTGGATACTGCTCCAAGAACACTTCCAGCAAGACAGAATTGCACTGCTTCCCTAGCAGTCTTCAGCTGATAGAGGAAAATGGGAAAAAGATTAACTTCAAAAGAGTGGACAACTAAGTATTACGCATTATATCAGCCATAAAGGAGGAATTACTGCAAATATGAAACAGAAAGTCAACTGATGAACATAAATTAATTTCAAAGCTACATTGACACCAAGGCAACAAAAATGAGAGGTCCGACAACAAAATTTCTTCATGTTAATTCCATTTCAAAAGATTTGCAGTCTTGTCAAAGGCTAACCATGTGACGAGCCTCAAACACTTAAAAGATGGTTATGGTTAACAAGAAAGAAAACTAAAGCAATCACATAACTGGTCACATAGTTCCTGAATGGGTACATGCTAAAGCAGGGAAAGCATTAAGCATAACCACTAAACTAGAAATACCGAACAATAAACCTAAAGCCAAATCAAAGAGCCACTCAATGCCCATCTTTCATGACAATGGTAAAGACAAAAAGATAATGATAATAGAAGTGGAACCAATATGGGCACAACTGGATATTATTAACTATAATAAAAATACACTATACACATGATAATAGATGACAAGCAGAACCAACCCCACCAAAAAAGAAAATGTACAGAATCAAAAGGAGGTGAGAGAGAAAGATACATACAGTAGGACCGTGAACGGGATCTGAGGCAATGAATTCATCAACATCGGAGGACGACCATGAAGGAAGAGGAGCATCGCGATTCACGAACTTTGTGTAGTTTTCAAGAAATGAAAATCTATCCTTCCAAAACTCCTTGTAACCTTCCCAGTGCTTCCTCAAGAATGAGTCCGAACATTCTCCCATCTTTTTTAGTTTATTACAAGACGGATATAAACAGAAAATTTAGAAAGATAAAAGGCCTCCAAATAAATTGACTCCAAAAAGCACAAAAGCATTTAAACACGTGTCACATACAGCTGGAAACAAGCAATAATACCATGGAAAAGGAATTAGGAGACTGAATGAGTCTCTCATGTTTCCTTTTCTTAAGCTCTGTGGTGGATTCAACAGATTGATATCATTTTAGATTGCCTAGACCCACCATCTATGACAAATATCAAGCAACATCGAGTCCAAGTAATTTCAATATTTAAAGCATCTAACACACATTCACATAAGCTACTATTTCCTTCTTTTATAGTTCTGTAACAAATACTAACACTTTAAGAAGTTCAAGTTAGGGATGGCAACGGCCTGGGCTTGCTATAAATGTTCTCTGAGAGTCTACAATATGAGGTTTCTCTGCTGAAGAAATTGTCCACTGAATCCACTAGCGAGTGTCCACTGACTTCCAACCCATGTTGAGGTGGTGGGTAGCCTTAAAGGGCTTGAAAAGGGGTCATTTTAAGGGAGGTATGGTAGTTGCAGTTATACCACCATTCAGTCAGGCTTAGCCACCTGTGCCACTGCTTTGGCTTGCAAAAAGTCTTGCAACGTAAGTAATTCTCAAGGCACCTAGTTACTCTCTCTGTCTGCCCATCAGTTTCCGGGTAATAAGAGGTGTTCAAGAGTGAATAAGGACTCTCAAAAACAACTCAAAAAGATTTTCTCCCTATCAGACACGAAATGCTAATGATAAAGGGCGTATATCTACTGTCCAATGACGAGAGTTTTACAGCCACAGCAGAAAGGAGATTTAAAGGACTTGATTCCCTAAAGTAGGGTCTTATTGGAAAACTATGGATGCCCATTAAATCAGGAGATTACCTAAATTAAATAATTAGCATCTACCAAACAACCTAACACTATGTGTTTTGATAGTCTTTGAAAGGTTAACGAAACGTAATCAGAATCAGTATATATCAAAGACAAAAATTAATTTATGACTCGTGTAAGAGAATCACAACTAAAAGAAGGAAATAAAAGAAGATACCAAACCCAAGCATTAACTCCCGTGATTCCTGCTCAAATTGGATATTTCTTGGGTGTTGTAAAATTAAACCCCGTTAAGATTGCGAAGCCATGTAGGGGATGGACTCCAGCTAACAATCGAGTAATAGAAAGAAGGTGTGCTGGTTTCCTACAATCCACGATAGTTTGGGTTAAAGAAGAAAGGAAGGCTTTGTCAGCGAATAGTAGGATTTCGTCGGAGAAAGTATGGCGATTGTGGTTCTACTTTTTAGATTTTGGTTAGAGTGAGCTTTAACGCGAGATCGCAGTGATAGAGGAAGTCGATGATCGAAAGCGAACATCTGCATAACAACCCTAAATCACATTTGGACTTCAGTTCACCGAATTGTAATGAGCTTAAAGAGATGGTCTTATCTTGGATTTAAAGCAGAGAACACCTCAAAGACTAGTTCTCGACATTGTAAGATTATGTGCACTCATTTTCGATTAATACTAATCGCTAACGTTTGAATATCTATATGAAGACAGAAATCTACTCAGCTCATCAAGCAAAAAACAGAAAACAAGATTTCAGATACCTGGATTCGGAGTCCTGAAGAGGACCTTTGGAATCTGAAAAACTTGAGAGAGGAACGACGGTTTACAGCGGTTTAGGAGCAAGGAGCAACGAAGAGGAGTATTTTACTATTTTTAGATGGGGGCTGTTCAGTTTTGGTGAGTTCGCTCTGTTTTACTGAATTTAACAAATTTGATTTGAATTAACCAAGTTTTTGGTCATGTACCAGATTTAATACTATATTAAATTTTAGTACGGTATTGTACTGATATTGGTTAATATTAGGTATTATTTTGGATAATTTTTTAAATTTATAAAATAGTTCTTAATTTTTAAAATAATTATAATTTAAATTAACCTTATGTCAAAAAATTATAATAATAAAATTTGAAATAACAATAATTTATTTATTTTTTAAATATTATTTTCACATATTTAACTTATAAATAATAACTATAATTAATATAAAAAAATTATTTTATCATCATAGAAATATCAAATTAAGAACAATACAAAGTATTTAAAATATTACAAGTTTATCATATAATAAATAATAATTATATCAAAATATTAAATAAAAAATAATTATTATTATTAATAAAATATAATTTCTATCTTAATATTTAATTTTCAATAATAAAAATATATATTTTATCTTAATATATAATTGTTATTAATAATAAAATATTGTTATATTTATATTAACAATTTTAAAAAGAAATACAAAAATTTGAGGCATATTAATTTTCATTTTAACACATTTTTAATTATTCTTTGTGGAAAAATTATAACTATTATTTATTATATGAATTTAAATATTATATTATTAATAATAAAAAAAGATGATGATGAAGAAGAGAGAGAGTGAGAGTGTGAAAGAGAAAACAAAGTGAGGAAAAAGGTAGCAATGTCGATTGGGGGAGGGGGAGTTCTTAAAAAATCATTTTTTCCAAAAATGCTCCTGGTTTTTTTTAAGTTTTTGATATTGACCAGCATATGACCGGTATTGCAAATATTGACGGTACCAATTAGTACCAAACAAAATAAGCCGGTACAAACTGGTATTTAAACTCAATGTTAAAATATCTTATTTTGTACTATTTTTTGGCCAATACGATACGGAATTCGTTGCAATGTTTTGGATTGATTTGAATAACATTTTTTATTTTTTATATTCAAGTAATTTTCAAACTTAGATGTTTCGATCCAATTTATTGAAAGCCTAATTCAAAGTCCAAAATTGAGACAACGTTATTTCTCGATCTTTAACAAAATACTTAAACATATGAGCCGCGAATTTTAAGCTCTTTAGAGCCTCAAGTTAGCCCAAACTTTTGCATAAATTTTTAAACAAGTTTACTCAAAGGGTAACACTTTAGATTTCATACCGTACCAACTAATATTAAATAGAAATACAAAATCCAAAACATTGTTTCGAATTAGTTAAAACTAATCATAATTGATTAAAACATCTTGAATTTCTTAAAGTTTAATAGGAAAATACTTTTAAAATAACAAATTTTTAAATCAAACCATTGATAGATTTATCAACATCACACCTAGTCCAAATTCCGTACTAATGCAAGATCTAGAGAGGTCTGATAGTACGCAACCTTACCCCTACAGAGTAGAAAGGCTGTTTCCAGTAGATCCACATGTAAATATGACAAAAAAAATGGTAGTATAGTAATAATACAACAAAAAAACTACAAATAAGTGATACACATTAAAGAGAGAAAATAAATAAAACTAAAATAAATAAATAAATAATAAAATAAAATAAAATACAACACAATAAAATTATAATATTTACCAAAAATGTGTATCAAAGGAACCATAACAAAAAATATATATATCAAGAAGATAAGAATGTGAAGAGTTTTTAAAATTGCCAAATCATCGAGCTTCCAATTGTATGTATCAATCTACCGTAAAAAAAAACTGCAATAGTTTATTGTAACAAGTAGAACAAAACAAGTGCAATAAGAATAAACTAAGGGGTCGTTTGGTTCCACTTCTGTTTTTCTGTTGTTGTTTTTGGTTTCTGTTTGTTGTTTTTGGTTTCTGTTTTTTTCCTTAAAAAAACAAAAACCTGTTTGGTTGAGATTTGTAATATAAAAACTGAAAACAAAAACTTGTTTGGTTGAGATTTGTAATAAAAAACTAAAAACAAAAACATGTTTGGTTTTATCATCCTGTTTCTATTTTTTGTAATTATACTCTTATGTGTAATAATTATAATATAATA
>JAOTAY010000007.1:25680611-25693044 GCA_025629805.1 Erythroxylum baracoense
TTTACCTGTAGAAATAACATGAGCAATATCTTAACTGAAAAATGGACTTCACATTGAAAATGAATAGACTTTACTTTGAGAATTTGATAGCGCTCCTCTCCGTTGGTGTAGTAACTTCTACTTCATAATCAAAACGACCTGGCCTCCTCAAAGCAGGATCGATTGAATCTATTCTGTATGGACCATTGTAGTGTTGGATCAACACGACAATAATTCACATGGCCTAGAACTCTGAAAAAAACGTGCTCTAAACCACACAATGTTTTTTGGGGCACACTTAAATTAACCACAAGAATAGCCAATGGGCACACTAAAACAGTTTGACTCGCGGCACAAGTATTACATGTATCACCTGTTTAAAAGTATATGTATATGCCAAAAGAGCATTTCAAAACAATCTTGGCATAAAGCCACAAAAACAATCAGCTTTGAAAAATTGTAAAAGTGAAAAATAAAAAGCAAACCAAATGAGACACATGAGAAGCAGATAAAAACTTAGCTACATCAGTAACCAGAGAAAATTATACAAATAGAAGCAATGGGAATGCTTTTGCCAGAATATTTGATAAACACTGACACATCATATTTGAGAGGTATTGCATTTCTATGTTTATGTCTTTGACATGCATAATATAATACCATACAAAATTATAATCTAGAAAAATACCTAAACATGGGAAAGAGAAGAATGTACCTGTTAGTAGATGCAACCACAACAACTCGTCCTAATAAAGTAGCAGAGGGTTTAGCTGCATCCATCAATGCAAAAAGTTGAGAGGCTAAACGAACATCTTGCTCTCGTCTGCATTTGGAGTCCCAATTTAATAGAAGTTTGACTATGTAAATCTAACCATTCAATATCATGGCAAAGGAAGAGGGTAAAGATGTGTAAAGTTCATTCAATTTCTTGTCTCCTTTTCACAATGAAGACAACCAAGAAACTAAGAAGAATATTTCTTAAGTGATACATTAGGGTAGCATAATAATTACAACCAGAAGTAAAGGAACAAAAATGAGCCAACTGTACCTCGAATCACGTCGAGGACAAAGTGCATCAATTTCATCAATAAAAACAACAGAAGCTCTGTCAAAAGTTGCATGAGATGATGCCTCTGAGAATGCCTCGCGCAAAATTTTCTCACTTTCTCCAGCACCTGCTCTGTGGACAGAATGTGGACTGGAGGAAATACATCCAAAACAGAAGATCAAACATAAATCCAACATTTCTTAAAGCAACACCAACCAGACGACCATTTTTGTAAGGCTAAGTGATCAAGAAAAGCAAGTACCTGATGACAGTTAAATTTGCACCACATTCATGAACAACTGCACGTACCAAACTCGTCTACAATTCACACATAAATAACTTGAGAATGGCTGATAAAAAAGAAAAAGAGAGAAGTCTAAACAACTCACTTGAGTGGATATCTATGTACGTAAGTTTCTCTCCTAAACTGGGAAGAAACTCGAGTAATTCCAGAGCTTCCATAATGTAATGAGAAACAAATTGACGGGAAAACAAAGAAGTACCTTTCCAGTTCCAGGGGGGCCATAGAGAAGTAAACCTCTGGGCCACTGAAGAACAATACGATCAGAATTAAAAAAATTATAGGAAAGAAAAGAAGAGGAGGATGCGGTGGAGGAATAATTACAGAAAGACCGAGTTTGAGAGCTTGAGAAGAGTAAACAAGTGGGAAAACGATGAGTTCTCTTAGAGCTTCGAGAGCGACTCTGTTACCACCTATTGCTTCTTCAGCTTTCCACTCATTTTCGTTCGTGATAGTATGGTTACTGCTCGTGTTGCATATCTGAACAGCTTCCTCCATCACTAACACAGAAGCAGGAGGCCGAAAGACAGATACGCAGCTGCCCGCGCGAGCATTACTTACACTTTTCATCCAATAAAAACAAAATTAGGGTTATATTTTAGATAGAAAATATGCATTTTCTTCTTCGAATATAACAAAATACTTAAATCAATATTACGAATACTAAAGTTAATATCACATTTGAGCGAACAATATCGGATACAATTTTAAATAATCTTTTAAAATTATTAAATTTATAAAATAATCGTTAATGTATTATATTATATTATATATAATTTTTAACTTTATTTTAATCTGTTTAAAAATCAAAATAATATTATTTTTGAATTTTGTGAAATTAACATCTTTTACTATCTTAAGAAATTACTGATTAATATTAAATTTTGAATTTTAATGTATATAAAATTTTTGTAATTGTTACAAAACTGAATTTTGAATAAACTTATCTGATCTTTATCATATATTGCGTGTAATTAATTCTATTAATACCAATATATTTGTATGTTTTTACCTTAACAAAGGTAATCAACTTAATCACATAGGATAGTATCATTAACATAGCCTAAGTGTGTACTTCGCTCCCATTATATTGGCCAACACATGCTTTTAACCTATTCGATGTAGAAGATGATTAGGCCTACCCCATTCCTTATGACTCACACGACTAGTTTTCTAATGATTACAAAAAGATTTATTAAATATATGAAAAATAAGTTCTAATGACATTAAAAGACCTTAAAGGATGGGCCTCTTTGCAACAAAACATTATCTGAGCTCCAATTAAGCAATTCTACTTCATAAGCAATTTTTGTAACACACCTACCCACATGTTTTACTCCTTCACTATCGGTTCCCTTTAAGTTCAGACAACACTCGTGATCAACTCTTCACCTGAGTCTCCTAAATGAATAAATAGTTAAGCATTGTGCACATGTTGATTTCCGTATGCTTGGCTCTCCTACTTTTGTATGGGACCCAGTATTGTAGCGCTTCTGCCTAGTATGTTAAATCTGTAGGTACCTTCCCTTCTGACAATTGATCTTTGCATGGAAGTTGTATATGATTTAATATCCAATCTCTTCGCTAGATTTCACTAATGAAGAGTTGCTTGTTCTTCTTCCAGTGACTTCCTCAACCCTTAATCAATATGTTAGCTTCCACATTCTACTACATCCTAATTCCATATGTACAGCTCATTCACCTATGAGAATATATCTACCAACTCAAAAATCAGAGGCTTAACGTAGCATCATTCACTTCCTTTGTCGTGATATGCGAGCTGTCGTTTAGCATCATGCAGGTCAGAAGCACCCAAATCCACCTTACTATATCAGTAAGACATTTTTTACAGTTACTTAAAAGTTTGTTATTCAACAGAAAGGCGTTGCAGAAGTCATAATTTTACCCATCTACCAGTTTGCCCATCTCTGCCCATGTATAACCTTTCTCACAAAATTGAGGTAGCAAGGATAATACAATAATATATCCACCTGAAAGAAATCATTTTTGCTTTTCTTGATGAAGCTGAGACATATGGCCCTCTTCAATACGCCGAGTGAGGAGAGAAATAACATGGTGTGAGGCACTCGACGTAGCATAATAGGATGTTACAGTGAGTTGAGCAAATCTTGGAAGCATATACCCTTGAAATTCGAAAATTTGGCAACAAGATTAGTTTCACTTGACCAAAAGCAAGAATCAAAAGGCACGGAAATCTCAACTGCTTATAAATGGAGCACGAAGGGCTCCACAAGTTTGATGATCTAAATAAGAGATTTCTCTCACATAACTAAATTAAGGAAAAATCAATCACATCCCTGTATGACGAGAAGTAATTGACGGAAGCATCAATAAGAAGGTAATTATGGCCAAGAGGCTAAATAGTTCAGATGTCATGTTATGGTGCTAGCATATTACATGTCAAGCTCTAAAATAGTAGGCAGGACAAAATTTTAATCGTCAACTCTGAGAAGACAAATTCGCATTCCACCTCAACCAGTACACTAACGATAAGGTCTATTCCCTGGTCCAAAGGGGAAAAAAGCCTCAAGCTGATGGGTTATTTCCACCATCCTAGACCGACAGAATTCAAGGATAACTTTTATGTAGAAGTCAGAAGCCCATTCCACCACCCGCAAACTTGTACCTTGTTATTTTATATACTATGCCACTGCCTAAGATGACAACTTATCAATTAACAAGCCTCTCAAGCTTATTTTTCCTTCCTGGAAGATGAATCAATCTATGACCCTGTTAACTTTTCAAATTCGCAGGATGAAGAAATCAAATGACACTCACAAGTGACAAAATCAACATTTTTTGCTATGATTTCAACAGTAGAAAAACCACTGAACATATTCCCCCACCAAGACTCTCAAAACCAAGACTTCCATCAGCCACTAGTTTTGATAGAATGAGGCAGTGAACTTGCAAGGGATCCCCATTACTTTTTTGTGTTGCAGAAAATCATTGGCTACTAAAAAATATTACAAAGGCGATCAAGTGAAGATGACAATAACTTCTCACAAATGAAAATATAGTTCTTGAGTTAGGTCCTTTCTTAAGAACTAACAAGACAACTGCAAGTTACATTGATAGCATCGCGATGTTTGATGATGTCTTATATTTATATAATTATAAGAAGCAAGAAAAGATTATACCATTTGCCACTCTAACCAAATAAAGTTGCACAAACATAAGAAGTTAATGCATTTTTGGACAGTCATGCAGCTTGATGGATATTATACAGAAAGTCATACATAGTGTATCATAGTATGAGCAACAGAATAGATTATTCGTATTTGATCATGCTAATATCGAGTAAGCTTCATTTTTTTTCACTATTATATTTGAAGCTCTTTTTGGATCCCTATTCCACAAAAATTTTTAGATGTTCCACCGCGAAAAGAGATTAAAGACGTTAAAATAAGTCCTTTAGTTAATTTTATTATCGTTTCTTGTAGGAGACCTTTATCACTACACTAAAGTCCAATGCATGGTTCTCTCACTTTAGTATGGTTGCACATTTCCCACAAAAAATCCAGCTACAAAAAGGATAGCTTATGGTGAATTAATGATCATGCAACCTATGGTTTATGCACATGATTGATATTCCAGTTCCACATTAAAGGCTAAATGATAGAAGAATATGGTCCATGATTTTACAATTTTAAAGGCCACTTATTCATAGAAACATTAAGATACATTTCGGAATTATTCAAACCAAATCAGACATGATCTATTTTCTGGCCATCTTATAGACTCCAGAGGTGAGTCTTCATTCAGATATCTATTTTTGAAGTTCCATGCATCACCACTAATACATGATTGACCTTACTCCACCAATACATGATTGACCTTATTCCACCAATAAAAGTCCCTGCCCTTGTTCTAAATTGAGAAAAAAAAAATCTTAATACAGGATTGGAACTACAAGAACCATACACATAAAAGAAATAAATTGTGAATTTATGTCAACTATTTTAAACGAACTCATTGAAATCTTCTAAACACACTGAAATGCTGCATTTCCTTTTTTTTTTTTAACCAAGAAAATTATGAGATTGCAGTTGGCATTGGCTTAAATGAAAGTCTTCAAGCTTGGTACATGCAACAAACTAAATCCAGGAATCAAGATAAAGGATATGCAAAATAATATAATGATAGGATAATAGAGTCAAGAAGTACCTCCAAAAGTAGCAGCGGCACCTGAAACTGCAAGCAGTGGAGGAAGCTGCCAACAAATGTAGTACATTGCATAAAGTTAGGTCAAGAAGAAGTCCACGAATCTAAACAAGCAATAGCTCTTGTGGGTCTGAAACCCTAGAAATAAAAATTGGAAAGGGCAGTAAATACTCCAACTATGAAAGGAAGCCACTTTGGTCCCTTGAGGCGATTTTGAAGTAACGGGATCCCTGAAATATGACAAGATTAAAAATTGCGCAAACAAGAAGGTATAGATTTACCAACAAAAATGATTGGAATAAAACCTGTATTGAAACCATGAATTGCACTAAGCAATCCACCAACACCCGAGCCAGCCTATTTAAAAAACCAAAAATAAAAAATCATTAAAACTTGCAACAGCGACATAAAGAGTTTGCTGCCTAGGCATAGGATTTTAGTAGCAGAACCATTGATAATGACCAGCCATTCACTAAATAAAATGAAATAATTTCATTAACAAACACAATTTGAGTTTTTACAAGCTTCAAAATCAATCAGATATGAAGTACGATTACGTTGGTTAAAAACAACTGGGTTCTCACAAATTGCACTAAAACTGCCATAAGCTGATCGATGACTAAGACCGCAGATTTCCAAATTCAAGAATTAACCAAAATTGCGTATTTGCTACCACTCATATTTAGAGGGTTTTATCTTTCTTCTTATCAAAATCAATTTCAAAAAATAGAATAATAGAAAATCAAACAGAAGACAGAGGTAATAACTAGGAAAGAAAAAGAGAGAGAGAGGAGTGACCACAGCAGTGGCGTCATGTAGAACAGAAGTAATAGTCCATTCTCCCTTTCCCTAAACAGAACAAAAACAAACGCAAACTCAAAATCAATACATATGAGTGTGTGTCTAAAGAAAGAATTAAAAAGAAATCGAATAGTTTACAGAATTAGGGTCGACGAGAGCAAGACAACGAGGACAACGAGGAGTGCCGAGACCAGGGTTGATGGTAGGATCGTGGTATAAATGTCCGCTACGTAGTTTCTCTTCGTATACCTCTCTTGTGCCCATATCTACCGGCGACCGTACGATCCACACGTTCGCTTGCTTGCTTCTATCTGTCCAAAGATTTATTCCACTGCGTACAAATAACCATAGTCTTGTTATTTAATTAAATCTTTTTTAGATAAGTCCCTTAAAATTTTAAAATTTAAGCGACCGGCTGCTATTTGAAATACCGGGGGTACCAGTCGAAATCGTCCAGGCCGGTACCGATAGTCGGTACCAGACAACACGATTTTGTACTCGACCGGTAAGGTACAAAAACAAAACCTTGGTCGCAATAAAAAAACATATCAGCTGTCAGATCCGAAAAGAGGAAAAAACCCAAGAAAGAAAAGGGAAAATATCGAGGAGTTACTTGAACTTAGATATTTCAAAAATGATTTATTATGCAAATAAAAAGTAAAAATGAGAATAATAAAGAATTAGATATTATTAGTAAGAGAATAAGACAAGAAACAACTTTCAGTGAAGAGAAAACTCGTCGGCGATTAGTTTTTGTTGTGAAATTCAGAGGTAATACACTTGAAAATCGGTAAATTCTCGCTATTACACTAAGTTTAGAAGTACAAATTCAAAGACGGACGAATTAATTTTCCTAAAAAAACTTTAAACGTCGAAGTTCGGCGAAGTACCGTAATGTTTCAAGCGATACGAGCTGAAACTCGGTCAAAAAACTAGAAACTTCAAGAGAAAGAGCTAAACATCAAAGAGCGGTCATCAAGCTCTTAAATCATTCGTTAAACAAGCAAGAGAGCCAAACTGAAGCAAGAGAAGAGCTAAAAATTGAGGAATCGAGAACAGGAAGAGAGAATCAGAGAGCGCAAGCGTACCTCGGGTGAAAAACCAAGTGCAGAGAAAACAGACCCGGAGGTTTGTTGATCGCAAAGACACAGGCACTCCAAAGAGAGCAGATCCTCACTGAAGCTTCGATGACTTCATGGCAGTGACGGGCTTACGGCGGACGGTGAGTGGTGACAAGTTCGACGAAGTGCGAGTCGTGAGAGAAGAGTGCTTTCGAGGTGAAAATAGGGGTTGAAAGGGAACTGAGAGTGGTAAATTCTAGATTTAATAAGAAATAAATATTTAATAATCGTAATAGAGAGCACTTTACAAGGCTATTTTGGTGATTCGGACCCGAAAACAGAAAAACCCTAAATCTGTAGCAGGGTGGAAGCAAGGGACAGGCAACGGCCTGTAGTACACGTAATGCCACGTGGATACCCTACCGATAATATACCCAAACACCCCTCCGCTGACGTGTACTCGTAACCGCAGCCTCCCTATAAATACCCTGCACCCTCTTGCATCTCCTCCTCCTCTCTTCCTCGTCCTCATCCAGTTTCTCTCTCTCTATTTATATGTCCATAATCTGTTTACCGTCAACCCACCCGGAGCTTCGAGTCTTTTGAGCTAGGGTTTTGCTCGTCGTGTCGGTTCGGATCTCCAGAGTCCGATTGGAGATCCGATAGCTGCTGTCCCTGTCTTGGCTCGAGATCCGGGCCAAGCACAGAAGTTTTCGAATTCAATCCTTTCCGTACAGGTTTCCTTTCCTCTATCTGGCTCTCCTCTCAGGTTTCATCATATGTGTGGATTTTTCTTTTCTCTTATTCTCGAATATTCTGGCGATATGTTTGGCTGCGTTGATAGGAGGAAAATGAGAGGAAGATAAACTTTTTGAGCGTGGTTAATCTTTTAACTTTTTTTTAATGATTTTAGAAAAATTAGGAACTGTTTAATGGCTAGTTCTTAACTATTTATAGCTTTTTAATTAAACCTATGTTTTTTTTTAACTTCAAGTGATTTGTTTGATTGGTCTGTCCCTGAAGCGTTCTGGTTTTTGCTGAGGAACTATATGTTGAGACCAGAACTGAAGCTTGTGACGTCTTTATAACGACGAATTAACTCAGTAGACTCCTCTTTTGTGATTTAGATTTAGGCAGTAACCTTGGCAAAGTGTAAATGGCGTCGAGTGAGGGATTTCTGACGGATGAACAGAGGGAAATGTTGAAAATAGCAAGCCTGAATGTCGAGAACTTGTCGTCTTCCCCAAAGATTTTGTCATCATCCCCTAAATCCCCATCGGCATTGCTTTCTGAGCATCAAATAAAAGTTCCTGCTGCTGGAAGGGCACCTAATGCAGGGATTGCAGTCAGGCATGTGCGAAGGTCACACTCTGGGAAGTATGTACGTGTGAAAAAGGGTGAGTCTGTTCGGCTGTATGCCTACCATGATTTTGTAGAGGTTGTCGATGATGGTTCGGACTTATTCGAGTTCTTATGATGCTATAGCTAGTCTGTTTCATTATTAGCATATTTTAGTTAACGGTATCCCTTCCATCATAATACTGTGGTGTGGTAGATAAGCTCTTGTTGATTTTGGTTTTGTCTGACTGGTTTCCGTTTGATGTTTTACAGCTGGTAATGAGTTTTGGCTTCCGTACTTGTGTTTGAACTGAGTGCAGTAATGACTTGCAAAGTTCCTTTCCTCCTTTGTATGTTACATCTTTTGTTATAGTTTCAAAAATTTCCCATCCTCTGCGGATTCAAATTGTTACGTGTCTGTCTAGTTACGTATACTTTTCTTTGTCCCTTGTGGATAGCTTATTGCCAATTGCCCATGTTTTCTTTTTCTTTTGCGCACTTTGCATCGTACATACAAGGTTTTTGATAATGCATGTGAAAAATGATATCCATTCTCTTTATGTTAATTAATTTTCATATTAATTGATGTTTAGATGGCGGTGGGGGTAAGGGCACATGGGGGAAACTGCTGGACACTGATGGTGATTCACAAATTGACCGGAATGATCCTAATTATGACAGTGGAGAGGTAATTGCAGCTTTTGACTGTTTTCATCGTGGGTCTTGTTGGGTAGTCTACAACATTTATGCTTCTAAATCTACGCTACGTGTTGATTTTGTCTATCATAGCCCACTTGACTTTACGTATGGTTCTTGATCTTGCTTCCGTTAGTTTCTTCTTGACTTTTTTTTTGCACTTGCTCAGGAACCGTATCAGCTTGTTGGGGCAACCATCTCAGATCCACTTGATGAGTACAAAAAGGCTGTTGTTTCCATAATAGAGGAGTACTTTAGTACTGGTGACGTAGAAGTTGCAGCGTCTGACCTTAGAGAACTTGGTTCTAGTGTATATCATCCTTACTTTATTAAGCGGCTTGTTTCCATGGCTATGGACAGGCATGATAAGGAGAAAGAAATGGCTTCAGTTTTATTATCTGCTCTTTATGCAGATGTTATAAATCCATCCCAGATAAGAGATGGGTTTGTCATACTTCTGGAATCTGCAGATGATCTAGCAGTAGACATACTTGATGCAGTTGACATACTCGCACTATTTATAGCTCGTGCTGTGGTTGATGAGATCCTACCTCCAGCTTTCCTCACTAGAGCAAAGAAGACTATTCCTCAATCATCTAAAGGGTTTGAGGTCCTTCAAACTGCTGAGAAGAGCTATCTTTCGGCCCCACATCATGCAGAACTTGTGGAGAGGAAATGGGGTGGTAGCACTCACACCACTGTTGAGGAAGTAAAGAATAAAATTGCAGATTTACTGAGGGAGTATGTAGAGAATGGTGATACTTTTGAGGCGTGCAGGTGTATAAGGGAATTAGGGGTTTCATTCTTTCATCATGAGGTTGTCAAGAGAGCTCTGGTTCTTGCCATGGAGATTCAAGCTGCCGAATCTCTAGTGCTGAAGCTGCTGAAGGAAGCTTCTGAGGAAGGTCTGATCAGCTCCAGTCAAATGGTTAAGGGTTTTTCTCGGCTAGCTGAGAGCCTGGATGATCTTGCTCTTGACATTCCATCTGCAAAAGCCTTGTTCCAATCAATCATACCCAGGGCAGTCTCTCAAGGGTGGCTTGATCAATCATTCTTGAAATCCTCCGGTGAGAATGGACATATGCTAATTGAAGATGAAAAGTTGAGGAGGTATAAGGAGGAGGTAGTCACTATAATTCACGAGTATTTTCACTCTGATGATATTCCAGAACTGATTCGGAGCCTTGAAGATCTTGGCATGCCTGAGTTTAACCCAGTTTTCCTGAAAAAGCTCATTATCTTGGCAATGGACAGGAAGAATAGGGAGAAAGAAATGGCATCTGTTCTGCTATCTGCTCTTCACATTGAGATTTTCTCCACTGAAGATATAGTTAATGGCTTTGTCATGCTTCTAGAATCTGCGGAAGATACAGCACTGGACATTTTGGATGCTTCCGATGAGCTTTCTCTGTTTCTAGCTAGGGCTGTGATTGATGATGTCTTGGCTCCTCTAAATCTAGAGGAGATAGGCACCAGGCTTCCATCAAATTGCAGTGGGAGTGAAACTGTACATGTAGCTAGATCTCTCATTGCTGCCCGTCATGCTGGTGAGAGGATCTTGAGGTGTTGGGGAGGTGGTACTGGATGGGCTGTGGAGGATGCCAAGGACAAGATATTGAAGCTTTTAGAAGAGTATGAAAGTGGTGGTGTTGTCAGTGAAGCTTGCCAATGCATTCGAGATCTTGGAATGCCCTTTTTCTACCATGAGGTGGTGAAGAAGGCACTGGTTATGGCTATGGAGAAGAAGAATGACAGGATGCTTGATCTCCTCCAGGAATGTTTCAATGAAGGTCTGATCACTATCAATCAGATGACAAGAGGTTTCACCCGAATTAGGGATGGCCTTGACGATCTCGCTCTTGACATTCCGAATGCAAAGGAGAAATTTGGCTTCTACGTAGAGTATGCCCAGAAAAAGGGTTGGCTTCTGCCAACATTTGGGTCCACTGCAACAGGTGCGTCCCCTGCTCTAGTCTCAGCTGCTTGAGAAAACACCTTGTATTTCCGTTTCTCACATGTATGTTGTTACCCAGTATAATCCCTCTTTATGTATTTGCTTACCGGTCTTCTCATCCAAGGCGGATAGATAGATAGATAGATAATGGGATGTTTGCATTCCTTCTCATATTTTTCTCTTTTCTGGACGTCATGCGGAGACCATTATGATCCTAGCCAATGTATAAAGTTGGTTTTTTGTTCTATTGACATAGTTTTAGGCAACAAGCAAGTCTTGTGATCCTGTGAAGTAATGATGCACAAATTAAATTATGGTTTTAGGATGATTTACTTTTACTCTTTGGCCTCCCTTTTCTTTCCTCATAGCTTTTCTTTACTTATCTTAATTCTTTGGATATGATAATGATCCGCGAGAAACTTGGGATAAGAGGTAAAATTTTGAAACTAATCTATATATAAGTTGAGTACTGTATCTTCATTCAAAGTCTTAGTAAATTAACTATGAAATCTGGAATATAGCAACTCTTTAATACGTTGCTTTTATGGTTGTGTAAAACCAGGAACTTGAACTGAGTGGCCCTATTTTTAAAATTGTTTGGTGATTTTGAGGTTGGATTGGATAAAAGAAACCACACATTTGGAGTTTCGCTAAATGATCGCACGTGATGTGTGCATCGAAATTATTTCTTTCACTCTGAATATTAAGCAATTTTAGTTATGTCAGCCTAAGTAAGACATGCAAATGCCAACACAATTGTGGTGTCTCTTTCACTATTGGGCACATGTGATTACGTCCATTTCTTGTTTGGTTTTGGTCACCAAGCCAAGAATGGGAATAACAATCATAAGTAAACAAATATAGCATAAGACATGCGAATGCCAACACAATTGTGGTGTCTCCTTCACTATTGGGCACATGTAATGACCTCCATCTCTTGTTTGATCTTGGTTACCAAGCCAAGAATGGGAATAACAATCATTAGTAAACAAACATTGTTTCGAATTCCGTACCGTACCGGCCGGTACCGGACGGTACGTACCGTACCGGCCGGAAAACGGTACCGGAAT
>JAOTAY010000007.1:25701076-25712971 GCA_025629805.1 Erythroxylum baracoense
CTATGAAGATCATATTAGCTAAAACAAACCCTCATTTTGTTTGTGATGCTAGAGTTCTAGTCAAGTTTTTATCTAAAAAATCAGCACAGACTAATAGGATTTTGAATTTAAATTGCCTATTCCGACTAATATGATAGAATTTAAAGACAGCAACTCCCAACCTAATGTAAAACATAATATAATACAAACAAAGAACACAATTACTAAAAGCAAAAAACACACCACAAAACAAATACCCATACATAGTAACAAAACAATTAGAAACATCCAAGAAAAAAATACACAAAATAAAAACAACAAATGAGAAATTTTTGAAAACTTATGAAGAGGGTAGAGGCGATGGAGGTGGAGATGGCACATGAAGTCCCTGCATCTCCTAAGCCTTGTGGATTTTCTCTTCCAACTTTCGCTGTTGACGGGCGATCAATTCCATTTGTTCATCCATCTTATTAAATTTCTCTTTTGTCTTATTGTAAGTGTTAGCCATCTCATTAAGTTTCTCTTCTGTCTTCTTGTAAGTGTTAGCCAACAATATGTATACTTTTTCCTAATCCCTTGGCGCATCTTCTTCCTCACTTGATTCGTACAAGCCCACAGCAGCTGCGGAATTAGAAGCCTCACCTAAGAACCTGGACTTCACTGCAATACGTGTCTGAGGATCTCGAAGCTCCATCTTATCATGCCACAATATTTCTGTACTTCTTAAATATGGTACATCAAAATACTCGCGATGAATAAAGGTTAGTTCACTAACATCAATTTGAAAATGCCCGGCCAAAACGGTAGCTAAATAACTCATTCCTAGGGATTTTCCCTTCTCTGTCATAGATTGAATAAGAGATTGTGAAAAAGAGAGAACATGTTAGGTTTAATCCTTTCATCTATGCAATATAATAAATGACAATTCCTTAACAGAACATTTATTGCTCTGAGTTTTTCCAAACATAGTATGACACATGAATTTATGTAGCAATAGCCGATCAACATAAAAAATGTGAGAGTTGGTTGCATTATAAGGATCAAACTCAGGCAAATCAGTTAAAAACCTCCAATAAACTATACTTGAGAAGTCCTGGTGACAACTTTCTACCTCTGACCTAGAAAACTGAAAAAGTTCACGTAACAACTTCTCATCCAAACTATAGAGCTGACCTTGTAGTCTAAACCAAAATTTCTTACGTTTACTTGATTCAAACTTTAATGAAGTGAAGAACTCTAATGTAAGTTCAGGAAAAACGAGATAATCTATTTGAACAAATCATCCCCAACCACCTTTATTAGCTAATGTCATCACTTTATCTTTCAACCCAATATCTTCTAACACTTCAAAATTAAAATATCGTGGTGGGAGAATCAATCCACTTTTGAGAGAGGCATACCTCAACCCTTTTTTCGTCGAATAAATAGGAAAAGGAGTACCATAATCAGCTGCAATATCTACAACCATTTCATCTCTCAACTCAGCTTCAATCTCTAGTACACTTTTCTTCGATCTTGGAGCCATAATGGTGTAAAAACCTACAAAAAATACCCAAACAAATACGATCAATTTTAAAACCCTAAAAGATAGGAACCTGCGAAAATCGAGGGATAAAGGAAAAACGAAAACAAAAATAAATAAAATGTCTTCAAATATCAAGCTTTTAATGAAAAATTTAAACTGACTTAAGAGATTTTGTGAAAACTTGGAACAAAATTAGCGACTGTGAAAGTAGGGTTCAATGAGAAAAAAGTAGGAAGAGAGGCGCGCAAAAAACACAAAAGACTCTGAATTTCATGCGCACCGCTATAACTAAAAATAATTACATAATTAACAATTACTTAATCATAAAAATTAATAATTACGTAATTAACAATTACTTAATAATTTGAATTGCTAAAAACATATAATAATTAATTATTATAAAATAACCCAAATAAAAAAATTTATAATATTTAATATTACTCGTCAGATTTTTCTTCTTCGATGTCACGGGTGTGACTTAACAAGTCACAATCGTGAACTTTTTACTTGATGTCATGGGTGTGCATAACACTTTTTCATATAATTAACATTATACATATTTGATCTAAAATTAATAAATAATAATGCGTATTATTTAAATATACTTAATTATAATTACTTTTGATATAATTACTAAATATTATTAAATTATTTTATTTATCTTTAATTATTATATAGTTTATATAATAATAATAAATATAACTAAGAAAATTAATAATAATAATAATAAATATATATATACTCAAGTAGAAAATTAATAATAATAATAAATAATAATAAATAATAAGAATAATAAATTTAATTTAAATTAATAGCAATACATAAATATAATTTTAGCTGAAATTTTGTTTTTCATTTTAATCATTTTAAATTAATTTTAATTTTAACAATCTAAAATTAAAATTTGTCACGTAAGTTTATTGGTGTCTTATGTGACAATATTTTCTTTTAATTTTAATTTTCTAAAAAATTTAATAATAACATAATTTTAATTAAAATTTAAATTGATATTTTATTTATTGTTTCTTTTTGTATCATTTAAATTTTAAGTTTATTTCATAAATTAAAATTCATTAAAAAAATTTGTAATTATAATATTTCAAGTAAGTGCATGGCATGCTCCATAAATATTAAAATTAAATTTATCCAAAATCGTTAGAGCTAAAAATTATAATAACAAAACAATAAATACAACTTAAGGACAGGTGGAGAAGGACATGGCTAGTAGGCGGCTCGGCTTTGACAAAGGAGTGCGTAATATGAAAAGATAAGACAGAGGAACGAGAGGCCGTGTGTTTAAATTTTTAACAAAAACGACGCCATTTTAATATTAGACAGAATAGGACAGGAAAATTTTGAAGAGGATCTGGACTCCGGCTAGTAATATTGAAAAAATTTACTCGTTATGTAATTATAGCTATCTAGTGCTCTTTTCAGTACAGCCTATTTTCATACAATTATCGGTGCACATAATTTTGTATTTTCAATAAATGTGTCCAACTTAATACCAAGTTCTAAGCCGCTTGCATTTCAACGCTCGATTCTGTACTCATCTGTTGAGGTTCATCATGATCTTCCTCTGGAAGATCATCAAAATGCATCTCAGGTTGATTAAAGCTTCTAATAAACCCAGTGAAAGGAGGAAAATGATCTGGTGAGAAAAAATCAGCTCCCATTCTATGGTAAATAAACAAATTTACGACTTTATCACCTCTCATATTTTTCTTTATCTACTAAAAACCATGAGGAGCCTTAGAAATTAATGAGTTCTGTCCAGAAACCTCATACTTCCTGCAAGCTGATCTAATCTGTCCAAGTAATAATTCTAGGCTTGATTGAGACTCCCGAGCCTGATGCTCATCAGAAAGATCCATTCCTGGCAAAATCATCATGCATGAATTCCTAGCAAATAACTTTGCAACTGCTTCATAGCCATCTTTGTTGGCACTGTTAAAGAAACCAGCTGTTAATTCAAAAGCATATGAACCGGTGTTACGAGTATAAGTCACTTTGGGAGAACCACACCTTAAAAGCTAGTTTGAAGGGAGGGAGAGCCCAAGGTTTTATAAGGCCTGTTCTATAATCACGCCTCTCCGGTATGGGACTCGTAACATTGTTTCCCCCTTTAGAAGCCGGCATCCCGACGGCTCTTACTACACGGTGCTTCACTCAGCGACGCTTCACTCGTTTCAGTTCATGGTCAACCCTTTCATTGGTCAGCCCCCTTCTGTGGGTAGCCCTTTTCAGTGGCCAGCCTTCAATGAAAGCACCAGTATTACGAGTATAAGTCACTTTGAGAGAACCACACCCCAAAAGCTAGCTTGAAAGGAGAGAGAACCCAAGGCCTTATAAGACCTGTTCTAGAGCCACGCCTCTCTGGTATGAACTTGTAACAGGATGCGTGAGCGGGACTTTGTCATATGCTAAGACAGGAGTACGTATGGATGCAGCAGAGGCAACAGAGAGCAAGCGATCGCTGTGAGACAATAATTGGCTTGAAAATCAGGAAAGAGAAAAAATCTCCATATGAAGACTCTCATGATCTGCACTCATCCTTAAAGAAGTAGCTCGAATGCGGAAACTGGTCATAACTAGGTGCATCATGAGGACCACTAAACCCCCACAAGCAGGGCGGCCCTGAAATTTTGTAGGTCTTGGGCAAAAAAGAAAATATGGGCTTCTTATTTTAATTAAAAAATAATTAAAAAATTTTTTTTAATAAATTACATATGTAATTTTTTTATAAAAAAAGTAGGCCCTCGGCAGAGGCCCAGCTCGCCTCTGCCTAGGGCCGGGCTGCCCACAAGGGGTTAGCGGTCGATTTAACATGTTGCTTAAGAAGGTTAATCATGTTTTTATCATAACATTGGAACTCTCCAACTCCATTGATAATGCTGTTTTTGCTTAGTAGATGGGAAGGATAGCGTAGCTCTCCACCTGGTCCAACACTCATCGTAATGCCCTGCAAAAGCAAATAATAAATGAGCCATCAAGTACATGTCATCATTCACATGTAATCTTCATGTCAAAGCTACTTAGGCAAATCGTAAATGCTTGTCACAGGCGAGAGAGAATCAGTGAGAAGATGAGAATTCCTCAGAGACCCATTTGGCCTGCAGAAGAAGGTCAGTCGGCATGAGTTGAAGAAGACAGCGGTGACCGTTGATCTAACATGATAATGGGACCACATATTTTTTAAATTTACCATGATTTATCCCACTCTTAAAAATATAACGTAAAAAAAAAGTCACGTTAATAGCTTTTAACGCATACTTAAGTCCTTTAAATTTTTCGTTCAATTGATTTGAATGTTTTGTAAAAATTGCGGCACAACTTGAATAAGTTAGATTTTGTTGTAAACGTTAAAATTTAAATTACTTTTTAAGCCTATCCTTGCATCAACTACAGGTTCGTTAACTCTATTGTGCTAAATATTCCTTATTTTAGGTTAGGAATTAGATTGTTGGGAAATTAGCACAGATCGAATCGAATCCTAACTATAACAAAATAATTACAAAAATTAAGATCACTTTAATCTTATAAAATAATTAAAAGAAAAGTTCGTTAACTAACATATGATGAGATAATCTTTGACCTTTTAAGCGGGATTGATTGCGGAATCTCCATAAAATATCCATCACACAATACTCGGGATAATATTTTTACCAGAACGCATTAAGAAGCTTCTATGAGGCTGAGTCCACCATTGCAAAATTTGCGATTGGATACATTGGGCGTAAGATTGAATCCCGAATGAGTGCGAAACCACATTCCATAGGAAAAGGGCAGGTTCGCTATGCATGAAAACGTGGTGACCTGATTCCTCATGAGGGGCATGACACTGGAACATCAAGAGAGACCCTGCACGCCAAAATTATGGATATTGGAGTCAAGAGACAGCATATTTCTCGTGATTCTGATCATAAAGAGAGGGACTTTCGAAGGAAGACCGTAAAACCATATATTTTCACCATAGAGTGAAACTGACGAAGGTTCTCATATTAGAGTGTT
Source organism: Erythroxylum baracoense (assembly GCA_025629805.1). NCBI lineage: Eukaryota > Viridiplantae > Streptophyta > Magnoliopsida > Malpighiales > Erythroxylaceae > Erythroxylum > Erythroxylum baracoense. The sequence goes on from JAOTAY010000007.1 coordinate 25,706,592, forward strand.
AGATAAAATCATCAAAATAAAACATAATCACAGAGATCATGTGATAGAACTCAATCATAAAGATCATATTAAACAGGATCATTTTATATACATATAAAACAAAAAAACACATACTTGGTTTATTGTTGTAGTTCCACCGATTAAAGAACGTTTTCACCAACTTTAATTGCAGAAATCTTCTTTTGTTTTTCTGTATACTTGATAGAAAAAAGAACCAACAAAAACATATACACAGATGCATATATATCTCGTTTTGCTCTTCAAATAACTACCTTTTGTAGTTATTTTTAAGAACAATGGCTATTATTCCCTTCGTGGGTGTATCTGAGTCATTAGATAGAAACTTGATAACAATATGGGAGCTCTAAGCCCCTTTATACAATGTAAACAATGTAGTTTTCTCTGCTTAAACGACGTCATTTTTCTGAGACTTATAACCTAAGCACACACATATCCTCTGGCTTTTGTTCTTTTGTCTTTGTGTTCTTCTTCTATCTTCTGCTCTAACGAATTGTCTTCTTTGTCGTTTCTTTTATCTTCGTGTTTTGGTTACTTGCTTCAGTCTTTATGTTGCTCCTCTTTTATCTTTGTGCTTGTGAAGGATTTCTGGGTGGACGATAATGAAACTGTAATCCAAGAGGCTAAGAGTCTTAATGCCATCAGAACTGCTTTGGAGAATCTTGAGGACCAGTTAAAGTTTTTTCATGCAAGTGAACTTTGTCTTTGTCTTTATCTTCTTCATTCAATTGAGTTTTTCTAAGATATGTTATATTTGGTTCTGATAGTTCAGACATTTGATAAAATGGGTACAACCATACTTGGAAGGAATTTGAATTGTTGTGGTCAGGCATATTTTAGGTATTGAATTAATGGCTGAATATATCAAATGGAGGTTTTTGTACTGTTCTATGACTTTAGAATTCTTAGTTATTTGCAAATTTTGGTTATCATGTGATTGTTCCCCAGAAACTAGGGGTTTCTCTCTTTATGAAGATAGTGAATTACCAGTCAAAAGCTTTTTGTGCTTGGTCATGGAAATTGGTATCTTAATCACTCAAATGGATACGTAGAGAATATATTCATTGTCGAAAGAATATCCACTTTCGTCCTCTTTTACCAACATCCAAATAGGCAGAGAAGTCCTAAACCATTTACATCTTTTCAAGTCATTAAGAATTCTCATTGGAGGCTTAGGTCTTGTCTTGGAGACTTTCTTTTTACTTGATGTGCTGATCTTGTAGAAAAAATGAGCATTATATCCACTTAAATTGATTTTGTTTCTAATTGATTTAGTTATCAAAAACAAAATCTCCGTAGGTTTTCCTCTGCGCACATTTGTCAGTTTAGTGTTGAAGCTAATTAATGGTAAACTATGAAGGTAAGCATAACGACTTTGGAGGTTGCTTTTTTTTTTTCTTACCTTACTCTTTTACATGCACCATTATTTTGGGAAGATTGCTTATCCTGGGAAGTTTGCAAAGCACCTCAGTTGATTACTTAGGTGCCTAATCGATACATTTAAGTGCAAACTATGTTTTGTATTTGTTGTTGGTCTTTTGCTCTAATTTAGGAAATGATTTTGATAATTTCGTATTTGATGATTTTGAAATCAATCAGTTTAAAGTGAAGTTACTGAAAGAAGAAGAATATGTAAGGAATTTATGAACTTTAGAATCTTCTTTGGTAGGTTAGTACCTAAGATTTGGAATGATAGGAATATCGGTTTAGCCAAATTCATGCATTTCATTTCAAGTACTAGATAAAAGTCACAACACTTAGGCACTCATCAATATGCTTTAATTTTTATTCAACTCCTCCTCATCACTCTGAGTATTTGATTTTTAAGACTCAAGTTAAACAATAAACTCTTAAGCATTCAACCACATATTTCATTTCTACTACTTCAACATTCTTTTTAAAATCACTCGTAATTGCTTTAATCAAAATCAAATACTTCCTGTATCAATACTCACAATATTTTTAGTTAATTTTAACCAATCTTTTTGGATTATGCTATCAAACTTTTTCAAACTCCGCTTTATTACGATATTTTGAACTGAGTGCGATTATGATTTTTGTAATCTGAGCATTTTTTTTAATATGTTAGACACATTCTAATTTGTCAAGTGATCTCTTTATTTATTGTTTTGTCTATAAGAATTGCTTAAGCTAATGATATTTATATAATTCTACGTTATGTATTAGACATTTTGAATTAATAATACTTTTCTACGATTTAATTTTATAATAATAAACAAATAGTTTACAATTAAAAAATGTCAATATATTATATACAAAACATTTTATTAATTATCATGGATTAAAAACGTAGGAAATAGTATGTCGTGAAATTATTAAAAATGTTACAAATAACAATTTGCTATGTTATAAAAAACATAGCAAATAACATTTGGCTACATTTTATTTTCATTGTCAGTCATTTGGCTCCAAATTTTTTCCGCCAATATTTGATTTTTAGCTATTTTTTGTAATACATTTCGTAGCTAATATTTTTTCTCTATGATTTCTGAAAACATCGCTTATAATTTTTAGCTACGGGAAATCGGTGACACTTTATGCAATGAAACAAAAACGCCACAAATAATTACAGGCAAAGTTTTTGGAACAATTGGCTACGTTTTGTTTCGAAGCCAATTGTCTACTTTGTTGTAGTGTTATTTGATAATGGACTCATCAACTCCACATTACAATGCAAAACTATGATATAATCTAGTTCTTCTTAGTACTTGTGGATCAAATATACATATAGAGAGAGGTTTAGGGGTTACCAGAGATTTTTTTGTTACCAACATCGACGGAGATTAGCTGCATCGCATACAAAACTTGAGTTCTATTTCAAGGTTCGGTAACTTAGAAGTTATCAGAGTACAGATGAACTTGATTGTAGCCGAGATCACGGTTCAAACAAAATCAATGGAAAGAGTAACAGAGGCTTACAACTTTGGTGGCGAGAAGTTTATAAACTAGCTTACGTATTGCTTCTCAAGAAGGCTTGCACAAAATGCCAAGTCAAAACGCTCTTCTGGAGGATCTCCAATGAAATCAAAAACTGCATCTGCGTTTAGGAAGTCCTCTTCAGCTGTGTAACTGTAACCAAATAATCCAGTGCATAACTTGGTCACCAATGTACAGTGAAGAACAGAAAACAACTTTGAAATCAAAATTATAAGATATAAATTGAGTTCAATAAAAGTTAGACCAGAAGAGGAAACATAAAAATATGATTTACACAGTGGCCAAGAAATTTCCAGGCCTAAAAAATGACACATTGAGCATTATAAAACAAGGATTCTGACAAGAAAGCTCATCTCAGTTCGTGAGACATTCCAAGGGTCTGAGATTATGTCTTACCTGATAACTTACTTCACAAATAAAGCTCTTTAGAACAGGATTCGCTTCTTATTTGAAAGTTCAGAGAAGTATTTCTAAGCTTTTCAGGTGGGGGTAATGTCTCCAAGGAAATTAAGGGCAGGGGGTCAAACAATCTGCTGGTAAGAGTAACTTACCCGCTCTTTGTTACGATACACTTCATTCCAGCAGCTTTGGCAGCTGCCAGACCAATAGCACTATCCTCTATCACCACACAACTGCAGAGATGAGAAACATTTGACTTATCTTGAAAAAAATAACTATTTACTTGTACAGTAAATGCAAAGTATAGAGAAAGCTAAGAACGTAGCATTTGAGTTGTTATCAAACTGAAGCACACAAAATCACGAAAAACACGCATCAATGACTCCATTCTGCATCGTATCTTATCTATGTTAAGCATATAATGCTTGCAGAAAGTTATTGTTACAATTTACAAAGTACAACGGTGTACAGCACATGATGAGTACCTTGAAGGATCCACGCCTAGTGTGCTGGCTGCTAATGTGTAGATGGCCTGTTTAAAACAAATAACAGGCTGTTATATATGAAAATGAATAATGAGGAAGAGTAACAGAAAATTTCATTCAGCTTTTTGCCACTAACGAAGAACAGTTTCTTCTTTTAGCAGCTGGACTTATCTATTTTAAGAGTGATGGCATACCAATTTCAAGTTTTCACTTGGAAATAATTAACGATAATCTATGTACAAGTGGCAAGTAGTGTGTAAGAACAAAGAACTGGATGGCAGGTATTTTGCATATTTTCAGATATCTCAATAGAAAACCAAGAGGTGATGCAGACTATACTGGGTCAGGCTTTTTCCGAGGCACCACATCTCCTGCAAAGATCTTGATCTTTTCTGCTCGTTCAGGTCCTAGCAAAAATGAAACTATGGCAGACACCTGAAATCAATTGATATAGTTTGGCTACCACAATGAGAAGTGAATCAAAGAATCTGACCTGTATCTCCAATATTATCAATGAACAAAGTCATAAACACAAGATTGTGAAAACTTGGTTATATGTCAATAAATTTGAACATTTTAAAAAGCTAATGCAAGAACAATATGCTTGGATCAAATTCGGTGATCAGTCCTTTCATTAATGTTTGTCAATAAGTGATGTGATGTACCAAAGACGATATACGAGAGCAAACACGCAAATTTAATAACCAAAAGATAACATGCAAATTTGATAACCATCTGTTAGTATTGATCACAAAACTGAAGAAATTGTACTGGATATTGTTGAAAGTTGAAGATAATTTTTATTACATACTTTTGTGTACATAGGAACAAGGGTTTATATACAAAATTCCTAGGACTATTTAGGAAGTAATCTAGCTATTAACTCTGTGACATCTCTCAATTATAGGAGAGATTATAGGTGTAATTATAACAATATCAACAATTATGGGAGAGATTATAGGTGTAATTATAACAATATCAACACTAACAATATCAATGCTAATAATCTCTGGTCAACACTCCCCCTGAAGTTGGTACATATATATCGCACATGCCCAACTTGCAAATGAGGTTATGAAATTGTTTGTTGTGGAGTCCTTTGGTGAAGACATCTGCCAGTTGTTCATTTGACCCCACGTGGAATAATTGCAGAGAGCCATTCACAAGTTTCTCCTTCACGAAGTGTCGGTCAATTTCTATATGTTTTGTTCTATCATGCTGAACAGGATTGTGAGCTATACTAATGACAGCTTTGTTATCACAGTAGAGAGATGAACTTCCTTCATTCATCAGCTGTAAATCATTCATCAGCTTCTTTACCCACAATAGTTCGCACACACAATGAGCCCTTCGACTTCCGCACTGGATCTAGCAACCAAATTCTGTTTCTTGCTTCTCCAAGTGACTAGATTTCCTTCTATGAGCATACAATAACAAGTGGTTGACCTCCTATCATCTAGAGATCCAGCCCAATCAGCATCTGTAAATGCTTCCATCTTAAGATGACCATTGTTAGTGAATAGAAGGCCTTTTCTTAGAGCAGACTGTAGATAGCGCAAAATGTGGAATACAGCTTATAAGTGTGGTTCTTGTGGATCATGCATGTACTGACTTACCAGACTAACTGCAAATGCTATTTCTGGCCTAGTGTGAGAAAGATAGATGAGTCTCCCAACTAACCTCTGATATCTTCTCATGTCCACTGATGTACCTGTTCCTGCTTGCAGTTTGTGGTTGCTCTCGATAGGAGATTCAACTAATTTACAACCCATCATACCGGTTTCTTCTAATAAGTCTAGGACATATTTTCTCTGGGAGATAAAGATTTCTCTTCTTGATCTAGCGACTTCAACTCCCAAGAAATATTGCAATTTTTCTAGGTCCTTAATTTCAAATTCTTGAGCAAGTAGTTTCTTCAGCCTAGCCATCTCTTCTGTATCACTTCCAATTACAATAATGTCATCAACATAGACATTAAGAAGTGTGATCTTACCTCGGGAGTGCTTGATAAATAGGGTATGATCCACATTACTTTGTTGATAACCAAAGGAGATCATAACTGGATTGAACTTTTCAAACCATGCTCGTGGTGATTGTTTCAGCCTGTACAAGGCCTTTTTTAACCTACAAACCTTACTTTGTGTCTTCTCATCTTCAAACCCTGGAGGAATCTCCATATACACCTCCTTCTCCAGATCCTTATGAAGAAATGCATTTTTAACATCGAATTGCTGTAATTCCCAATCCAAGTTAGTTGCACACGAGAGTAAAACTCTGATTGTATTCATCTTAGTAACAGGAGCAAAGGTTTCTTGATAGTCCACTCCATATGTTTAAGTCAAGTCTTTAGCCACCAATCTCGCGTTGTATCTCTCAATGGATCCATCTGGCTTATGCTTCACTGTGAATACCCATTTGCAGCCAACTATCTGTGTTCCTTCTGGAGCAGTGACAAGTTCCCAAGTCTCATTTTTTGCCAAGGCCTTCATTTCTTCAATCATAGCTTCTTTCCATTGGACA
>JAOTAY010000007.1:25713071-25733111 GCA_025629805.1 Erythroxylum baracoense
AATCATAGCTTCTTTCCATTGGACAATTTTCATTGCTTCTCTCCAATCTTGTGGAATAGACACAGAAGAAACAGACATGACAAAGGCTCTATAGGCAGGAGAAAATGAGTCATATGTAACGAAGTTAGAAACTAGGCGCTTGGTGCGACTTCTAACACCTTTTCGAAGGTAATCGACTTATCTAAATCATCAGATAAATCATATTCTAGCTCACCAGAGTTTTTGAGGGAAGAGGATGGCATTGGCATAGATTGCATGATGGCTTTTTCTGTCTTATCTTGCCTTGAGTATGTTTTTAAGTCTAGTCTAAGTGCCGACTTCGATCCTCTTGAACCAAACTAGTTGTCACCCCCTAAATTGTTCTTCCTCCTTGGATCACATTATCTATAGAGTCAAGCAACACCTCGTCTTCAATCTCATTCTCCCCTTGAAGAGGAGTTGAGGATGTGGGGAAATAGGACTCATACTCCAGAAAAGTGACATCCATACTTACAATGTATTTCTTAGACGGGAGGTGATAACACTTGTATCCTTTTTGTGTAGGAGAATATCCGACAAACACACATTTCAAAGCTCTTGACTCCAACTTGCCAACATTCCAAGCATGAACAAAGCAAACACACCCAAAGACTTTTGAAGGTACAGTATAAGAGTTTGTACCTTGTAATATTTCAACAGGGCTTTTAAAATCTAGAATTCAAGTGGCATTCTGTTGATAAGATAGGAGCCTGAAAGGACTGCATCACCCCAATATACCTTTGGAAGATTCATTGTGAACATGAGTGATCGAGTAACCTCCAGAATGTGTCTGTTCTTTCTTTTTGCAACTCCGTTCTGTTCAGTAGTATAGGCACAACTAGTTTGATGTACTATTCCATTAGAATCTAGATAAGCACGAAATTTGCCATCCATATACTCCATTCCATTATCTGACCATATGATCTTAACTCTAGCATCGTGTTGAGTACAAATCATTTTGTGAAAAGATTGGAAGCATGAAAATCTTCATTATTGGTTTTCATTAGATAAACCCACGTCAATCGGGTGCAACAATCAATAAAGGTCACAAACCATCTATGGCCAGAAAGAGAGGGAGTTTGAGTAGGACCCCAAATATCGGAGTGAATGGTCATAAAAGGAACATAACTCTTATTATTTGATAAATGATAAGAACTTCTAGTGTGTTTAGCAAGTTCACATGCTTCACAAAACAAAGACTTAAAGGAAGTTCTTTTAAACAAGTTTGGATAAAGTTTTGCTAGAACAAAAAATGAAGGATGTCCTAACTGCCTATGCCACTGTATTAATCACATCATTTCCAAAAAACACTTGATGTGCAACTGTCAGGCGCACTTCTTCCAAGACATATAAGCCATCCTGCAGTCTACCAGTTCCAACCCTCTGCCCTGTGTGAAGGTCCTGAAGAACATAATAGTCAAGAAAAAATTCAACTTTACAATTAAGGTCCTTAGTGATAGAACTAACAGAGAGAAGATTAATAGGAAAACAGGGTACGTGAAGTACTGAGGATAGGGTAATATTGGGAGTACAATTAACAGAACTTGTATCAGATACAGAAGTAAAAGACCCTTCTGCTATTCGAACATTATCCCTGTTGTCCATAAGAGAATGTTAAAAATTTCTTTTGAGAGCTTGTCATATGTCTGTTAGCTCCAAAGTCTATAATCCAAGGATTATCTTTACAATTGTAGTACTCAATACCTGATTTGGCAAGGTTTGATGTACCAACTGTGGAAGCAGAGTCTGTTTTTGAGAGAAGCTGTCTTAAGGCCTAAAGTTCCTCATTGGATAATCCCCCAGCTAACGATGTTTCAGACACTTCATTTCCATCAGTCATGTGGGCTTGACCCCTTACCACTGAGTCGCCTCGTTTTCCACGACTCTGATTAGGCCTTCCATGCAATTTCCAGAAGGTTTCTCCGGGGGTTTGTCTTGATTTTCCATAGTAATCACAGTGTAAGTGATCCTTATTAGATGAGGTATTTGCAAGTTTTGGGTTTTCAATAGAACTTGCTACTAATCTTGCTTTTTCAATGATAGGTGTATCTAGCATAACATTTTGCCTACTTTCTTCTTGCTGAAATAGAGAATGTGCGAGTTGAACATAAGGGAAATGATCTTTTCCAAGTATTCATACTCTGGGTTAAGACCCGCTAAAAAATAAAATACCCGATCTTCTTCTATCATTTTCTAGAATCTAGCAGTGTTTTTTGATCATTCTGCTTGAAAGTCCTAATAATAGTCTAATTCCTGCCACAAACCACATAACTCTGCAAAATATAGTCATATCATTAATGTAACCTTGTAATCCTCGAGCTTTGATGAACAACAAACAGGATCTTGACCAAGCAAGATAATTAGTTCCATCAAGTGTTACGGGACTGATTTGAAGTGAAGGATTATCAAAACTTGATAGAATTACCTTCTTTCCCTCCATCGAAGGGCACTGGCAGAAGGTAAAAGGTACGTCTGACACCACCGGAGGAGAGGCAAGAGGCCGGTGACCCTAGTGGAGAAAGAACCAAGGCGAAACACTGGTCGGAGGGTGGCACGTGGTGCTCACGCGCAGCGACGGCAGAGAGACTGTGGCGGCGCGTGACAGTGCAATTGATGTCGGGTCTTTCACAGTGGAAGTCGCCGGTCACGGCTGAAGCAATCTAGGTGGGTGTTGAGAAGAAAAACACGTTGCTTTTTGGGCAAGTACACACTCAGCCAGTGTTCTTTCCTATTTGGAACAAACAGTCGGAAAAAACAACCCCTAAATCAGATGGGGCTCTGATACTATGTTGAAAGTTGAAGATAATTTTGATTACATACTTTTGTGTACATAGGAACAAGGGTTTATATACAAAATTCCTAAGACTATTTAGGAAGTAATAGCTATTAACTCTATGAAATCTCTCAATTATAGGAGAGATTATAGGTGTAATTATAACAATATCACTACTAACAATATCAGTGCTAATAATCTCCGGTCAACAGATATAATAGTCGTGGAACCTGGTTATGCCTACCGCCTTCTCATTGGACGTGCTGCAGACCGCAACTGGGACACCTTTTCCCAATGCTTGATCAATAAGCCTGTATAAATTGGCAAGTCATATTACTCTTTTTACCTCATTTATATTTGCAGAACATGCAATTGCTAAAAGGAAACCAAAACAATGTCTCTCCATACTATTACTCATTGACATAGGAGTGGAAACATAATGAGCTTAGAATTGCCAGTGGGAAACTAAAATGAGATATTATCTGCAATTTGAAATCTGCTTGACTATGAAGTCCACAAATCAAGTTTATACCGAAAACAATACAAAGCTAGGTAACAAGTATCACTGGCAAGGGACTGTTATTACTTGATTAACTGATTAGTCAGGATGAAAATTTTAATGAGTGATCAACCAGTGTGTTGGCTGAAGAGATGCAACCAAAGGAAGCTTGAGTAATTAACCACAAGAATGAATGACAAGGAGTTCAAAATATGAACATATGATGCAAAAGACAAACTTGGCAACTCCAGGCCGAAGAGGTAGCAATTTCTTCTCTATAAGGGCCATAAACAACTCAGTCTTTCTTTTATGAAGTGAAGCAATGAATTCCTTTCTTTCTTCTTCACCCTTTGGAGCCTTTTCAGGCCAACTGGTACGGTTAAAGTAGGCTGTCATCCTGCAAATAACAGAAATAACCCAATTCAAATATTACACCTTTATATGCTACCTAGTGCTCCAAAGCACACACTCGCCTACTGTAGTTGCAGACAATTTGTTAGACTTGTTGGAAAAATAATAGTCTGACAAATACTTAAGTACTATTGTGATAGAATTTTATACTTACCTCTTGCAATGAGACACTATATGACTATTTATAGAATTTAAGTCACTTGATGTTAGAATAAAACGAAGGAATAACTTCAATAAACACAATATAATTTGCATAACATTAAAAATTGACCAGTTTGTCTTTATTTCGTGGTAATTCTCTTTAGTTGACTCACAAATGACTCAAAGTTAGATTCATTTGAATCTAGAAACATATAACTGTAAAACAACTCTTAAATCACCTAATTCAATTAAACTTTGACTATTCAACTATTCCATCAAATTTGCTGAAGAGTTCCAAAGGTCAAATTTATTTCCATAAGATTGATCACTGAAATATGAAACAGCTACACAGTGACTGATCAGAAAGATTTACCTTTCTTTCCCACCTCCAATTTTGAGCAAGTCGCCATACAAATCCACATCCCAAGTAACGCCTAATTCTTTCTGTTCAATCAATCAAATATTATATCAACACAGGAATCATAAACCGAATCATCAAGTTATTTTCACAAATTAGGGTATGGATATATTAGGACTAATCAAAACCCGCCTCAACTATACAAATATTCAACAAGTTTTTTTCAATAGCAGCACTTTAACGAAGTAGCTACAAGATACATAACAAACAAACATTACCACCACCACCAGACAGCAAAAAGTAACCAAAGGAAACGAGCATTGCACACTACGTACTTCGTTAAAAGTATCATTGAAGGAGACCCTGTGCCCATCTTTCTCAGTATCAACAAGCACACCATCACAGTCGAACAATAGAGCAGCAGGTAGAAGAGAAGTCATGCAAATGACCCTGCTAGAAAAAACTCTTCTCTTGCTCACTGCCTTGGTACTCGCTGTATTTCCAGGAACACATATCTTGGCACCCAACAGTGAAGAACATAAATTGTTCCTTTCATGGCGTCTAGAAAAGGGAATCTTCGTTTCAGAGGGCCGAGTTGTTGTTGAAGAAGAAGAAGAGGAAGAGGAAGAAGCAGAGAAAGGTGTAGCTAAGGAAAGAGAAATGGTCGTTGAAGCCATGGCTAGAAAGCTCTCCTCTTTCCTTTACAAAGCACAGATTTTTATGGTCTTTTTAACGGTCTTTTGGCTACCTAGAGTTATCCAACATTTCCATTAGCGCCACAAGTGCTTCCTTTGTGCGTATTGCGTTGTCGGATATCGAGTGTTCAATTGGGTTGGGTTTGTGTTAGGATTTTGGGTTTGGTTTTGGGTATAAAATTATAAAAGCCCAAATGAAATCAAGTTCTCTGATTTTCAGTGGAAGATTACAGCAAAGGTACGAGGCACTGATTTCTTCTATGGAAGGACACTGAGCGAGTTCGGACTTCGGAGTTAGGTTGTATAACGATGAAGCGATTTTTCAAGCCACTAGAGAAGGATGGATCTGCGAAGAAGCCATCATTCTCATCCGGTGAAGTAGATGGTGAAAAGAAAGAGAAAGTGGTGTCGGAGTTGGAGGAGAACGGCGAGCCGAAGAAAGAACCGTTGAAGTTCGTCACTTGGAATGCTAATAGTTTGCTTCTTCGTGCCAAGAACAACTGGAATGAGTTCTCCAAGTTTGTTTCTGGGCTTGATCCTGATGTCATTGCATTGCAGGTGATTGATCTCTTTGTCTCTCATGGAGTTTATATGTTGCCTTTTTATCTTAGGAAGAATCTGGTATGGAGGAAAATTTTCAGCTTCATCGAGCTTTTGGCGATATAGTTTTGGTACCTATTGGGTCTTCAAAGATTCATTCTTTATTTTTGGTAATATCAAAGCTGCATTCTTGTGTGTGATGAAGGCCTTTAGTGGACCTAGAGCTAGCTCCGATTGTATATTGGGATAGTAAGATGGTGCCTTTTGTGTTTTACGTTTGTTGTGCCATTTTCTTCATTGTTTTCGTCCCATGTTATATTTGAGCCAGTGTGTGCTTTTTGCATGAGAATGGAGATTAATCCGTCATTATGTTTCTGTCAACAAGTAATCCGAATTTAGTGTATCCTGGTTAGTATGTAAGCAAGAAACTAGCTAACTGTGGCAGAAATGGTAGGAAGTAAGGATGCCTGCTGCTGGCTCAAAGGGTGCACCTAAAAACCCAGCAGAGATAAAAGATGACACAAGTTCTTCCCGTGAAGAAAAGCAGGTATAACTTATTCATATTATGAAATTTGAATTTCATTGACAAAATATCATGTGAACTTGTACCTAATTATGATTTCTGGCACAGTTTGGTCTTCCATTTTACCTTCAAAATATTGCATGATTGACTGGATCTTGTTCTGACAAAAAAGGTTATTTTTGTAAGGAATGAGTCTTCTATACTTGATACGTTTTCTTACTGGCAAAGTTGGTCCCTTAAGGCATTTGATTTTGAAGAATAGTGCTATTGCTATAAAATTAAGGAAATCTAAATGCTTGTCTTATTCAAATTTGATTTGAATTTAGTTGGATCCTTCATCTTCTTAGGTATTTGAGTTTGGTTCTAAGCTCTGTATGATTCTTTCCCATCTAAAACTTCTATCTCTAGATGTTTTCAGCGTTAAGTTTTTTTCAATGACTGTTCCGACTGAGCTAAAAAGTCATGTTATTGATCTATTTTTCACTGTGACTAAATCTTCTATTTCTCCATTTTTGACAAAGGGTTTGAAAGTTGTTCATCTCGTGTTATTTTGTTTATTGTTTGTATGTTATTTTGTTCTAATTTTCTTTTATTTCATAATATACTTTATTGATTATCATTTTAATTGATGCTGGCTCTTCTTATATATTTTGCAAATGAGTGATATTTCAACCTTATCTGCGGTAAACCTTATCATGGGTTAACTTGCGCAGGGCTCAACTAGCTTGCTACCTGATTGATAAAGATTTGTTTAAAGTATTTCTTCCTACTTCTATCAATAAACAGTAAAAATTTCTTCCTACATTTAAATTACTGTTATAGTTGCCATTATAAGAAACAGTCTAGAGATGAATTTGCTGATATTAACATAATTCTTCTTTAGAAAATGCATTCCATTGTTACTTGATCTGCTACCTGTGAAGAACAATGCATATTTTAATACGTAAAAGCTCAAGCTTTTGTTTTTTTTGTTTTGTTTTTGTGTTGGACCCTGCAGATATTGATTCGTGCTCTTTCAACTCCACCATTTGCAAATTATCGAACTTGGTGGTCCCTTGCAGATTCCAAGTATGCAGGGACCGCACTGTTTGTGAAGAAGTGTTTTCAACCAATAAAGGTCACTTTTTCTCTCGATAAAACAGGTAAATTGTCAATAATCCTTTCCTGTGTGATTGTAATTCGAGATGTTTCACTCATATGGGTGCATTACTTGTTCAGCCGTTCACATCCCATCTTGACTACCATATTTACATTTTCTATCCTCTGACTCAAAATCTGCCCTATAAATTGGAACATATTTTGGGAATTAGCTATTCTAACTAATATGGATAAATTTTCATAAGCAAACTTTGACTAACTTTACATCTAAGTTGATGAAGCACACAAGGTGCTTATATGTTTATTCCTCCCTATTGTCATCCCTTCTCCTGCTATGGAGATTGCAATTGTATTGAGATAACATAGGAATATGAAAAAAGAAAGAGATTTGTAGACAAAATAGTTCATTCAATTGCTGGATGACTTTGCTAACTTAGAGATTTGGCTGCATTGATGATTTGGTTGATTCCAAGTGGCTTGTGAGTTGCTTGGTGCACTAGCGGCCTTTTTGTCTTCATCTGAGATCCTAATACTGGATAAATTGACTTGTTTTCTTTGAAAAAAACCTTAAATTTTACCCAAATGAATTAAAGCTTAAATAGGCACACATTAGAAATCAAGATATGTATGCTTTCTTTAACTTACTTTTTTGCATCTCGATGATTTTATCTGTATGCCTGCATCTGGATATGTATAGCTTGGTATCGTTTTCTCTGTTCTGCAGAGTTCTATTTGGTGGCAGCGGCTTATTCACGTCCTTTTATTGCTAGCTTCAAAACATGAACCAGATGGTCGTGTAATTTTAGCTGAATTTAAGACATTTCGATTGTTAAATACATATGCACCAAACAATGGTTGGAAAGAGGAGGAAAATTCATTCCAAAGAAGAAGAAAGTGGGATAAAAGGATGCTCGAATTTGTTGTCCAGCCATCAGATAAGCCTCTTATTTGGTGCGGCGATCTAAATGTTAGGTCAGTATTCCTTTGGGTGAGAGGAGAGAATGTAATATCTATTCTTTCAAATCTAATGCTTGTTACATATTTGTTGAAGTTAAGAATCTGACTACTAATTGTTTGACCCAGTGTCCTCAGTAGCATATTGTTGTCTCATTCTTTGTTCGTTATAATATAGTAAATTAAATTGGGGTCATGTTTCAAAACCTTAACTTTACAGTTTCTCCACTTGGGCAAAAAACTTTTGCACAATTAAATGTTCTTAGCAATTGTAGTATATATGAGCTTCAAGATGCATCATTTTTGTAAAATGCAGCCATGAAGAAATTGATGTAAGTCATCCAGAATTTTTCAGTGCAGCTAAGCTCAATGGTTATGTTCCTCCAAATAAAGAGGTAATTTTCATGTCTGGACGTGATTATGGCATTCTTTATATACATATGTCTCATGACATGGATGATTTGAGTGCCTTATATTATGGAAAAATTATTAGCACATGAGAGAGTGAGCTGATCCAATGAGAATGGTTGTTTCCTGCTTGGTGTTTGAAATAATTTAATGAGACCTCCTTGCGTGATGGTACAGAATCAAACTTTAACGTATGGAAAGGGCTGCAGAAGAATTGGGGGACCTAGGTAGTCTAAGAATAAGAATTGATGTACTGAGTTCAGACTCTTCAGTTTTAGCAATGAAATGCTTGTTATGCTTTTGTGGTTGGTTATTACTTCTCCAGTGTTTTCTATGATACATGTGTTGTGGGTTCAAATCTGTACCTTTTACCGAAATGATCACTGACAAAGGAGGCATTTGCTTGATGTCAACATTCAGGACTGTGGACAGCCAGGTTTCACATTGGGTGAGAGGAAACGCTTTGGTGCCATACTAAGAGTGTGCGTGATTGTTTTATTATTTCAGTTTTTATCCGGGCTTCTGAAAACGGTTTATTAAGCTTTCCCAAGACCGAAAGCAATCATGACAGCTTTTATTGACAAATATTTTGTAAAATCATGTTTTAGGGGTAAGCTGATCGATGCATATAGGCATTTGCACGCGGAGAAGGATATGGAACAAGGCTTCTCATGGTCTGGTCACCCCATTGGAAAGTAAGGAACTGGCAAATATGGCTCAGCTTATATAAAAAATGTTGGCATAAATAGATCAAAAGGAACATGACCTTGGACATTTAGGAAGATGAACTATATCCTTGATATGGCACCAGTTAACATCTTTAAGTGCTACTTTGTCGTATTCCATACCCATTTCGTTATATGTCTTGATGATTGGCTTGTGATTCAGGTATCGAGGGAAACGAATGCGTATCGACTATTTCATAGTTTCAGAGAAATTCAAGGAGAGGATCGTTGCATGCGAGATGCATGGCCGAGGGATTGAATTGGATGGTAATACTAATGTATAGCATTTCCTGATACCAGTGGTTCTGTCTGTTAGTATTGCAAGTTCAGATTTTCTTTTTCTTTCATTAGAACTCTATTGTTCCTTAGCTTTTAACCCATCCTGTTTTTCTCTCTGTGTCAACTTCCAGCAGAACTGCACAGGTTTTCTTACTAATCTTGAATTGTAACAGGTTTCTATGGAAGTGACCATTGTCCTGTTTCCCTGGAACTCTCACCACCGTGTCCTGGTTCTAACCAAAGCTAATTCTCTGTCAGAACTACTAATGAATGTCTAGTCTGTGAATGTATGATTCACTTACACTCATTTTGTGAAGATTCCAGTTAGAACTTTATTATAGCTAATGAATGGAACTTTCTGCCTTGAGATTCTTTATTTTTCTAATGGGAGAAACATAATTTGTATAGTTTTATTTGACCATGTTTGATATTTGTCAGGGTTGGCAAATTGACTTGTCCTGAATCAACGGGCAAAAGCCCAAGTTTACCGGCTTTGGGCCCAGTTCAGGAGGGTAGGCCGAACTCCAATTCGGCCACTTCATTTTGATCAAAAGCCCCGTTTTAATCTTCTTACTTCAATATTTTATCTTTTTTTTTGCATTATGCAAATAAAAAGTCATTATTTGCATTTTACATTAGAATTTTTTAATTCTTAAAGGTAGATTGTTATGATAATTAACATTCATATGCAAGTTTATATTGATTATTAGTATATACATAATAAATAGATATTTGGAAGCAGTCTTTTTACTAATTAAGGATAAGATTGCATATTATTAGATCATCTGATGATTGCGTATCAGCAAGATTTTTAATAGATTGTTGTCGCTGTACATATTAAATAGATAAATGTAATAATAAACATGAATCCTATGCGGGCACTATTTATGTTGGACATAATCTTATATAAGAAATAAATAAATAAATACTACAAATTTAAGTAGGAGAGTTATAAAATGAGTTAGGGTTAATCAAAAGGACTAAAAAGATTATACTCTACAATATTAAAGTTTTTAAATATTTTGTTTTTAGTTTTAAGTTTGACATTTTAGTTCAGGATTAATTTAAAATAAAAGGTTAAATTTCAAATTAGGTTGAGACTTAAATTAAAATTAAAATAATGATATTTTATTTAAAATTTAATCGAGTTTTGGATTAAAAAAAAGTCAGTCAAACTTAATTTGATGTTAACTTAACCTGATTAGTATAAATGATAATTGCTATTATTATAAGTTTGATTTAATGTATGTATACAGTGCATTTTTTTTATCTACTTTTTAATGGACCAATTCATATGGACTTCTTTACATTATACCTCATGCAGAATGTATGAAAGATAAGGAGCCATTTTTGATTTGGTCTTTTTGGAGGTTGGAGTTGGGATGGAATTTAACCATTTAATGATATTGGAATCTCCAAGTTTATAAATCTATAATAACCAATGATAAAAAAAACTTAATTAATTTGAACCGTAAAAATCTTGAACATTTCAACTTTTTGTTTCTTTTATTTAGTAACATATCAATTTATTAAATAAATTTTCATTTAATAACTTTTTTCAGAACTTCAAATTCTTTAATAGGTAAGAAGAATTTCTTTCAGTTATTATTTCAAATTATTTAATTTTATTCAATCTTCAGCCAATTTTTTTACGGTCTAAGATCAGTTCAATCTTTTAAACTTTAAACCTCTTATTTTTTTGGGTTTAATTTCTAATTCGGTTTTTATAACAATGATAATAACCCTCAGAAATATCAATGGGTCAGGTCGGGAGCCGCCCAAGCCTTGGTTGGATGGTCCGCAGGCCAACCCAACATATCTTTATTTAAAAAAAAAATCATAAAACAACATCGTTTTTGTTGTTCTGGTAGCCCATGTCTGATCAATCCTAGCCAAAATCAGGCCGGACTAGGCCAAACTTGACATTTCTAATGACCCTAGACTCACTCCATAATAAAAAACAAATAAATAAATAATCCAATCATCACAATTAATTATTAATTGTAGTTAGATGAGTAATTTTTTAATAAAATAAAGGAAAATTTGATATTTCAAGATGAAGATGAAATGAAAAAATTTATTCGTTTTTTTATTTCAATATATTAAAATTTTCTGAAAGATAAAGTTATAAATTATAAATAATTGTAGTCCAAATGGAGACAAAAATAACTTTTTTCTTTTACATTCTCTAAGAAAAAAACAACAAATACAAAATGCCACGCAACTTGGTTGGATCCACCAAGGCCTTAGATTTGATAAGGAGACCACTGGAATTTGGATATGACAGAGACCGAATAATTTTAATCTAAACGGACCTTCTTTTTAAATCATTTTTTAAAATTACAAACCACTGTTTTCTCTAATAATTGTAATTGGCTTATAAAGTATATCCCTTGTCTTTTGTTGTTTGAAGGAAAAGGAAAAAGACTATACACTGTTCCTGCCTTTCTTTCACATCAATCTCATCTTACTTGCTAAATTTGTATTAGATGTTGGACAAAAGAAGTTAACCTTTTCATAATTTTAAATATATATTTTTTATAATTTAAATTTAAAGTTAAAGGTATGAATCTACTTTTAAAGTTTTAACAAAAGAAAACAGAAATGTCTTTAATATTTATTAATTAAAATTTTTTAATTTTTATATCGGTCATTCGGATACAACATCTCTATTAGTTAAGGATAGGACTATGTACTATTAGATATCTTCAGGCCTTACATACTTCTACTGTGTTGTTGTTGTCGATATTATTAAAGGTATGGATTTATTTTTAAGGTTTTAACAAAAGAAAACTGAAATGTTTTTAATATTCATAAACTGATTCTTAATATTAATATGTGTTTATATAACTATTATGATAAATATAAATTATTAATTAATATATAATAAAAATAAGTCCGTTAGAGGTGGTCGAGTTAGCGGAGTAAGGAGCATAGGGTCAAAAGGTCCTGTGTTCGAATCCCCTTACTTACAGTCTCTCGATCGAGCCTATCGTACAAGACGAGCCTAGTGCGGAGTACCCAATTGACGTGATTTGCAGGCTATTGTGTCAATCCAGAGATTTATCTAGTGAGCATTCAAAAGATAGCGACTGTGCATTCTTTCGTTCAAAAAAATAAAATAAAAATGAAAGCTTATTTATACATAAATAAGTTTGGTATAAAAGTTGTTTTTAAAAATGTTAAATCTTTATTTAAATTTTAATAAAATATTTGCATTGACAATTAAGGTTAACTGCTTAAAATTAAGTTGGAACTTTATAAAAATTAAAAAGGAAAGTCAATATGTCAAAGACATTTTTAAAAAAGTTATTTTATTTTAAAAATATTATATTTAATTAAATTCTTATAATTATTTATATGGAAAATTTTGTCTATTAATAAATTATAATAAAATAATTTAATAAAATTATTAAAAGTTTACATGTAATCGCACCGCCGTCGTTGCTTGTGGTTCCGCCGCTGCTTGGATCATTCCTGTGGCCCTTGGCTAACGGTGGCCCACCACACATCTGATTCCCAGAACCGCCAATCAACTCTTTATTTTCTTTAATTTTATTTCTTTTTTATCGCATATTATTGCCTCCGGTACCTATGATCCCTGCGAACAGTTACTTGACGTGTCACTCTCTGGTTGGTCATCCCGTGGACTCCGGTTGACTGGAGTCAAAAGTCAAAGACTAAGGTGAAAAATTAGCAACTTGTAGGGAAACTACAGCAGAAAAATCTAAAGTACAAGGGCAAAATGATAAATATAGAGAAAGGGCTGAACTGAAAGAACTCATTAATTCGCATCCAATCCCGTTTGGGAATTTGGACAAGAAAGAATGGCAGAAGCGGTAAATATATGACAAAAGCGCTGTCATTTCCGTAGTCTTCTCCCAAACCCAGAACAAAACCCCACTACAGAATCACTTAACAAAACCACTCTGCCTCTTGAGTTTTTTTTTAACCTCTCTGTAATAAACAGAGCATACAAATACAAATACAGACACAGACCACCAAACCAAACAAAAACACAATCTGAAATTGAAACTTATAATGGAAAAGTAGAAATGAATCAGAGTATCTGATAAGTCTTTTCTTTTCTCTTCTTCTTTTCCTTCTTCTTCTCGTTCTTCTCCTTCTTCACTTCTCTGTTACTCTGTTTTTCTCTCTCTCTCTCCCTGAAAATGGAGTTTGTGTGAGAGAGAGAGGAAATAGGAGTTTGAATCTCTGCTTCTAGATGGCCACTTCCGGCGGGTTACCGACGGAGGTGACGTCGCAGGAGGTGTTTCAATGGCTGAAAAATCTACCTTTGGCGCCCGAGTACCACCCAACTCTGGCGGAATTTCAAGATCCAATTGGCTACATTTTCAAGATCGAGAAAGAAGCTTCCAAGTACGGAATCTGCAAAATCGTGCCTCCGGTTCTCGCGGCTCCCAAGAAGACTGCAATTGCTAACCTCAACCGTTCACTTGCTGCGAGGAATGGGTCCTCTGACTCGAAATCGTCACCCACATTCACGACTCGGCAGCAGCAGATCGGTTTCTGCCCCAGGAAGCCGAGGCCGGTTCAAAAACCTGTTTGGCAGAGTGGTGACTACTATACTTTTCAGGAATTTGAAGCTAAAGCCAAAGCATTTGAGAGAAATTACTTGAAGAAATGGTCCAGGAAGGTTCTCTCTCCTCTGGAGATCGAAACCCTATACTGGAAAGCTACTGTCGATAAGCCCTTTTCCGTTGAGTATGCAAACGACATGCCGGGTTCAGCTTTTTCGGTGAATAAAAGTAGAGAAGGAGTTTTGGGAGAGGGGTTGACTGTTGGAGAAACAGAGTGGAATATGCGAAGTGTCTCGAGGGCAAAAGGGTCATTGTTGAGGTTCATGAAGGAGGAGATACCTGGGGTTACTTCTCCTATGTTATATATAGCTATGATGTTTAGTTGGTTTGCGTGGCATGTGGAGGACCACGATTTGCACAGCTTGAATTACTTGCATACGGGCGCTGGTAAAACTTGGTATGGCGTGCCTAAAGAGGCTGCGGTTGCATTTGAGGAAGTAGTTCGAGTTCATGGGTATGGAGAAGAGATCAATCCGCTTGGTGAGTGTGTAATCCCATAATTTGATGATTCATTGCTAGCCTCCCCTGTTTTTCGGTTTTCCCTGGTTTACTAAAATGTCGATGTTGATACAATTCATGGGGTGTTTAGAGATGTTTTTGATTATAATGGTGATAACTGAACCAGTCTGGATTACTGGTATGCTCTTTTAGATCCGTTGTTGAACAATGTGAATTGCAAGAGTAGTGGGGATGAGTCATTGTTATAGATACCTTAAGGTATATATTGGACTCATTAATGATCTTACGGTCGAACTTTTGTGGTGTAGTATATATTGAGTAGATATCTCTACACTTCTTCTGCAGGGTTTGTATTATTTTGTGAATTGCGAGAAAAAAGTGGGGCAATTATTTTATATTAACCACTAATATTTCATTTATAGAGTATAAGCATTATCCTAGAATGAATGGTCCATTGTGATAAGGCTACTTGGTGATTCCTATGATAGCTTTTCCTGTTTGATTTAGTATATGGGCAAATTAAGTTTAGGGTCTGCAGTTAAGTTTAGGGTCCAGACGCTATACTTAATTGTCTATAATTATATTTCTCTAGTTGCTACAATAGCGACTAAAGTGTATCTCAACTCAGCAGTGAGCTCTTCCACCAAGGGTACGGTTGGGTCTGCCTATCCCCTCCGACCTTAAACCTAGTTACCCTCAAAAAAGAAAATAAAGGAAAACTATGGTAGCCATTTTGGCTGTCATTTGTTGACTTATAGTGAATTGATATAAGCTTAAGGAGGAGCCCTCGTTCTGCATGCTCATTTTCTCAGTGGACAACTTTCTTAGTTAAAGAATTTATCGCTGCTTGTCCTTTTCTATTTCACAAATTGCTATTTTTGAATCTAGTTGTTGATTGTGATTGGCTTTTTGTAGCATGCCTTGTACTGCTAGTACTTTGTTAGGCATTAGTGTGTCTGCTAGAAAATATTGGAATCTTTTTTTTTTTTTTGCTCTGTTGCTCTGGTTTAACTATATAAAAACATGATTGTTGACTTCATTTTTGCTACAACATAAACAACTAACTGTAGCTTTTGCTTGCTCTGCAGTTACATTTGCTGTTCTTGGTGAGAAGACTACAGTTATGTCCCCCGAAGTATTTATTTGTGCAGGTGTACCTTGCTGCAGGTGCTTTTTCCTTTCTGTTTATTTGGCTTCTTTGTACTGTCTTCTAGTTTCTGCTAACTTGACATTGTTATAATTAGTCTGTAATGCACTGAATATAGTCCTTGAAAATATGACACTGTTGGTTTGAACTCACATTCATGTGATATAATAGGGATAGTCGAATATGGGATGAAAGGGATACGTATTCATTGATGATGAGATTACAGAGATTTATAATTTCATGCTATGATCTCTCTTTGCTTCCTGTGGGTTGTAATGTCGTTAAACGTGAATATGATCTTTGTACTTGAGTGTCTACGTAGTCTAACCATTGCATCTATTCGATCAGGTTGGTTCAAAATGCTGGGGAGTTTGTTGTAACCTTCCCCAGAGCCTATCATTCAGGGTTCAGTCATGGTAATACCTAATACCTATATCTGCCAGTTTATTTTCTTCTTTGGAGACATTGGAGACGTTTTGTTATTTTTATTGCATTTTCTAACTAGTGTAGATGCTTATTTTGTCAATGACTTTCAGGATTTAATTGTGGTGAGGCAGCTAATATTGCAACACCTGAATGGTTGAGGGTTGCTAAAGAAGCTGCTATTCGAAGAGCTTCAATTAATTACCCGCCCATGGTGTCTCACTTCCAGTTACTCTATGATCTTGCTCTAGAATTTTGTACAAGGTATAGTTCATCAATATTTTTGCTTTATTTGCATGATGAATCCATGGTTCGTTAGCATTTTCACCTTTCTTTTTATTATCGAATTAGCAATAACATTCTGTTTAAGACTTGTTTGATTTGCAAGGCGTCCCCCTTATGTAGTTAGATCTTGTTTTCTGGCTAAAATTTTGTACAGATTGTTTAAAATCTAGTCATATGTAGTCAAATTTGAAATCCATTATAGTCCAGCTGATTGCATAACTTTTTATTGGATTGAAATTTCTATTCTACCTTTGTGAAAGATATCAGGTAAGTGTGATGGGCGTTTGTGATTGTGTCACATTTTTATTTCCTTCTGTTGTACTGTTTTTCACATGATGTTTCAATTAATTTTGCATTTTAACTTGACTCACAAAAAGAAAAGCTCCTATTGGAACTCGTTTAAAATGCATGAGCTTTCGGCAGAACTCCTAGTCTAGATACTTGCAAATTCAAAGTTGCCGCAGTTCTGTTTGATTCTAAACCACCAATGCTTATTTCTCGTTTTCACCTTGCAGACCATCTGTAGGTATCAATATAAAGCCTCGGAGTTCTAGACTCAAAGATAAGCAAAAGGGTGAAGGTGAAACACTGGTTAAAGAACTATTTGCAAAGAATGTTATTCAGAACAATGAGCTGCTTCATATTCTTGGAAAAGGATCTTCAGTTGTGCTGCTTCCCCAAACTGCTTCAGATATTTCTGTTTGTTCAAAATTACGTGTTGGGTCACAGTTAAGGTTGAACCCCTCCTTTGGATTATACTGTCGCAAGAATTTTATTAAATCCACAAAAGGTTCAGTTTCTGATGAAATCGTATCTGATAGTGATCATGGAATGAGTCAAGTAAAAGGCTTTTTTTCCTTGAAAGCAAAGATTGCTTCTTTGTACGAAAGGAGCAACTTTTCCTTCTCAGATGAAAGGGGCAATAGTGAGACATACACTATCAGTGGAGACAATGAAAGAGAAAGTGTGGTCCATGGTGATAAGTTGTTGGATCAGAGACTGTTTTCATGTGTCACTTGTGGAATCTTGAGCTTTGACTGTGTTGCTGTTATCCAACCAAGAGAAGCAGCTGCTAGATACCTCATGTCAGCTGATTGTAGTTTCTTTAATGATTGGATCGTTGGTTCTCGAGTAAATAGGGATGGGCTTGCTTTTGCCAGTGATAATCCAAAAACTTTTGAGAATAAATCCTTGACAAGTAGGTTACATGGAGAATCTTCTTATTTTTGCTTACCTTTGTAACATGTTTAAACATTATATAGTCTGTTGGTAGCAATTACAAAATTTTACTATACTGATTTTGCATTAGTTGATTGAGAAGATGTTTTGAATTTCTTTTAAGGACATTAAAGGCCCTCAACAACACTATTTTTGATGATATTCAAACTTACTGGGTTCCTGCATTATTCATTTTTGAACTTATTTGGCAAGGGCAGTGATGGTGCAAGGGCGCTGTTCTCATTAAACTACTTGATGACATTGACTACTCTTCTATTATTTTAGTGTTTTTACCCATGCCATACATATCGTATCATTAAGAAACATTTCTTTGTTTCCTTCCCATTGTAGATTCTGTGTCCTTTTGAGTGATTTCCTTACTGGCACTGGTTTTGAGCACATTTTTTGCCCTAAAAATTCCAGGATTGGTAGAAAAGAATGCAGCAGTTGGTTTATTTAATGTTCCCCTTCAGTCTACTAATTGCCAAGTTCAGATGGTAAATCAAAGTATTGGATTGCCTTCTGGTTCTGCAACACAGAAAGAGGCTTCTTCACTTGGCCTTTTAGCTTTGAATTATGCAAACTCTTCGGACTCAGAGGAAGATCAGAATGAGATAGATGTTTCTAAAGATGGTGATATAGTTAACAGGATGCCTTATTCATCAGAAAGTAAATATCATGGTCAAAATTCTACTCTGACTTCTGTTAAGCGAGAGTTTAATGATTTTGCCACTGATAGTATACCTCCATCTCATTCTAGAGTTGATTGTGAGGATGAGGTTGCCTTGAAAACTCATGATTGCCATGCTGATCATAGACTCGCCGAATTTTGGGATATAAGTGACCAGACTCCAGAGTTTTCTGTTGAGTCTGAAACCAATAGTGCTGCTTGCAGGGAAACAAATGTTTTGGAGGGCAAGTTAAAAGATTCCTTAGTAATGCCACATAAAAAGGCAAATTGTATCCCGATAGTCTTTGATGCTGAAAAAGCAAAGTTTAATTCAGTTGTTGCACCAACAGAGCATGCAGATCCATCATTTGGTCAAAGATCTGATGAAGACTCTTCTCGAATGCATGTTTTCTGCCTACAACATGCTGTAGAAGTGGAACAGCAACTCCGTCCAATTGGAGGAGTGCATATATTGCTTCTCTGCCATCCAGGTGTGTTGCGATATTATGATCTCATATTTCATATATAAAATAAATGTCATTTTGTTTTTTGTGGCCTCTTTTTTAATTTGCCTTTAACGACTGTCGGATAATGAGTAGTGAAAGTATGACTGGTTTAAACAGCATAGTGGATTATTGGTAATTTTTGTTATTTAATTGGATGAACATTGTTTCTTTTTCTCCAAACTATATTATCCTAGTTTCTGTTGTTTATGTTATTCAATACATGGGGTTTGCCAAAAACATTTGCAGAGTATCCCAGGATAGAAGCTGAAGCAAAATTGGTGTCAGAAGAACTGGGAATTGATTATCTTTGGAGTGAGAGCAATTTTACAGATGCCACTAAAGATGATGAAGAGAGGATACAACTAGCTTTGGATAGTGAAGATGCCATACCAGGGAATGGGGATTGGGCAGCAAAGTTGGGGATTAATCTGTTTTATAGTGCGAACCTCAGTCGGTCTCCTCTTTACAGTAAACAGATGCCATACAATTCTGTCATATATAATGCTTTTGGCCGAACTTCTCCAGTTAGCTCTCTCTCTCAGTCTAATATTAATGGAAGGAGGCCTGGCAAGCAGAAAAAAGTGGTGGCTGGGAAATGGTGTGGAAAAGTTTGGATGTCAAATCAAATTCATCCTCTTCTGGCAAAATGGGATTGTGAAGCACAAGAACATGAACAGGAAAGGAATTTCCATGGGTGGGCTATATCTGATGAAAAGCTTGAAAAGAATGCACAAAGTACCAACAGAAAAGAAACCGATTCAGTCATTAGAAAGTACCGGAGGAAGCGGAAAATGAGAGCAGAGAGCAGGTCTATTAAGAAAGGGAAATATATGGAGACTGAAGCTGTAGCTTCAGATGATGCAATGGAGGATAATCCTGATAAGAAGCATTCAATGGTTCATAGTTGGAACAAGAGAAAGTACATGGAGAGAGAAGTTTCATATGATTCATTGGATGATATTTCTCATCGGTACTTGGGTAAATTTCATAGAAGTAAGCAGGCCAAATCTATTGAAAGAGATGATAGTGTTTCAGAAGATTCGTTGGAAGATAACTCTCAGCAACAATTCAGTAGAACTCTTATAAGCAAGCAAACTAAGGTTTAGTTTGGGGGAGCGGTAGCGGTTGACAACTTGCTGAAATGATAAGTACTTATTCTCAATAAGTACTTATGTATTTGAAATTGCTATTTTGGTAACTGCTGAAACGTGAAAATAGGTATTTGGTAAGTACGGTTGCGGTTGCTGAAAAGAGATAAAATGACTAAAAAATCCATTGATTTAATAAACTATTAATTGTTGTATAAATA
>JAOTAY010000007.1:25733211-25792934 GCA_025629805.1 Erythroxylum baracoense
CCACATTTTGAGACTGAAGATGCATTATCAGATGATTCACTTGAGGAGAGTTCTCATAGGCTTCATGTGAGGGCTTCTGGAAGAAAACAAGCCGATTATATGGATAGGGAAACTGTGATTTCAGATGATTCTAAGGAGAATAGTTCCCATTGGCAGAACAGAAGATTTTCCAAAGGCACACAAGCCAAATATACTGAGAGAGAAGATGTTGCATCAGATGATTTACTGGAGGAAAGAAATTATCAGCAGCTCAAGAGGTTCTCCAAGAGCAAGCGAGCTAAAGTTATTGGGATGGAAGATGTGATATCAGATGATTCTCTGGGAAACAATATGCATCAACAGAGCAAAAGGATTCTAAAAAATAAGCTAGCCAAATTTATTGAGAGGGAACATTCAGTTTCTGATGAGTCGGCAGAAGAGAATACTAACCAGTTGTTTAGAACAGCTTCTAGAAGCAAAAAGGTGAAGTTTGTTGCAAGGGAAGATGCAGTCTCGGATGATTTTCTAGTGGATGACACTCGTGAGCAGCCCAGGAGGATCCCAAGAAGTAAGAAGGCCAAACTCATTGAGAGGGAAACTGTAGTTTCAGATGATCTGCAGGAGGATAACAATCAACGGCAGCTTAGGAAAACTCCTAGAGGTAAGCGAACTAGCCTGATTAAGAGAGATGATGCAGCATCTGATGATTTGTTGGAGGAAAATTCAGAGAAGCAGTCCAGCCGGATTCTTAGAAGCAAGCAGAACAAGCAGTTGACTCTTCGTCAGATGAAACTGGAAACTTCTCAGCTGATGAAGCAAGGAATGTCTCGGTTAACAAAGAAAGATACCCCTAAATCAATCAAACAAGAGAGGCAAGCAAAACAATGGACATCACGGATTCGAGATGCTAGAAATAACAATTCTAGACAGATTAATCCTCAAGTTGAGGGGGAGCTTGAAGGAGGACCTAGTACGCGGCTTAGGCAAAGACCTTCAAAGTCAAAAAGGTCAGACACAAACCTAAAAGAGAAGCAGCAAAAGACCAAGAAAAATGTGAAGTGTGCTTCAGTTGTGAAGGCTCCAGCTGGCCGCAAGAATCGCAAAGTCAAGGGTGAAGGAGAAGAATATCAGTGTGATATTGAGGGATGTGCCATGAGCTTTCGCACAAAACAAGAGCTTGCAGTGCATAAAAGGAACATTTGCCCTGTCAAGGGGTGTGGGAAGAAGTTCTTCTCCCACAAATATCTAGTGCAGCACCGTCGAGTCCACTTGGATGACCGCCCCCTTAAGTGCCCCTGGAAGGGCTGTAAGATGACATTCAAGTGGGCATGGGCACGGACTGAACACATTAGGGTTCACACTGGTGCTCGTCCTTATGTATGTGCTGAGGAAGGATGTGGACAGACATTCAGATTTGTGTCGGACTTCAGTCGCCACAAGCGGAAGACTGGTCACTCTGTAAAAAAAGGCAGGGGTTGATTCCTTACAAGGAAAAACCGTGTATTTAACATTGCTAATGAGACTCTTTGTCCTGTTGACAGGGTAGAACTAGGGCTAAAGATAGTGATAGGATTTCCCTGTAACTGTAATTCAGAGTAACCAAGTTGATCGGCTTTTGCACCGGCAGCCTTAATTGGGTCTTGCAAATCACTGCAAGTTGAGCAATTGATAATTGAACATTCAAACTGATTGATAATTCTACAATGAATGTCAATGCCAATTCTTATTTCAAGGTGAGACCTTGGAGTGCTTGATATTTGTAAATACTTGTGCAATCTAGTATCTGCAGGATAGTACGCAGTTGGAGAAGAATTTCTAAGTTGCATTGCATGCTTTGTCTTACATCGTATGTGTATTTGGTGGGGATGGCGTTTTTTCCGCTCAATTTGGAGTTAAACGGATAAATTTTGAATTGATGGTAAGGCATTAATGGCAAGAGTATAGTACTGTACTAGCCAAAAATAGTTTGTTAAATAGTGATTTCGTACGGGTCTTTATTACCGATTGATACCAATGTTTTTGGCTGGAATCGGATGGTGTTAAAATACAGGTTTTATATTTGGACTAAAATGAAACTTTTCAAAAGTTGAAGGTCTAAAACCTAAAAAAAAAGCCCTAGATGATACTTGTCTCTTTTCGGCTCCTTTGTCGTCTCTCCAATCTTTCCAACAAATCCATTACATATCTGTCATGACATAAATATCAATGCAACATAAATAAGCAGCTATCACAACCCACTATCATCATCATGCATGCTATCAGCCATATGCACATACTATCCAGTCCATTATATATTGCCATTTTCTTATTTTTCAAAACAAGTAGAGCAATAAATAAAAATTAGTTATAGTAGTTGTTGTAACATCCTCCTGACTCTGTTGTAACTAATGGGCCCAAGCTCATGAGAGAGACTTGTAACAACTGGGTCAAAATTCAACAGAAAACCGTAATATACAAGTAAGAGAAGAATAGCAAGAGAAAACAAGAAGAAATTTATCAAACTTATCTTTTCGCGGTTGCTCTTCATCCTGCTCCTCTTTTCTTCTTCATTTCTCTTCTCTCTCTCTCTCTCTCTCTCTCTGTGTGTGTACCCTCTTCTCTGTGAGATCTCATCTCTATTGCTAGTTATCCTTCACCACTCAGTGGTGTGTAGCATCTATGGAAGCAAATGATCTTATTATAGTGGCATCATTGGATTTGGCCAGAAAAGTAACTTTGAACTTTAGATCTGAGAAGCAAGATGGTGATTCAACGTAGACAAATGAATTGTGGGCAGTGGAATGATTACTTAAGTACCAGTAATTGGTTTATATGTCTGAGTATAATTATGGCAGTGGACAACTTGATCTCATTAATTCATTGTTCCCTAGTGATCTTTCAAAGAACCAAAGACATTGCCACCCCAAAGAACCCTTGACCATAAAATTCCATTCAAACCTAAAAGCCAACTAGTGAACTTAAGGCCCCATCGATACCCTTATTACCAGAAAATCGAGATTGAGAGGCAAATAAAAGAAATGTTACAAAACTACATCATCCAACCTAGCCAAAGTCCTTTTTCTTCCTTAGTTTTACTTGTAAAAAAGAAAGATAGAACAATGAGAATGTGAGTGGATTATAGGAAGTTAAATGACATGGTAATCAAAGACAAATTTCCCATACCCATATTTGATGACCTACTAAATGAGTTACATAGAGCTACAATTTTCACAAAACTTGATCTTAGATCAAGCTATCATCAAGTCAGAATAAATGTGGAGGATATCCCTAAAACTGCCTTTAAGACTCACCAAAGCCACTATGAATTTCTAGTGATGCCTTTTGTCTTAACCAATGCACCAGCTACATTTCAAGCCTTAATAAATGAAGTTTTAGCCCTATTCCTCCGGTTGTTGGTCCTAGTCTTCTTTAATGACATTCTTATCTATAGTAAGGATTTGAAGGAGCACAAAACTCATTTACCTTATGTGTTTGAAGAGTTGAGAAAAAACAGGTTGCCTGTTAAGGCCAATAAGTGCATATTTGCAAAAACTCATATGGAGTACCTAGGGCATATAATTTCTAAATATGGAGTTTCCACTGACCCTGAAAAAATTGAAACAATGATTAGTTGGCCAATTCCTACCAACATCAAGTCCCTAAGAGGTTTCCTAGGCCTTATAAGGTACTATCAAAAATTTATAAAGGGTAATGGCTAAATCAGTAAACCCCTAACCAATTTACTAAAAAAAGACTTTTTTCAGTGAAGTGGAGAAGCTACAAAGGCCTTCAATACACTAAAGAAGGTCATGACAAAGGCTCCAGTATTAGCATTGCCAGATTTCACTCAACCTTTTGTCTTGGAGACAGACGTAAGCAATATAAGTATTGGGACAGTTTTAATGCAAAATCCTAAGCCCGTGGCTTTTATGAGTAAAGCCTTGGGAGTTAGAAGTTAAGATTTATTCATTTATAAGAAGGAATTTCTGGCTTTACTCATGGTTGTAGCAAAATATAGACATTATTTGGAGCCATGTCAATTTTTCATAAAAACTGACCATGAAAGTCTTAAAATATTTATTGGATCGAAAAATTACTAAATCCTATACAGAAAAAGGATTGCCAAAACTTCTACGGTTAGATTACAAGATCCAGCATAAGGGAATAGAGAATTGAGTTGCAGATGCATTGTGGGAAGAACTTGAGGGTCAACTTGCAGCTATAATAGTGATTACTCCTACCTGGCAGACTAAAGTGAAAGAAAGTTATCAATCTGATCTAGAGATGATTAAGTTAATACAGGAAGTGAAAATAGGAGTAAAGCCATCTCAGAAGTATAGCTGGGATAAGGAGTTTCTAAAATACAAAGACAAATTGTTGTGGCTTACTTTGGAACTTTAAGGAGACAACCTATAAGCAACATTTATGGGAATTTCATTAGTGGCCATTCTTGTATAATGGGAACATATCAGAGGATGAAGTCAATGTTTTACTGGAAAGGATTGTGCAGAGATGTTGAAAAGGTTGTTAAGGAGTGTGATGTGTGCCAAAGAAACGAGGTAGAACATGTGGGCTTACCAGGATTGTTACAGCCATTACCAATTCGTAAAGCTACTTAGAGTGATATCAATATGAACTTCATTGAGGGTCTTCCTAAATCTGAAGGAAAAGATGTAATTTGGGTAGTGGTCGACAGATTAACTAAAGGAGCACATTTTATAGCAATAGCATATCCTATTACAGAACCAACAGTAGCAAGGGAATTTATAGAGAACATTTATAAACTTCATGGATTACCCAAGAGTATAATGATTGATAGGGATAGAGTGTTCACTAGCAATTTTTGGCAGGCCTTATTCAAATCTTTGGAAGTCTCATTGAAGCTTAGCTTTTCTTATCACCTTTAGATCGATGGCTAAACTGAGAGAGTAAATAAGCGCTTAGAGACTTTTTTGAGGTGCGTGGCTGGTGGGCAGCCGAAATGGGTCAAGTGGCTACCTTTGACAGAGTGCTGGTATAACACAAATTACCACACTTCTCTGGGAACCGCACCCTATTAAGCCTTGTATGGAATACCACCCTCCAACTATGGATTTGAGGAAGTTAACATCACAGAAAATGAGGCTACTAACCAATTTCTTAAAGATAAGGGAGTAGTTATAACTTACTTAAAGAAGAATCTGAAGAGAGCTCAAGACAGAATGAAGCAATATGCCGATAAAGATAGAATTGAAAGGGAGTTTGAGATTGGAGATCAAGCATACTTGAAGACAACCTTACAAATAGAGTTCTGTCACAGTTAGGGCTAATCAAAAGCTATCAACAAGGTATTTCAGGCCTTATGAATTGCTAGAGAAAATTGGAAAGGAGGCTTACAAGCTCAATTTACTAGATGGTTCTACAATCTATACTGTTTTTCACGTGTCACAATTGAAGAAGAGGATTGGATCACATATTCAAACACAATTTCAACTTCCAATCACGGGACCAGGAGGGGAATTCAAACTGGAGCCTATAACTATCTTGGATCGAAAAATGGTGAAAAAGGGGAATCAAGCAGTGACTAAAGTAGTGGTGCTATGGTCAGGACTGGAATCAACAGAAGCTACATGGGAAGACTATCACGAGTTACAATGAAAGTTTCCAACTTTGAATCCTTGAGGACAAGGAACAACTTCAGAGGGGGATATTGTCATGACATAAATATCAATGCAACATAAATAAGCTGCTATCACAACCCACTACCATCATCATGCATGCTATCAACCATACGCACACACTATCCAATCCACTATATATTGTCATTTTCTTATTTTTCAGAATAAGTAGAGTAACGAATAAAAATTAGTTATAGTAGTTACTGTAATGTCCGCGGGAGTCTTTTGTAACTAGTGGGCCCAAGCTTGTGGGAGAGACTTGTAACTGCAAGGTCGAAATCCAACAGAAAAATAAAATATACAAGTAAGAGAAGAATAACAAGAGAAGACAAGAAGAAATTTATCAAACCTATCTTTTCTCGGTTGCTTTTCATCGTGCTCCTCTTTTCTTCCTCATTTCCCTTCTCTATCTCTCTCTAGATCTTATATCTATTACTGCTTATCCTCCGCCCCTCAATGGTGTGTAGCATATGTGGAAGCAAATGGTCTCATCATAGTGGCATCAGCGGATTTGGACAGACAAGTAACATTGAACTTTATATCTAAGAAGGAAGATGGTGATTCAACGTAGACAGATGAACTATGGGCAATGGAATTGTTACTTAACTAAACCACTAATTGGTTTATATATCCGAGTATAATTATGGAGGTGGACGACTTGATCCCATTAATTCACCATTCTTTAGACTCAACTTCAATCCACTTTAATCCAGAAACATCCAACCTTGTCAATTACTAAACTAACCTAGATCTAATACCAAAATTACCCTCACAATTGTTGTTAGCTTGACAATATCTCTTTTTTGCCACTCGCCGCCTCTTCTCTTTGTCAGTCATTAGTGCTCTCACCCATCATCAGTACTCTTCATCAGTCTTCAAGCTTTTTATGAGTAATTAAGGAAATTTTAATTATAAGGCAAACTAGTTCTTTTGGCCCTCAATTTAGTTGTTTATTTCATTTTAACCCTAATAGTTTTTATCATTCATTTAAGTCTCTATACTTCTATAACCTCTAATTTGGTGACAAATTCTTTTAAATATTAAATAGATTTATTTAGTTCTTTAGTCTATTTTTATGTTAGATTCCATTAGAGTTTCTTTTGCAATTTAGTAATTATTTTTGTTTGAATTTATGAGTAATTTATTCTTAGTAGGCATATAATCACACTTAAATATTAGTTTTACTATACTAGTTAACTAAGTTTTCACAAGAAAATAATATTAATTTACAACTATATAAATCACATTATTTCTCTCTTTTCTAATATTATAGCTGGTCCAAGGAATTCACTTGGTGCTTATGTTTACATATTTGAATTAAGGGTCACATGTTAAAATGAATCATTTGCAAACATGTAACTGCCTAGCTCTTTTTTGTCTACATATATAGTTGAAATACCATATACAACTAGATGAATGAAGTGATACATTCTATTTATAAGACATCTTGCAAATGTGTCCATGTAATATGTCTTCTTGAAGTTTATTGGACAATATACATGCAATCCTTTTGTAGAAGTTGTTCTACTTTTTCTTGTTATTTTACACAACTACTTCCATATTTTTCATATCACTAAGTAGTGGTCAGTAATGAGAATTCTTGGACTATTGAATTTGAATACATAAACATGTCATGCCATATACATATTTAACCATTTCGCTTTGGATACTCTTTTCAAGAATATGGAATTCCTTTAAATTTCAAATTGTCTGTATGTTTCTAAAATCTCAGGTGTGCTTACGTTTTGTTTTGGGTAGAAATACTTTGTGATAGCTTTTGTTCAATTCCCTTGTATAGATATCTATGATGATTATTCACTTAATAAGTTATATGTGTTTACTAGTTTATAATTAAGAGGTGAATATGTTGTTTATTTAGTTTATTGTACTTATTTAATTGCATTTATTACAAATAAATGGAGAGAAAGTACTCTTAATAATTCAATTTCTTCAGGAAGATTTAATGATCTAACTTGAGCTCATGCTAGAATGGTTCTTAGTATAAAGAACTATACTATTTGTTTGTATTGCAACAAACATTTGAAAGGTGGAGGAATCACCAAACTAAAGAAATATCTAATTAGGATCAAAGGTGATGTGGAGCCTTGTAAGAAAGTTAGTTATGATATAAAATGACAAATGAAAATTTGATTGAAGAGTATCATAATGAAAAAGAAAGAAGGAAAAAACTAAACTATGAAATTGATAGTGAACTCTGTAAGTTCTTACAGTGATTAGGATGATACTAGTAATATTGAAAGTGTTATTCCTACCTAATAAGAAGGGTTTGTTGCAACTAATGTGAGGAAGAGAAGAAGATACGTGTTTAATTTTTTTGCTCTATGAGCAACCCCTTGAGCTTAACCTTCGATCCATAGTTCATTATCATCTAAATAAGTAGCTCATAATGTGGACATGACAATGGATAAATAGTGATATGATTAAAGTGTGCCATATAATACTGCTCACCATTATTATTACTAAATATATGATGGATGTTATTGCCTGTTATAGTCCAGGATATAAAGCTGCTTAAATTGATGACTATCAATGTAATCTTCTGAGCAACTCTGTTTTTAAAATAAAAAGTTATTTAAAAGAAATAAGGTATGACTTGAGCAACTTATGGGTGTTCAATCATTTATGATGGTGGGACAAATAGAAGACATGAGTCCGTTATCAAATTTGTGGTTTTTTTTTGTTAAGGAAATGATGATTTTGAATTCCATTGATGCATTTAGCCTTGTAAGGAATGATGATACTATGTTATAGATGTTTGATGAAGTTATCAATAAATTTCGGCCTAAAAATATTGAACAATTTATCACTAACAATGACGTTGCTTTTAAAGTATGTTAGAAAATGTTGTAAAGTAAGTATAATTCTTTCTATTGGACTTTTTATATTGTACATTGCATTAAAATGATGGTAAAAAATATTGGAGATATTGATACTTTGCTATCATTAATGTAACTATGTAGAATGCAAGAAATATGACTAAGTTCATCTATAATCGTGAAGTAATTCTGAATTTGATGAGAAAAGATTTCACTAGTGGTAAGAATTTGTATCGTCCTACCATTACAAGATTTCCAACTAATTCCTTATTACTTTGGTGTTTTGTTTAAATGAAGAAGTAGCTTAGATAAATCTTTATAAGTGAAAAGTTAGTTACATGTCAATATATCATGTCAAATGATGGAATGAAGGTTTCCAAAATTATACTTGAAGATCATAAATTTTAATCTCAATATCAATTTGTTATCTGAGTCTGTGAGCCTTTGATGAGAGTACTTTGTCTGATTGATAATGATGAGAAGGAAACATTAAGTTACTTTTGTAATGTCATGGAGAGAACGAAGGGAGCAATTAAGACCAATATGAAAATTAGGTTTTCTTTGTATATAACTTACTTGTAGTCATCAATAAAAGATAAGAAGGACAATTTTTCTATTATTATTTACTATTGGGGAATTTTTAAATCCTAATATCTATTTCATATTAGGTTCTATAAAATTTTTTGAAGTTAGTATAATAATGTTATTAATTATCACAACAATTGTTTCACATAAGATGATACAAGATTTCTTTAGCTCACAAATGAAGGTATACAAGGATGCATGCAGTAATTTTAAGATTTCTATTGTAATTCATCAAATAGACAAACTTAATTTAGGTATATGTTTCTTCACTTTTTTTAACTTATTTAAAATTAATGATCACTTTATTTTATTTATAAGATTATTTTTTTTGTCTTACTGTTACTTAATAGGACCAGTTCGAAAGTAGTGTTCTAGAATTACAAAGGTTTGCAGTTTAAATTTTGAGTTGATGTGTGAATACAATTGAGTATCAAAAGGAACTGGAGCAAATTCACCCATTAAAAAAAAGATTGGAATATAAAAGATTAAATAATTTAGTTTTTATTTAATACAACTTAAAGCTTCGAGAAAGGCATGCTATTGATCATCATCATCATCATCATTGCTCAGTTTGAAATCCCGCAATAAAGCAGGGTCTGGGGAGGTCTGATAGTACGCAACATTATCCCTATATAGTAGAGAAGTTGATTTCGGTAAACCCACATGCAAATATGATAATGAAAAAGTGATGCAAGCTAACAAGGTAAAAAGGAAAAATTGGATATGTTAAAAAAAGGGATAAAAGAGGTGCAAACAAATAGTTTACGACATGTAATTAAATCTGGATATAAACAAATAAATAAGAAAAATAGGAAAGGAAATAGGAACAAAGGATATACCTGATATGGAGCCCAGCTCTGCTAAATACCTGATAGGCTGCAACAGATCGGCTCTGCTCGTCTTTATGTGGGCGAGGAGTTCTAGTGGTACAACCTTGTGTGTAAGATGATCCTACAGTATCTGACATCCTAGTTGGATCTTTCCCGTATACCTGTGCTGATAAGCTGTAACAGAAATGTCTTTGCTCTGCTCTAGTTGGACTATGGTTTCCGACATCCTTTTTGGGCCTTTCCCCTATACCTGTGTTGAAAAGACCAGAAGTATGACAGAATGATTGGACTACGACTCGCAACTAGAAAAGACATTTAAGGCTATTTACGCTGTAGAAACATTATTCGAGTGTTATCATAAACGTTGTAGAAAGGCATGCTATTATCATTATTAAATTAAATATACTTTCTTATAATTTTTAATAATTTAATTTTTTGGCTTACTAGACTTTTAATAGAGCAAGTAGTTTTATATACTCAATTTGCCTTGATTATATTAATCTTTTAATGATTTGAGCTTTTGAAGAACTAAGTTTTATAAATGAGAGTGACTTGAAAGACAATTTTGGATAAAAAAGTATTAACATGTCATTTGGTGGAATGCTTTAGAATGATGATAATGATGAAACTTCTCTTAATGATGAAAATCGTATACTAAATAAAAATTAAAACTAGTGCAGTTTAATCATATATGTCATTGAATGAAGTCACATATTTTTATTTTTTATTTTCTTTTAATTTCACTTATATTTGATTATGATAAATTCTATATATATATTATAAATATAAAAGTTTTAATTACAAGTATTTTTGTTTCAAATTTTACCTCTATTTTATTGTATTCATCGTCATGAATACTTGTTGTAATGTTTATGAACTTATTCTTACTATATGATATTTTTTAAAAAGACTTATTATATGATATTTTGATGTAATCAATTGCAATGTTTTAAGAACTTAATATTATTCTTAGTTTTATATTTGTATGAAAATTAAACAACCTTTTTCTTATATTAATTATAGTTATTGTTTAAATGAGAAATAAGTGAAAAGTAATATTAATATAAATAAATAGATTATTTTTATATCAAATTTATATTATTATAAATTTTTTAGACATGGTTAAAGTAAAATTAAAAATTGCATAGCACAATATATTGATAAAATATTTTATAATATTATAAAATTTACGATTATTTTATAATTTTAAAATTTATTCAAAACAATACTCAGTGTCATTCCGTATTGATACTATTCTACTATGGTATTCATAACATTGACTAATACCATAATTTGAAATTGATTAAAGCTAAAATAATATATTTTATTTAATAATTGAAGAATCAAATGATCAATACCATTTTACTAAATTATAATAAAATGATTTGATTTTAATTGAGAATTAGCCTCTTCTTTTACAGGCGGACACACTTGTACAGTGTACAGATTTGTGATCATGTTTTATCGTTCAAACCAGGCCATGGGTCGAGCAAGTAAAGTCCGAACAGCCACTAGCTGGGTGACGGGCTTAGGCTGTCAGATCACAGGTTAAGCATGGACTCGGACTAACGAGCTCGGGCGGGGCCTATTTGGATTATAACAATACGACGTTGTTTTGCTTTTGATTAAGTTTCAGAATCGCAAGCCTCCCATTCCATTCTTCTGTTCTTCTTCGTAATCATATTGTCTCATCGACTGCTATTCTTCTTCGTATCATCTCATCGTCTGTCTCTCCTATTAGTGTACGCTCTCTCCCAGCTCCCTCGTCGGCCATCGTAAGTCCACTGAACTACTGCGCCACCGTTGTGAAGTCACCGAAGTCACTAACACCAACGTGAACGTGTTAAATAATAAGGTAGTCTCTGTTCTCGTCTCAAATTCGGTGACTAATTGGTGATTGTGGTTTTCATTAAGGAGAATATGACATAATGCATCTATAATTTTGTACTAAGTAACCACATTTTGTAAAGAAAATTTAAGTTTAAAATAACTGCATATATTTTGGTAGTTTTTTTAATCATATTTATCAACAACAACTAAAAGTTAAAATATATAAATTTATTAAAAATTTTGGGGCCGTCCATGGCCTGGACATGTTAAGTTCCAATGATCTACTCGGCCTAGGTTTCAATGGCTCTCCCAAGCTACAGGCCAAGTTCGGGCCGACTTTTAATTATGATCCAAGCCTACCTGTTGTCATTTATAACAACAAAAGTTGTTAAAATAAATTAAGTTGATAGTTGAATTTTTTAATAATTAAATTAAACCACGGGATTAGGAAACATGTTTCACGTAAAATTCCAAAAATCGTTTTTAATCGTATAGATACTTTTTGCTCGTTGCTTCTTTAAAAATGTGAAGCAAAAGTTATAATTTTTTTTAAAAAATTTATTCTAAAAGGTAACCCGTTCTAAAGAAATTGTTATCTCCTCGTTAATGTCTTTCATCTAACAACATTCTTTCTTCTTCTTCTTACCTCACTAGCACGAAGGCACACTCTGTGTGCAAAATCTAGGGTTTCGACAAATTGAAATGCGGAACAGAAATGGAACGCTCTAGATACCCCAATTCCCTCACTAATCCCAACGGGGGCCCCGAGTTTGGGTTCAATTCATCCCCATCCTCTCGCGATTCCTCGCCGTACGGTCTTTATCGGACGGTCGGAGAAGATGAATTCCCCGAACAGTCACACAAGCACTTGGATTTGCATAAAGGGAAGGGCCGTTTCACTCACGATCAGGCCGTTGTTGAAGAGAACAATGTCTGCAAAGAACTAGAGCAGAAGTTGAGTTTTGGAGGGGCTAAGAATGAGGAAGAAGGGAAACATTTGAATAATTTAAGTGAAGATGAATTAGAGAACGGTGGAAATGATGACAAACACGAGAACGTGGTTTGGAGTGTGACTGAAAAGATTGGGTACGGTATTGAGGGGATTAATAGTGGTAGTATAAGCCATCAGTATCCTCTTAAGCCTGATGCTGAAGATTGTCCCTTTTATATGAAAACTGGGTCTTGCAAATTTGGTTACAATTGCAAGTTTAATCATCCTATTAGAAGGCAAATCATGGTAAGTTTCGCTGCCTGTATTTGCATTTGGGTTTTTTGTATGGTTGTGGTTCAGGACGACTGTATGCTTGAAAAGACGCAATCTTATTCTTACTGCTTGGGAGAAGATGTGTGCTTACTTTATTTACGTTCATTGCTTATTTAGCAGTAAAAGTAGGGATCTTTTGATGCATAACTATGTTACTGTTATGTTTTGTAAGAAGAATTTCTGGCTTTTGTTAATGATGAATGTCAAAAGGACAAGGAAAAGGGAATAAGGGTTTTCTTTGTTGGAGACTGGGATGTTCTTTTGCGTGGTTATTCTTGATTGGTTAAAAAATTATTGGTTCTCAAGGAAGTATTCGGATTTATTTCATGCATGATGTTTTGGAGTAAGCCTTCAAAGTTTTTTTTTTCCCATTTTGTGGTTTTCCAAAATTTCAAAGTGTTTTACTTATTATCTTTAGGATATTGCTGCCTAAACTTTGGTTATCTCCTTGTCAATTAGCCCGTCAAGGAGAAGTTTCCGGAAGGAGAAGAAGCTATTGAGAGGCCAGGCCAGACAGAATGCAAGGTCATTAGTCTCATAGATTATTTGAGATTTCTGTTTGGCCTAAGCATATCTTTGTACTTGTTTGGTGTCTTTCTTTGCAATTTAAGTCTCAGTTGTGCTGAATAATTTCCAAACTGAAATGATCACTTTACTTTTTTCTTAGTAGGAATAAATTGCAGAAATATCCTGTACTAATCATTTTTTGCATTACATTTTTGAAGAAAACTACGTACTGATCCTCTGCAGCTGGCATTTTAATATGCACACAAGTTACTCATTTTCTGGAAGCTTGGGATTCCTCTGTTGGAATATGTAATAATTTTCACAAGCCTTAATTCCTTAAACTTGATGCCCTCTCTAGCTATGCTTTTTACAGAGTTATGTAAACTGCAAGGTAGATAATTATGGGATGCTAATATTCTTTTTTTTTTCCAACAAGTTTAGTCGGTTTCTTATGTTGGTTCAACATCTGCATCTATCTAAATGTTATCTTTTCTTCTTGTGTCTGCTACAGTATTTCTTGATGACAGGCGGCTGTAAGTATGGAAATGCTTGTAGATTCAACCACTCAAGACCAAAATATCCCATGTTGCCAGTTTCAGAGCTTAATTTTCTGGGCCTTCCTATCAGACCAGTATTGAATATGACAAACCTTAAAGAATTTTCTGTCGCTAAGTGATATGGAGATTTTTCTTTGTGTTCCATTGTTCATGCTGATATTTCTTGATTACAGGGGGAGAAAGAGTGTCCATATTACATGCGGAATGGCTCCTGCAAGTATGGAGCTAGCTGCAAGTTCAATCATCCAGATCCTACAGCTGCTGAAGGAAGTTCACTTCCTTCAGCATTTGGCAATGAAAGCTCTGCTTCTCTACAGGGGCCATCACAATCAAGTGTGTCATCGTGGTCTTCTTCAAGTGCTTTAAATGAGGCTGCTTCCTTTGTTCCGATGATGTATTCACCAACACAAGGGGTTGCTACCCAAAACTCAGAATGGAATGGATATCAGGTTTACACATTATTCTCCATTGTTTTTGTGCTATTTATCTCATCCACTTGGTCAATGTTTCTTGTTTGTTGTCTCCCACTTTATTGTCGATGCTGCTAAAACTTGTCAAGGGTCTTTATCTTTAGTCTTTCTATACTATTTGTTTATTTTCTAGTCTAATTTCTGATTGAGATTAGCTTAGTGATTTGTCTAGTTTGGTTGGTTTCTCAATATATGAATCAAGTTGCTAGGTGTGCATTTGCCTCATGAAGGTTTTCCATTCAATTCAAGATAGCAAACAATCTTGCCCACTCATGTGCGCATGACTCTGTCAAGTTAGAAGGGAAACTTTTTGGATAAGCTAATATAGGATATCAGAGGCATATATCTTTTAATTGTTGTCTTTACCTGCTTATATAGAGGGTGTACTTGATCTCTGCCTTCTTTTCCATTTTTCTTCACACACACACACACACACACACACACACACACACATATATATATATATGAACATGTGATTGTGATTGTGTTCAACGACTTCACATCTTGTCCTCTTGCAAAGCCTTGTAGGAACAACATTTAATGCATTTATTGGATCTTTCTGTAATTTCTAGGCTCCTGTATATCCTCCAGAAAGGAGCATGCACCTGTCTCCAGCATATGTTATGAACAATTCTGCAACTGATCCTAACCTCTATGGACATCAGCAGCAGTGGGTAGTGAATGAATTTCCTGAACGGCCTGGTGGGCCAGAATGCAGTTTTTATATGAAAACTGGGGACTGTAAGTTTAAATCTAACTGCAAATATCATCATCCAAAGAATCGTATCTCAAAGTCACCACCGTGTGCACTCAGTGACAAAGGCCTGCCATTAAGACCTGTAAGTTTTTTTAATTTGTTTAAAAAATCCTTAAGGTATGATTTCAGAAGCAATTTTCAGAAAATTATTGTCTTGCCCTACCATGTGACATGCTAGAATATGCCTAGTGACTTAATTGATTTTATTTGGTAGATATGAGGTGATGTTGACAGAGATGGCTGCTTCATACCTTTTCTGACTATTTTCCACTTATTACTATATACGTTTAGTTATATGTAACAACTTTTACAGATGTAGGACGACCTAGAGAAAATCATTTTTATCACTGCAACGGTAGTCTTCACGTTCGGTTTACTCCTACCACTTAACTTTACATTGTTGCCATAAAAAATATCCACATTTTTCATTTCTGATGAACCGTTTTTCCATTTTAGGATCAAAACATCTGCTCCCATTACAGCCGCTATGGCATTTGCAAATTTGGGCC
The DNA here is from genome assembly GCA_025629805.1 of Erythroxylum baracoense. Lineage (NCBI taxonomy): Eukaryota > Viridiplantae > Streptophyta > Magnoliopsida > Malpighiales > Erythroxylaceae > Erythroxylum > Erythroxylum baracoense. The sequence continues at coordinate 25,748,973 of JAOTAY010000007.1, forward strand.
AGCTTGTAAATTTGACCATCCAGAACAATTACCTTCTTCAGCAGGGATCTAGGGCTAATAGGCCGACACCATCTGGCAATTCTGCGAGTGAGGAAGCCTCAATGGCTTAAACTGGCAATTGAAAATGATATTTGCATCATAGCAGCCTATGTATGGCTCTTAGCAGCCTATGTGGGGCGATTGAAAAATGATATTTGCATCTTAGCAGCCTATATGTGGCAATTGAAAAATGATAATTGCATCTTAGCAGCCTATGTAGAAATTTTTGCGTTCAGACGGTTCTAGCTGATAGGTCGAAACAAATGAAGGGTTTCGAATTTTTTCCCACAATGGTGGATATTTGCTTTACTTTCAATTTCTTGGTTAGCTGCCGCAAGCTGTGGCATTATATATTTATCTTGTGTCAGTATTTTACTTGAAGCCAAAGTGAAATCAGGATATGTAAATTATTTGTATTTGTTGTTGATTAGCCGTTCTGTCGGTTAATGCAGTAGATTTTAGAGTCGAGTACATCTGCTTCAAACCATTATGCCGCTTTTTGTTAGTATATTTTTGTCTCTGGCTGGCTAAACTCTAATTGATCAAATGGAAAGCGTCTGGAAACTAATTTGAGAATTGTAGAAGTTAGAGAGTTTTAACTTAACAACAGATAACTTTCAAGGTCCACAGTTTACGATGGATTCAACATCAGCAGAGCCATTTCTTCTGCATGAAATTTGATTGTAAAGTAAGATAAATTGAAAGACGTAGAAGAAAAGGGGCAAAAACCAATGAATGATGTGAATCAGTCGTGCCAATCCACTTAATGTCCAAAGTGGATGAGTTGCTTCGTTCTTGTCCTGAAACATTGTTTTTCTTTCTTTCAAGGAAAATGAACTTTACAGATTGCAACGCCCGTTGAAGAAACGGAATATCAAGGTTATAAATATTTCACTAACCAGAAGATTTATTTCACACATCCAAAGTTTTAAGCATGATGAATATTTTATATCTGTTTATCTTTTTCTTAGTAAACTTCGTCCCGTCTCTGTAAATTTTTTTTCAATATCGTGCAATTTTTAAAAATTTAAGAGAGATTTAGTTTAGATATTGACTTTGCATAGTTTCAGAAGGCTGTTAGTAACCTTTGCAGCTTTTAGAAATTCTACAATCGTTCAGCTTTACCTTTTGTCTTTAAAAAGGCTTTCCGAATACATATTTCCATGGCAGAGAAGAGGGATCCTAAATGGAAGCATATGCAAAGAAATTAAAGGAGCAAACGTTTAGTCACCATTAGAAAAGTTGACAAAATTAGCCTTTTTGGAATTAAATAAATCAACTGACAAATTCCTCTACAGTTCAAATCAAACTAATACACTCAATATGCTAGAAGATACAGCACAACAGTACTTACTCATGAACCTATATACAAAAATACACCTCCAAGTCAGCTCAGCTCTCAATTGTTATAAAATTGCGGTTTTGACCCTAATAATCATGCCTGAACATTTGCTTTGTTTCCAGCAAGGATGATAGAGATCTCAAGCCCACGGCTAAAGGCTTGGTTAAATAGAAGACGAGACTGGAACGTGGAAATGAACGGAAACCATGACAGGACCGCAATTGGCACAAAAATTATTATACCCATGCCGGCATCGTACATTCTTGCAAACTCCCGCACCGAATCCCATAATCCTAAACTCCTGACTACCTTTTTCCATGTGATAGCGATCTGTTGAGGAGAATTAAAGTTAGTGACTGCATTCGATGAGTAACAGTACCAGAAACATGTGGAGCATTGCTCCTCACCCTAAACTCCACACCCAAAAGAGAGAACGAGCAGACAGTTCTGTCTAATCAAACTTGCCTAGTATCATTAGGCGGTCAAATATCACACAGTTGAACTTGAATCCCTGAACACTATTTTCACGAAAACTACCATAAAAAATGTTTTGAGGCATGAGGGCTCTGTTCTTTTCAACAGTCTGATGTGATACTAAATTGGTACGATCCTATCGACAGAAAGTTACGAATGGATTTGGATTTCGTTTCAGAACATTATTCTTACCCCAAGGCAATTAAATGCAGAAAAGAATCCTTTTAACTTACACATAGGATGAACCATCCGGTAGGAATGAATGCCAGGATGCTTGCAAAAAGATCAGGAATTGATAACCCAGTGAAGGCGACTACAAGACAAAGAGCTGTAACAAGTCCTATTGATAAGACGCCCTGCAAGAACCGCATCAGTAGCTGCAAGTTGGAAGACTTTTTGGGGCTGTAGGTAAATATCTGCAAGGTAAAAAGCAAGTGCACAAAAGTATATCTCAGTGAAAGTAAAACCAAAATCCAGATGAACATAGAGGGTAACAGAAAAAATGAAGAAAACAAACCTTAAAAAGCATGACAAAAGCAACCAATACGACCCAGGAGAAACCATAGACCTGGAAAATGGAAGAACTTATATATTTAAGAAACAATTATCTACCAATATAAGTACATGCAATTACACAAAGTAACCTAAAGATCACACATATTAAAACCTTAGCCTCTGGGTGGTTACAACTGCAATGTGACAAGTGTAGACCAGCAAGATTTGGTAGGAGCAAAAAGAATTCAAACAAGAGGAGATTAGGAAAGAGAGAACTCTCAAGGATGAAATCGATGGACTAACTGAACCAGCTGTCCTTGTTCTTAGGAGAACAAAGAACAGCAGTCACCAAAACTAGAGCTAATTAATTCACTAGGACAATGTCCTTTCGAGATCTGGAAAAAATAGAAACTAGTTAACAATGAAAAAGAGGAAAGAATAAGGATTGTACCGCAAGAGAAGTATGCCTTCCTGTGAGATGAAGTTTGTATACAACACCATACTGGAACATTAAGAACCTCAAGCTCAATATTGTTTCCAATATACGACCTCTTGGAGTTTGGATATGCATCTGCATACAAAGGAAATAATTCCTGAGATAACTGCAAGTACAAAAGTCAACCACAGCCAAGTCATATATAATGAGCCAGCACATGTGGAAAAAAAAGGGGAGAAAAACAAAATTCCTACAAGCTCACATAAATATTTGATAAGAAATAAAACGAAATTAATACATTTAATGTAATGCAGAAATCATTAATCTACTAACAAAGGGCATTGACAGAATTCCGATAAAATGAGTATGCCGGTTAAAAAAAACACCCAGCCTTGGGTTCAGGTGCTATGCATCTGCAAATCTCTCAAGGCCAGAATTTCTCTTTTATTTTTTCTCGGTGATTGTTGACACAGTATAATACATTCTCCTTTTTTGGTAGGCTATCTCGATGAAATTTCATAATACCTGCTCTTCCTCCCACCATGATTCCCAACTATTATCTCCTTTCACACCTACTCCACCTTTATAAAGAAGCCAACTGGTCCAATCATCAAAATCTTCGACAGTCCTGTTTAATAAACAATTAATAGTGTTTAATACTCCAGAGAACCTATCTTTTTCAACGAACACATACTCAACAAACTCAATCACCTCAATAGTCAATAATCTAAATTTGTAAATGAAAGTAACCTGAAAAAAAAGAACCGCTTACTTTTGCCATTCAAAGCCCGAGGGATTGAATATGTAAGGAGCAAAAAGCCATGAGATGACAAGGAACCAACTGCTAACAGTTAACAGAACAAAAGAAACAGCCCCTCCGGATGTGTACCCATATGCAATGTAAACTATAAGCAGCAGCGCCACTTCAAGCCTGTGAAGGAAGAATTGAAGGTTTAGCAAAAAATAAAGGACATTTCAGCAATAAAATTAAACAATTCTTCATCTTTCTCACCCTATTAATCCCCACCACCACCACCCTCCCAAAACAGAATTCCAACAAATTAAGAAAGAAAAGCAAGTGATCTACCTACTTTGAAGCCTGATTCTAGCAGTGGGTATAATTAAAATATAAGCAAATAAAAATCTAGAACTAGATCCTTAATTAATGCAACTCACGCTTTAACAAAGTGACTCCTGGAGTAAAGTCTGTAATTCTCAGCGAATTTGATGTGGCGGACAACAAAACCTCTACCAGTGGCCCTGTACTGTTCATTGAAACCCAATATACTGGCATGTCACTTAAAGAAAGATAACAACAAAGGAAGACTGTGTACACGGGTGTGTGTGCGTAAGTGTAAGAGAGAGAGAGAGAGCGAGAGAGAGAGAGAGAGAAAGAGGGAGAGGGATACTTTTGCACCCCCATGCAGAATTGTGCGTCCAAAGTAATGAGTTCTCGTCCCCAATGAAAATGTGAAGAAGACTGAGCACAACTGAAGTTGCATAGTGATAAAACTAAAAACAGCCTGCAGTCAATGAAGTTGCACAGAGAAGAAAATTTAATGGTATTCTACAACTTGAAAACCTTTAAAATAAGAAAATCAAAATCAAAAGAGCAAGCAAATTCCTACTGTTAATGCAAAAAGGCAAAATTTCTAAGTTGAACAGAAAATGTGAGTAAATAAAAAAGAACACAAAAACTCACATTCAGCAATCCCAATTCAAGTATAAAACCCATTATCATTGGGACTGCAGTAAAAACTCCAATCTGGACCAAGAATTGAGCGTTTAAAACAGCATTCAAAGCCGTGTTACCCGATATTCTTGCTTGTCGTGAAATAGCACTATCAAGTCCTGAGAATGCCTGAAAGAGTTGGCAGTACATCAAACGAACATCAGCGTATGCTTAAGAGATTATTCTCAAGAACAGTTCCGGACTTCAGAAATAGCCAAAATAACAAAAGAAAGAGATCCAATAAGACATCTAAGAATGTTAAGAGAAAAGATGCTCTAGGTACAAGAGCACAAGTGTAACAGATGAATATCTTGGCTGCCAAATTCCCAGATGAGATTTGACGCACAGAAAGTAAACAACACCAGTGCACATCACCAAACAAAAGGAAAACTTGATGAGCAGGTCCAGTCTAGGGGTTGTGGTTGTGAATTAAAATACTATCTGCACCTCGTATGCGAGCAATGCAAAAAAAAATGAGACAAAAAGTTGGTCAAAATTGTACTCTGCTCCAAGGCAACATTAAAGCCCAAGTCAAAATATCTCTTCCGCTAGAATTCAACTCTGGAGGGACTGGCCTCTCACATTCCTAGATTTCAAGCCATAGAATATCGACAAAACAAGCTTAAAAAATTTATATATAGTATGAAGATATATTATGTCCCTTTTGTGAATATTGAATATGTAGGGCCTTTCTTGCTCTATCCTAAAGCGTTTGGCTTCATTTTCTCTCCCAAAACATGTATCAACAACAGCAGGTTGGTGAACAGTTCTTACATAACTTCCATTTTGCATTCAACATTAATTTCATATCAAATAATTGTTACCTAAAACAAGAATATCAATACAAAAATATAAAAGAAGAATCAAGATCTGAGATGAAAAACAAGATATCATTATCCTATAACTGGTGCCTAAAATGCTTTAGAAACCCCTAAACTAATGATATCCTTAGAAGTGAACTAACATTTTGTATTAGGGACCATGAAAAAGGTCGGGAACAATACTTCATAACCTAAGCGCTTTAATAAAGTTAATCCATTGCATTAATGTTGTCAAAGCTCTGAATGATATCAACAGAACAATCAATTACATTCAGAAGCCGGAAATAAGTGCACAGGGGAAAAAACATGTCTATAATTCAACCAAGAAGCTTCACTCTAAGGTTAACTTCATATATCTCTACGTAAAAGGTCACCGAATCTAAAGGTTATATATGACAAGCTAAATGCAATAAGATGTTGATTACATAAAAGAATAGATATTAAGAGAAAAGAATGTTATTTAGATGATAATAATGATTGCTGATTACCAGATAAGCCCTTCCATATAAAAATATATATACAGTAAGAACTGTCATCTGCAACAAAGAGAAATTGCAATTAGATACTTCACTATTATCTAAACAAGTTCCCATTATATATGCCACAGTATCTAAGCAAGTTATACCATCGTGCAGACATAGTAACCAACAGTGGTAAAATAGAAAGAGAGCATTCTGAAGAAATCAAAAAGTTGCCCAAGCCTGTATACATCCCGACTTAGAACTTGTTCTCCATTTCCTCCAGCCACTTTCCCTTCAAAAAGGGCAATCTGGTTTAGGCCAACATCTCTTCCCTTCCCAACCTATACCAAGCAGAATGTCATGAAAATAGAAAACAGATTTCCAATCAACAGCCACATATAGCAAGAATATCAGACCTGTATATACTCATGATGAGTGATATTCCCCTGCCTTAATGTGGAGTTAAAACCTGCAGTATTACCATTTAATTATCATTAAAATCAGTCTCATAAGCATGGAAATACACCCTTCAATTCATCAGGCCAACTAAAACTGTCCAAGAGAGAGATGATGGAGTAGCAGTATTAAAGACAACTAGATATCAAGCAGTTAAGCCAAACATACAGGATATCGAGCAGAAGACCATAACATCTAGACACTAAGAAACCAAACAAATATTGCATATAAAGTCAGTTTATGTAAGTGAAAATACATAAAACCATAGGAATATTGCAGCAATCAATTCTGGCTACCTACTGCCATTTCTTGCTCAATCAGTTTAAGTATAAGCTTCTCTATGGCACAGTATTCCACCTGTGTGTACTAGAAAAACTATGATGAACATATTAAAACACTACAAATATCGTAAGCAAAAAGACGTTTAGAAGAGGACAAATTGGAACAGGATAGCAAAATAACCAAAAGGTACTAGGATCAAAATAAGATCCTATGTTAAACACAAAATTCAAGTTGGCCTATAACTTTTTGAAAACGTGAATAAGCCCCTGAATTGGGAAAACGGTAAATACTGGGCGGACATCAACAAAATATAAACCAAATCAGATTTGAATAACGTGGAATATACAAAAGTATCATCAGAGTCGTACAAGTGATTTGCCATTGATATGATTTCAGTTCAACGTATATACTGTCTTGATTAATTAATCAAAAAAAAACTCTTAAGCTATAATTTATAGTCTTAAATGTGGTTATATCATCAGAACTCCCGTTCTTTGTACATATGTCACAACTTTAATTGTGTGCACAGTTATTACTTCTCTGCTCAAAAATAGACTTAATTGTTCAATTTATGTGACCTAAGGGACCAAATTATCTTAAGGCATAAAAAATTAAGGGCTAATTTGACCTTTTTCCTAGTTGAAAAGGTATTCCTTCAACATCAACCAAACCAAGTAAGAAACTAAAAACAATCTTTTCTAGCCTTTTCCCTTTCAGATATATCGTTGCTTTCAATCTAGGCCTTCCTCAATTTGATCAATGAGCTCTCCTATTGTCTCTCTTTTAAGCTTGACTTTTTTTTTTCTTTCGTGTTTTTATTACAGCTTGGAAGTGGACATTCGTCTCCATCAAGGCTTGTTGATGCAGGGCAATAACAGAATCAGGAAAAGACACGGTGCACGTGATTGAATGAGAGAAAAAGCGAGAGTAAACAGAGAGTATACGTGATACAACAAAGTAGAAATAGAGAAAACCAAAGAAAGGCACGGTTAGAATTTAATGCTTACCAGCGTATATATCTTCACTGATATTAATGACACGTGATGCCTTACTAATACCACCTCGAGTAATGTGAAACACTCGGTCAAAAACATCCGGATGGCCATAGTGCATGCGGACTCTGCAATGTGGTACAAATACCGTCACCAAATTACAGATTCATAATGAGAAATGTGTTCACTTTGACTATCATCATTAAATAGTATTTAAATAAGACGAGAAAACTCACTTAAGTGGATTTGCTAACACCCGTTGGCCCAATGTCACAAAGCTTGTCTCTTGATTGGACATAAACCAGGCCAAAGATGAGACACTGATACAATTAAAGAAACAGGTAGTTAGATGATTGTAAGATAATCTGTCAGGAAAACTATCAGTTTCAGAGAAGAATGCCTCACCTTCCTGTAAATACGTGCTCTCTTACACCCAGAATAGTAGGAGGCCGAATGCCATGATTTGCTCGAAATTCCTCGAGAAGATTTCTGACTTTCATTGCCTCTTCAAGATAATTGTCCTAAACATATGCAGAACAATCAGAATGAACTAGATGATATTCAGTAAAATAGAAGCCTGAATAAGAATAAGTAGTAGTGTTTGTATAGCCATTTCTTTGAGAAATAACGCAGATTTTGAAACAAATAAGAAAAGATGCTGCCAGGAAGAGATATCTATATAATGAGAACATAACTGCTAATGCAGTACTGAGCACAAAGACTTGATTGTGAGCCTTTATTAGTCCACCAAAGGGCAACCAAAACCAATGACACTTCTAACTTACGCAACTCTTAAGACACCAGAAAAAATTGCCAGAGCCAATGCACTTATTACAAGACTCTATTCAAGTATAAACAGAGGAACAAAGTTAAATCTAAAAATTTAAAGTGAGTACCATCTTTTCTCACAAATAAATTGAATAATTAGGAGAAAGTCTTCAATTTTCAGAATTACACCTAAGAATCACCATTAACAATCACAAAACAATCATTTCAAGTGAACACAATTAACTACAATCTTAAGTTTCCTTCATCAAGTCTACAACCTAAAAAAGAAGAAACTCGGTGTTAAAATGAGTTAAGTTTTGCTTCTAACTCAAAAGGTTACAGGAAAACATCATTATTGAGAGAGAACAGAAAATGGAGAATGATTGTTGAAAGTTCCTAATAAGATAAATTAATCCAGCTAACATACCTATGTTTGTATGTGCAATATGTATGTAAATAAATTTAGAGTTGCCTCATAATATGCACCATTAACAACTCCCAAGAAAAAAAAAGTCCCAAATTTGAATTGAGGGCCTCTTCGTACAAGAGTCCAAGCAACCAGAATGCTATTAAATGTTTGATATAATGCATCAAACACAAACATCTAACAGAAATAACTGACTCCAATTCAAAATAGCCTGTACATGGCATTGCAACTTTTCTTCTACAGCCATCAATGAAACAAAAGAAGCAAAAGTAAGGAATACAAGCATACACAAACCCAGACAACACAAATAGATACGAGAAAGATGTATAAACCTGATTCATGTCAATAGTTTGAATGGCCTCCCCACGAGTGAAAATTATAGCATGATTTTGGTTCTCAGGCTTCCCTTCTCCAAGTTTTGGGTCTCCAGGAAGTTTGATCGAATATATCTCCTACAGAAAAGGATAAGAAGCAATTAGACACCAACATTATTAAGAGAGCTCATTCTTCCCCAAAACAAGGCAAAAAACACTAAAGAATTCAAGACCATTTATAAAACCCCTCTTGTAATGTTTCAAAAGGCATGCCCATTCAAAAAACAAAAAAAGGTTCTTGTCTAACTTCACAATTCTGTGTGATAAATTTTGGTCCTTCACTCAATAATTATGGGTCTTGTTCTGAAGTCAAATTGTACCAGATTTGTCATGAAATCTATCAGCATAGAGTAGAAAACCAATGAAGTAGCACATAACTATATTTCTTGCAAAATTTTCAAAAAAAAAATATATTTCTTGCAAATTTGCAAGAAAGAAATGCATAGACACAAATCATTACCTGATCTTTTCCATGTATGTCAGCCTTAACAAGTTTTGAGTAAAACTCTTTGGAAACTCCATCACCAACACCAGTCTCCTCTACATGTATGAAAGCAACTCGAAGTGCTTCATTCCTAAAACAGAAAAATGAATGACCACACGCACTGAGCCCTATAATTCAATGTATTGAATCACTATCTCTCAACAATCATTTATCCATGTCCTTAATTGGACCATACTATTATTTAATACACTATTAAAACCCTATATAATTAAACAAAAAATCCTTTTAGAGTTTGAAATAGTATAGAAGTGGTGATAATTCCAAGTCCATATCAGTATTATAATAAATTTTGTTACAAGTATTATTATTATTATTATTAGGGAATATGTAATAAGATCATGTCCTTAAATGGACCACACTACTCTTATTTAATATACTATAAAAACCCTATATATAATTAAACAAAAAATCGTTTTAGAGTATGAAATAGTATAGAAGTGGTGATAATTCTAAGTCCATATCAGTATTATAATAAATTTTGTTACAAGTGTAATAGCTAATTTTGCACAAGCAAAGAATATACAATTTTAGTGTTTAGCATGCAGTAGTAGTAACAAATTCAAGTTTGATGCCAAACATGGGTTTAACTATGATAAATGCAAGATTAACCATTAACTATTATATTAACTTACTAATTTTATTTTATTGTAATATTCTCAACCTTTGTATAACTAAAATATCCAGCTGTTTAGTCCTTAACAAGGAGTATGAGTAGTGACAAACTCAAGTTTAAAGTGAAAAAAGAGTACAAGTATTATAAATGCAAAATAAACTATAAAATCATTAACTTCCTAAAATTCTATATACTTAAAGAACAAGAATAACGAATTTTTGGATCATTGTAACGATAACCATACTTTTCTTTCATTATTTTCCTTTTCAATTTTAGTGATGAGATCTAAAGATGGAAATGCATGGAGAATAAACTAAGAAATATTTTGAATGTTAGAATTTTCAAAACTGAACAGATCAATTTAAAATTTAATGGCTTTAACAATTATACAAATTATTTCATTCGTTTAATAAGCTTATATATCTCAATGGTCTTTCATTATGATATTCTTTTCCTTGTAAATTTGAGGAAAACAAAGCTAGAAGTATGTTTCAGATTTAGTTTTTTTTTTAAATTCAAATAAAAAATTTAGTTATACAGATAAACTGAATTTTAAATTTAAAAATTTGTAAAGTTGACTTAATAAAACAATTTTATATCAGAAATTTACCAAATTATATTCATCTTGATTGTAACAAGCATTTCAACTAAATAACACCCTATTTTAATTGATATTTGAATATTACTTTTTCCTATATAATTGATCAGTTAATCAACAGGAAAAAGGTAAACGAAAAAATAAGTAAAATATTATTGATTATTGATAATAAAAAGCTGAATTAAATACTATGTAACACATGCAAACCAAGTGCCATAATGGCTAATATATATCAATTAGAACAATACCATACTCCAGTAACTGGAACTTAAATAACCAGTTCAAAGTTCAGAGAATATTTTAAAAGAAAAGCTAAAAGGGAAAATTTATACCGCTGCAATAGAAGAGCAATATCAGTGGCCTCTGGTGCTTTTCTCTGCTTTTGTTGCCCATAAATTTGGCAGGATACCACATAAGTGAACTTCAAATCTGCTTGTGCCCGTGCTTCACGTGACAGCTCAAAACCCTGAGAGGTGTGAAAGTCTGTCTGGGAATAGTCATCCACTAGAATTGTAAGACAAACATCATGAGCATCTCACGGCAGTCCTGTCTGATAAAATAAATGACAGTGGAATTTCAAAAAGCTCATACCTCCAATTGATCTCCTTTCTAAGAAACTCTGTAACATAAGAGCTCTTCTATAATACATCATACCACGCACTGCATTTCCAAGGAAAAAAAGCAGTAAGAAAATGCCACAACTAAAATTAGGTGAACCAAAACATAAATGCATGGCAATCTAATCATACAGAATGAGAAGACTGCACACAGGGATTAAATCAGGAAGCCAATAATAACAAAAGAACTCTAACCAGTCCGAGCTAGAGTCTGCCCTCTGTAAGATGCCCAAAAACGTAGCTCCAGTGAATCACTAGAACTTTCTTGAAGTTCCACATCCCCAGTGGACTCTCCTCTGCCAATCCGTTCCAGAAAATTCTCCCATTCATCTAATTTTCAAAAATCCCATTCATCATCCAGAAACACATGACAAATCAAAGGAGAAGAAACTTTGCAATGCTCAAAATGAGAAGTATGAACATTTGCGGCAAAAAACTCCTCACAAACGGGAGAGCGAAATCTAAAAAGCAACAGAGCAGAAGAAAAGGAAACCTTGTAATCAAAGTTTTACATACATGTCTTGTTTATGAGTTTCTAGACCAGTTCTAATAAAGGTCTGCTTAAACATGTAGCATTCCAATTTTGGCCACAACTTCGCTGAAAACAAACTTTGGAGAATCATCAACCAAATTAGATTAACACTAAAGTTTCAAATAAAAAACACATAAACAATCCTTTCTGTTAAAATTTCCAGTCCAATCTTCTAACAGCATCCTATTATGCCATATGAAAGAGAGAGATAGGAGAGAGAGTTGAGGGGCCTAACCCTAAATTAGTTTCAGCCAATTTATTTAAAAGATGGAACATACAAATATTAGGACCCTAATGTGGGACATGTAATACTACTAATTCGCTAAAAAGTTAAAGGTACTGAAACAGAGGACCAATTCCACATACTTTCAAAATAAACATTACAACCCACATGGAAATTTGAAGTTATAAATGATTATGTTGTTTGATTACTGGCTCTTATCGTGAGAGAGAGAGAGAGCAATCATATGTGTGTGTGTGTGTGTTCCTATGCGTGAGAGCAAGACCAATCATACATGTGTGTGTTCCTGTGCGAGAAAGAGAAAGAGAGGTTACCAGGGAAAATTTTCTGAAGATAGAAAAGAATGGATATCCCATCCTCATTTTCCTCCCGGAGATCAGAGGAACTATAAAGCACAGTCTCACTGTAGTATGGGGTGAATACACTATTTTCCAAAGCATGAAAAAGTAAAGGAATGAGCAAAATATATCCTCAGATGCCATGAGAAATCATTTATTCTCAACTCTAACTCTATTTTACCTAAACGGTAGCATTTCACAAACTGGTTTTGCTGAAGGCATGTTCATAAACAGTGAATTAGTGAAAAACTCCAATCTTCTTCGTGCTTCAAGATTCTTTGGAATATTGGCTGCTGAATCCTTTACTGTGAGAAGAAGGTGCAATCGCTTCACTTGCTCCTTCTGAATATAACAAGAGGAATGAAATAAAGTTAGTAAAAACATGAACAGCAAAGAGAGGTTGTCATTATAGACTAAAAACACACATCACATATACTTACAACTTCTGGATCTCTTGGCCATTCTATCCTAGAAAACAAACGACCTTCATTTCTTGCTACCGCTAAAATGTTCCAAGTATCAAGCTGCTCTCTGTATATTTTGATATAATTTATAATCGTAAGAGTTGGATAAATAGAACTACTTTGAGACTTAAAGTGGAGGGCAGAGGTATCATACCTAAGATCTAAGGACAGCAGATCATGTGTAACAACATCATATAGATCATACATAGCTTTTGCAGCACCTTTGGCAAGTTCAGGAGTTTGATCTCGTATCTGGCACACAAACCATTTTGTTTCATTAAAACAAGCAAATTTTGCAAAGTCATATCAAATAGTCTGTGCCTAAATGCAATAAAATCTGAATAGTTGCAATTTAAGTGATCAACATCGACATTGCTGTTGCTGTTTATAGAATTAAGTGTTCATTAACAAGTATGGTTTGGTTGATCGGTTTGGCCCTAGGTCAACCAAACAAGGCATGATTCCAATAATTACCATGAAACTAATAACTAAGGCAATACAAGCATATTTAATATTTTCATAGCTACCGAAGTTAAAATATCTAAGTGACAGACACACAAATTCAACAAATAAATTTCAGGTAATATAAGATAATATCTAAAACTGAACCAAAAGAGAATTTTTGCCTTTGTTATATGAGGGACTCAATAGACAAAGCACAAGACAAAACACAAAATACCAGGAGTCCGGTCAGAGCTGTGAATCTTGATAGCGCAAGAGGAAGCTTCTTCAGGGATAAAGTGATCACAAGTGATTTCTCCATTATGCTGTTGTTGATTTCACGGAATATCTTTTCAACCCTATGAGCATATGTAAGAGAAATGAATAAGCATCTAGGAAAAGTCACATGTTCCAAAAGTAATGAGAAAATTAAAAATCAAAATAAAACAGAAAGGAGTACTACCAAAGCCTCCCTTCATCATCAACCAGGGAATGCAGAATTCTTTCAACACTATAATAGCATTCCTGTACTGCGTATGCCATATATTCATCCCTAGATATTCTGTTCCAGAGATCTGATTGAGTATCTTTGCAATCCACGGCCAAATCAACAGCTAACAGGATCTGTAAAGGTAATAACATGAAAAAAAAAAGTCCAAATCCCAAAATTTATATATTATAGGCTATTCTACCCAAAGAAGAGAAAGAAACAAACCTTGCTGCTTAACAGAAACAAAGGCCATTGTACTAATCTTAGGCTTCCCGTATTGCTAGGAATAGAAAGCAAGTCCATTTCCCTGGGAACGAGCACCAACTTAAGTGAAATGTGAATTTGAACCAGAGAAAAGAAATCATTAATACCGAAATCAACCATAAATCCTTCATCTACCTATTACTAATGAAATCTTCCTCACGCAAGCTTTTAATTATCTCATTCCAGAAAGGAGCAAACGTTCCTGCATATGCTTTATTCTTCTCTTGAGATTCCTGTGCGAACAAGCAGAATATAAGTTCTAGCAACTTCAAAGTAATCTAATGACAAATAAAAAATTTGAGTACTCCAGGCATACACCTCTTGGAATATACTGATACTGCACAGGTCAGGTGATCCAAATTTCTGTTTGTTCCAGATATATACATGCTTTCAATAAAGAAAAAGAACCACTAATTTCAATAGAAATCATTTCTCGCAGATATTTCTATTATTTCCTATGGAAATATCTCTCCAACTACAATGATCTATAGCAGTCAATATAAGAAATTTATGGCATTATAAGAGGTTTTCACTCTAATAACCTAAGCATCAAACGTATCGATTACCTGAGATGATTGTGGGTTGAACGGAATCCTGCAAAACCAAATAAACTGAAATATTGCTCATGAAAAGAAAGGAGTTAATTAATTTGCACCTGCAGAAAAAACTAGCAAACAACACACAACATAAACAGAAAGGAGAACTTCTGCAAAAACATTAAAAGAATTGGGAACATAGAGGCAACCTTTATTTGCAGTCTTTGCTATCCAAAATGTCCATAGCAAGACAACGCAAAACAGAACATTGAAATTTTGAAAATAATTTTCAACAAACTTTTGCAGCCCTCTTAAAATTCAGGATGCCCAACAAGTGATTGACCAGTTTACAAACTTAAGTAGGTCATTTGGCACAGTTACCTCCCAAGTACAGGAGACCACCAATCGTTTCATCTGATTTAGAAAGGATACTAGTGTAATAAAATGGGTTCAACATCAATATGCAACAAATTTACTTTCTAAAACAAAAGGGAAGTACGATAAAAATCTAAAGTTAAGAATATGTGCCAGGTCATGCCCAAATTCAACGATCCAGGCCCGGGTTGACTGGGGATCGGACCAAGCCTGGGCCTGGGGACCAACCCAAGCAGTCCAAACAACCCCACCCCCAACCCCAAACAACATCGTTTTGGGCAGCCCGAGCTGGTTCAAGCCTGATCGGGCATTGGGACAGGCTCAGGCCCCCCGCTCAAAGGCATTTCAAAGAAGACTAACAAGAAAATTTTACTACAAATAAGCAACAAAACTGAAGCCCATAAATCTCAACTTTATTGTGAATATCATTGATACTACTATTATCATGTGCTTTAATGTAAATAAAAACCAACCTCCTTCCTTGTGGGGACACGAGATTATTGACAAAAGCCTCTGGAAAGCTCTCAAAACGTTTGTGCACCATTTCAAGGGCGCGTATCTGTCAGCACAATATTGAGGAATTTACAGCAATAAGAGAGGCAATAAAATGCTTAAGCCTACGGTCCACAAGTTGAAAGAAAGTTTCTTCAAATGACCACTCGAAAATACCATTTCATACCTCGCCTAAACGAGCCCGTGCACCCATTACACCACCCACGATAGCTGACAACACAGTGTACCATATGTGAATGTCCATGAGATATATCTGCAAGAGAAAATAGAACTGCTATTTAACCCGCTAGTTAAACTTTTCTACAAGGACATCCCTTCATGGAATTATGCAAATAACTTCCATAATGTCTTCAATCAAAATGACCAAGGAAGAAGAAATTAAAGTGAAGGGGCTCTGTCAAGTCAACAGAGTTGCAATTGGATTTTAATTTGTTTCACTTAAATATCTCAGATAATGAAAAGATATGACAAAATTAAGAGGTCCTGTGCTCCTTAAAGAAACAATGACCAAATTTCTAAACGTCCACAAGCAAAATGAGTAAAGCACTCACAGCTACAACAGGAGCCCAGAGGCTAACTATGGTCAAGATATTGTTATTATCTGCAAAAATCAAAATCAGCAAATCAGTAGCAAGTGCAATGAACTAAAGATGCTCTTCCTGAATAAGTATGGGTAGATAGTGCACGCTTCAGAGGACTGTCAAAATTACTACATTTTATCAAGACAAATGTTGAATGATAAAAAGAAAATAACATAAGTAAATATATTGAGCTGGATATGAAGAAATGATAAGGAACATAAACAGATAAATAAGTTGAGTCTAGTCGCTATATGTGTGCTTTGGAAATTAAAGAGAGTTCACTTCCATTGAGTTGTCCCGTGCTTTTACTCCAGCCCAATAGCTAACATTATTGAAGATAATTGTTAGCTTATGCAACATGTTATATCCTATTTCCAGCAGATATATAGTTGTCGATAGCCTCATAACAGCATGAATGAATGAAAAAGATTGCAGTGAGCCAAATTGTAGTAATGCATAACATTATAAGCAGTTCACAAGATAAACAAGACCTAACAAACAAACATATTCTTGAAGCCCCCTTGCTAAACCAATCTAAAAATTTCCCACAACACAGGAAACTCAAACACAATCAACAAACTTACTCTTTGATATAAGATCATGCCACGAGTATTGCACAGAGGGAAGATCCCTTATAATATTTGTGGGTTTGACAAGGGGTTTAATCTGCACACAAGTTAAGATTATGTAAAACATTTTTCCAGCAAAAATTCAAAGATGACCTCATGTCCTCTTCAATCATTGTGAAGATTAAGGCGCCATACTTGCCTGGAGAAAGTAAGCAAATGTGAATTTGCACACAAAGATCAGTAACCAAAACAGGACATACCTGCAGCAGTTAGAGGAAAATTTTAATAAACAACAAGGTTGGGGCATAATGTGGGATGTAAAAGAGGAAGAACTATTTATATCAGTCTAACTGAAGCATCAAAAGCATACACACCTCCACATAATACATATTGAACCATATCAAATGCAAACTGTGATATCCGTAAAAAGTAATAATTAAATGCATCATAAGATTTTCACAAAAACATGTGAGTCAACACACAATACAACAAACACGCACAGCTTTTTTATCTTCAATTCATCAAATATATTGAATTCATATGCATTCCAATCCAAACTTACTAAAAGTAACAGACCATACAATTTCCCTCTCACACTCAGGAAAAAAAGGTACCTGATAAATCAGAAAGCAAAAGCAATAGATTCCACAAGAAAAAAAAATTTAAACGAAGCAAGATACATATGCATTCAAATTAAAGATTGGGAGCTATAAAACTTGATTATCGAAGAAGAGTCAAAACATTGAATATCAGAGAAACAAACCTGCAATAATCACTCATTCTCTCAAAAAGACCACGTCCAACAAAGTATCGTTCCTGAAGTAGGAATAAAAGTTGCACTAAAATAAATATCAAGTATAGGGACAGACACATATCCAATCCTTTCAAATGACTGTTGTTAAAAGTTTCTGAACCAAACAGATAAAACTGAATTACCTGATAAATCCACTTAAAAAATTGAAAGAATGGTTGATCTGATACGTTAGACAAAGAATGACAAGCTGGAAGTTTGAGTAACAGAGCAAAGACCAAGCGCACAGCTGCATAAACACCTAACACAAGTATATAAATCCGGAAAAAGAATGGATCTGCACTCCGTTTATTCTTTTCGTCCAGAACCCGCCTGCAGCATTTCAACACTAAAAATGAAGACCAATAGAGGGAAGGAAATGTAATGGCACAAAGGCAATGTTAAACAATGATAGCAAAACAGCTCTAGCTACTCACAAGTAAAGATATGATACTCCTGCTGAAGCAAAGCCAGTCCAGAAAAACTGAATAATGACTCTTGAGATAGCCATGCCTCGTGCAGTGCTGTAAGCCCCGAACATAAGCAGAACATCTAAACAACCTGTAAGCAGCAGGATAGTTACGAAGAGAAATAAAAAATTTCTGAATAATAAAATTGCATGTTTTATTCAAAACTCATTCAGAAATCAAGCTTACTCTTTATGAAATTCATGATAGCAAACACTGGCCCAACACTGAGTACTATTTTGAAGACATCCAAATTAATATGCCCATGGTTGAATGCTATAATCGTCAGAGCCTGCAGATAAGAGAATAATACGTGAACTTATTGAATATAAACATCTCACACTAATTACAGCAATAATCACAAACTTAACCTGGAACATCAAGACCAGAAAGATCCATAGCCGATGGAAACTACGGTATAGGTGGAGAAAAGTACGATGCTCAACAAAAGAGCTTTTACCAGTCTGTCGGGAAAAGAAACAAGTTGTTAGGTCGAAGGATGCAAGCATTTGTTCAGAACTTAAAGTTAATAGCCAAATCAATATCTTCTTTTACATGATTATTCCGTCAAGGAAAAGTTGATATTTATGCTTTACATCTTGCTTCAAACAAAATGCCAGGTATGATAAAAAAAAGATGCATCACCAGCATCTAACTAACCAGGGCCATCATAACTTACAACTGACAACCGGTGAACAATGGGACATGCTTTTGCATGTTACTTCAAACAAAGCTTGACTAGGTTTGCAAACGCCAATATCAGCAACAAAATAAAAGGCTAAACTAGACCTAACACCACATTTCAGGTTCAATTCAAGAAAATCAAAATTTCCCGCAAAAATGAAAAACATTAGAGAATGTGGAAAACAGCAAACCATTTTGACACTTTATCAACTAAGTTCATTTAATGGCCAACTATAATCAGAGAATTTAATAGCAGCATAGCTATGGAAAACTAATTTTGACAAGATGTACAATGACAGAATAAAATTGACCACCTTGACGTCACTGTATCATTAAACGCCTTCTTAATCATAATTTCAAATATAAAGAATGAGGCATCAAGAACCATAAAAAATTCTGACAAATTTATGAATACAGCAGCTCACCCTTTTTCGTCCTTTAAGTGACAAAAGAAAAGGTGAGTCCTTCTTCATAGGCCAGCTTAACTCAAAGCATGTAGGTGACCTACATATGTGCTGGAGATGAGAAACAAAGACATTGCAAGTCTGCTATGAAGAAAATAGTAAGAGATATCTCTGAGAACAAACCAAAAGTATTCATTGAAGTCATCATAATTCCTCCAAGCTGAATGTGCAGCTCTTCCATTGTCATTCCGCAAAGCTTCCTATCATATACCATACAGAATTTAAAAAGATAAGTGTTCAATGGTTCAATGAAGTGATCCACTCAGAAACCTCAATCTGAGCATGTCTAATGACTTGAACCATTTAATATAATGGCAAGCACTTAATTTCAAGAAATTAACTCACACTGAGGTTTTACTTACCTTTCCCATTGTCTCATATATAGGACTAATAATTTGTTCAAGGAAGGACGCAGAACCCGTTTCTGTTGCACAACTGGCAGCATGATTAGCTTCTCCACGATCCAATATTGCATCCAATTCTTTAGCCATCTGAAAAACATAATTATGTTATCTGCAATGGACATAGATCATATGCCAAAATAGTATTGATGAACAATGGTCCCAACAGGACTCCACCTAAGCAATTTACTCTAAAAGCACCAAAGTGATACTAAAAACATTTCTAAACTATCTTGTACGATATAATTTGCAGAAATAAACAATTTCCCAAATCATTAGCTGGTGAAACACCATTACCACATTTTCAACTTAAGTTGGAAGGAAAAGGAATAACATTAAACAATTTGAAAGGGCATCCACAAAACCAAGCATTAAATCAAATGTAGAAAAATATAATTAGGTGTGAATTAACAGCAATCTTACGGTAACCACGAAATGCACCAGCAAATTATCTATTTAGCTGATAGAACCAATTTACCCGTATAAAAAATAAATCCATGCAGCGTAATGACCATTTGTGAATAAGAGTTAATTTGCTCTACGTACATTTCTTAGAGACTGCGGTACATATTTATACACTAATGAGATTATAGAATAGGCTAGATAATCGGTACAAATACAGAATATAATCCTAGGATAATGTCTATCTCTAAGATTATAATCAGATTATATTATTATGAGATAATACATATCTTGACCACACTCCCTCCTCAAGTTGGATCATAGATATCAATCATGTCCAACTTGCTGATACATTCTTCAATCACCTGTCGTTGAAGTCCTTTGGTAAACACATCAACTGTCTACATCTCCATTGGGACATAAGTTAGGCATATTGTCCCATCTTCTATCTTCTATCTTGATAACATGTCGATCAACTTCAACATGTTTTGTTCTTTCATGGTGGGCTGGATTGTGTGCCATGCTTAAGGCTGCCTTATTATCACAATAATGTTTTATAGGTGTCTCAAAAAGGATTCCCAATTCTGTCAACACTCTCTTTAACCAGAGACACTCACAAATCCCTTTTGCAATAGCTCTTAGTTTAGCTTCAGCACTGCTCTTGGCTACCACCTTTTGCTTCTTACTTTGCCATGTGACCAAATTTCCCCACACAAAAGTACAATACCCAGTAGTTGATCGTCTACCTCTTCTGAACTTGCCCAATCTAAATCAGTATATATTTCAATTGTTCTTTGATCTCCCTTCTTGAATAGTAGTCCTTTCCTAGGAGTACCCTTTAAATATCGTAGGATGTTATAAACTGCCTCAAAATGCTTTCTCCTTTCCACTAGTGTTTGGTATTCTTCACAGTTAACGAGTTTATCCTCTTCATCCACAAACTTTATACTGTCAATAGGAGTGGTGCTTAGTTTGCATCCTAACATTCCAGTCTCTCTCAAGAGATCAAGAATGTACTTTCTTCGTGAGATGTAAATCCCTTTCTTCGATGTTGCTACTTCCATGCCCAGAAAATACTTCATTTCTCCCAAGTCTTTAACTTCAAATTCTTCCTCAAAGCTGTCTTGAGTCTTGTAATTTCTTCTGCATCAATACCAATTATGACAATGTCATCTACATACACAATCAAAATTGTCTTCTTACCTTCTCTAATTCTGAAAAACATTGTATGATCTGACTGAGCTTGTGTGTATCCTTCTGTTTTTAAGACTTTGGCAAATCTTTCGAACCAAGCTCGTGGTGATTGCTTCGGCCCATATAGGGATTTTCTTAGTCTACATACTCTGTTTCCTCCTGCCTCATCAAACCCTGGAGGAAGTTTCATATACACTTCTTCCTTTAGTTGGCCATTCAAGAAGGCATTTTTGATATCAAGTTGCTGAGGTGGCCAGTCAAAGTTGTAATAATATGATAGTATTTACCTTTGCCATAGGTGCAAATGTCTCCTTGTAGTCCATCCCATAGGTCTGAGTATAGCCCTTTGCTACCAATCTCGCTTTATACCTCTCGATTGAACCATTAGCCTTATATTTGACTTTGAATATCCACCTACACCTTACGGGTTTCTTTCCTTTTGGCAGATCAACTTCTTCCCACGTTTCATTCTTTTCAAGTGCTCTTATTTCTTCGAAAACTACTTCTCTCCATTCTGGAACTTTAAGAGCTTCTTGAATATTTTTGGGAATGTCAATTCTGTCCAGATTAGCAATAAAAGCTTTATATTGAGAAGAAAGAGCATCATAAGAGATAAACCTCTTAATTGGGTGCATAGTGCATGATCTAGATTTCTTTTGTAAGGCAATTGGCAGTTCTAAATCTGTGTTATCTTCTTGATCCTTACTATTCTGAACTTCTTTGGTAGGGACCTGCACTAGTTCAGAGATTGGTATAGCTTCAGGGATAGGAAGTGTACTACTTGCTTTCTTCTTCCGAGAGTACTCCTTGAGTGTATGATCAGGTATAGCTATTTCTGTATTAGGATTTGTCTCTATAAGAGATGACATAGGCATTGGGATAGGTTCAGGAACAGATTCATCACCACCAAATGTAGGTTCAGGTTCAGGCAGAGATTCATCATCACCAATCTCACTCCAATACTCCCCCTGAATCAAAGACTTGGGATAGAAGAAATCTGTCTCAGAAAAAAGAGACATCAAAGCTAACAACCAACCTTTTTGATATAGGATCATAACATTTATACCCCTTTTGCGTAGCAGAGTAACCTAGAAACAAACATTTTTTGGCTCCTGGATCAAGTTTGTTGTGTGAAAAACTGTGAATAAAGACTGTACACCGAAAACTTTTAAAGGAAGGTTAGTTTCAAGATGAGTGGTAGTATGGGTTTCTTGAAATTTCTGAAGTGGTGTTTTGAAAGAAAGAACATGACTAGGCATTCCATTAATAAGGTAGGTTGTAGTAAGAATAGCATCTCCCAAAAAAAATTTTGGAACATTGCTAGTGAACATCACGACCCTAGCTACTTCAAGAAGGTGTCTATTTTTCCTTTCAACAACCCCATTTTGTTGAGGACTATTGACACAAGTACTTTTGTGGACAATTCTATGTTTTTGGAAGAATGTGTGAAGATGTTGATTAAAATATTCAGTACCATTGTTAGTATGAAGGACTTGAATACTAGTTTGGAATTGATTTTTTTTATTTGATAAAAATTAATGAATACGGTAGAGGTTTCAATTTTATCCTTCATAAGAAACACCCAACAAACACGAGTATGGCCATCAATGAATGTAATGAACCATTTTGAATTAGTTCTATTAGGAACACGAGATGGGCCCCAAAGATCACTATGGACAAGTGAAAAGGTTTTGTGGGTTTGTATTTGGACCTTTTAAAAAAACTTCTTTGATGCTTAGCAAATTCACAAGCATCACATTGAACACAAAGATCTTTATTTATTGAAATGTTTGGAAACAACCGTGACATATACTGAAAGTTTGGATGACCTAACCTCTTATGCCATAACAATAGTTCATCAATCTTAGGAACAATCACACTATTACCCAAGCTATAAGGAGTAGAATGACTTTCTTCATCTTCAAAGTAATACACTCCATCTACCTCTTTAGCATTACCAATCATCTTCCCTGATGACAGATCCTGTATAACACAATGAGTAGGGAAAAAACGAGCACCACAATTAGCTTCTCTGGTCAACTTATTGACTGAAAGAAGGTTACATTCTAGATTAGGAACATGTAGAACAGAATTTAGTTTCATAGAATCTGTTACTTCCTTTTCTTGCAACTGAAGAGGAATCACGATTTGCTACCTTAACCTTTTCATGCCCAACACTAGGAACATATGAATGAAACAGGTTATAATCATCTATCATATGATCTGATGCTCCGGAATCAACTATCCATTTCTTCCTACCGCTTGAAGATAAAAAAGGTTTTATGATATTACCTTTCATAGTAGCATTAGCAACCGTACATGTCTTCTGTTTGTTGCTGTCAGTTTGGAGATTCTTTAGCACTTCCAATAGTTTCCCTAATGAAAAATTCAGTTCACCGCCTTGTTGTTTCTGACTATCTTCAAATTTTTCTGTTCCCCCTTCACTAGATACTTGATAGCCTCGGTTTTTTCTTTTTGGTTTTCCAGTCGGGAGGCTTTCCATGGATGTCCCAGCATGTGTCTTTGGTGTGACCACTTTGTTTACAATGCTCACACCACTTCTTATGACTATTCTTACTAGGTTCACCACGTGACATTAGTGCAGATGCTTCATTAGTAGGTATTGGAGATACATTTTGTTCCTCTTTTGGCTCCTCTTTTAGCATGATTTTCCTCCTTCCTGCTTCCCTCCTAACTTTAGAAAACACTTCTTTAGTTGTAGGCAGAGGCAATCTACTTAGGATTCTTCCACGGACATCATCCAACTTTTTGTTGAGGCCAGCCAAAAATTCAAAGACATCACAGCATCCTCCTTGCACCTCCACTCTTCATCCGATAAAAGGTCAAGTTCCTGCCACAGTGCTACCATTTTGACCCAATATTCTGTAACTTCTCTCTCACCTTGCTTCTTGTGCCATAGCTTTGTTTTTATATCCATGATGCATCCTCTCCATCAGAGTATGATTGTCGCACCCCTTCTTAGATTTCTCGAGTTGTTGGTAGAAACATAAAGGTGCGTTTGATTGGTGGTAGCATGGCATTGATAAGCCATGACGAGACTATGGAGTTATCTATCTCCCACTGTCGTGCAGCTTGCCGGTTTGTTGGATCTGAAATGTTCCCATCTCCGATGATAAAGCTTAGCTTCCCGCATGCTCCAATGGCGAGTTTCATCGCTTGAGCCCACTCTCGATAGTTTGTTCCATTCAGCTTGTCAGAGACAATGATAACTGAAACTCCTTCAAGACCAAAGGTCATTTATGACTGACCTCCAGTCTGGTTTGGGTTCGCCGTGGATGATCCCTCAAGATTGGAAGTCATTTCTTGACTTGCCGGGGTTGTCTCCTCAGTTTTACTATCTCTTTCACGTGGCTCTGATACCATGTGGATAAGAGCTAATTTGCTCTCTGTACATTTCTTAGAGACTGCAGTACATATTTATACACTAATGGGATTACAGAATAGGCTAGATAATCTATACAAATACAGAATATAATCCTAGGATAATGTCATTCTCTAAGATACTGCTATCTAATCTAAAAAGATCTGATTACAATCAGATTATAATATTATTAGATAATACATATCTTAACCACAAGTTCTCTATTATAATTTTCAATTATAACGAAAAATTTTATCTACCTCGCATTTTCAATCATTGATTCCACCTCCTCCGCTAAACCTATTTCTACCAAGGCATGCATATCCACATTTCTATGAGGTTCAAACGGTCTAGTTCGAAGATTACCTACTTTTCAATATGAGCCTCATTGGTGAAACATGGTATAAGATGTTACACTTTGAGAGGGTTGTTGGGATTGATGTTGCAAAACTCTCCCTCTCCTTACCTCTTTCTTCCCTTTACTTGAGGTTGGTCTTTTACTTATAAAACAACATCAACAACAAAAAACAACAACATCATAGTAGAAATCCTGCTGAGAGCTGGTCTTTTACTTATATTGCTTCAATTTCAACACTCCCAATTGCTTCAAAAATCCCCAAAATTTGGTTGAATGAACCCTAACTTGGTGAAACTTGCAATTTTTGGTGATGCGTCGGCTCTATATTTAATTGTATACATCCATTAACATCCCACCGATTTCTTCTCAGTCGACTTCACTAAGTCCCAAGTTTTATTTTCTTCAATGCCTCCATCTCTACATTCGTAGCTTTTTTCCATTTCTTATTAGACAAAGCCTTATATAAGGTGGTAGGGATGGTAAAGGTGTTTAGACTAATAAGAAAGGCTTTATGGGATAATGATCAATTTTTAAAATACAAAAAATGTGCAAGAGGATGTTTTTTTGCACTCTCTCGTTCCTTTTCTAATAGTAGTAGGAAAATCATAGTTATCATCACTCACTTGAAATTTAGTTTCATTCTGTAATAAAGGATTAAAAGTTGTTACTTCATACTCAGGACTTAGGTTGGACTGTTGAACTTGCATAGATTTTAGAGTAACCTTTTTCTTCCTTGAACCACCTGCCCTTTGCCAAATCTCACATTTTCAAGAGCAAAATCTATTTTTTCTTGATGATTTTCAGTTACAGGTGCAGGTTCAGCTTGTCTCACTTCTTCAACTATAGGTTCAGGTGGTGCAAATTAAGATGGTGTAGGTTTAGGTGCAAGTTTAGCTGTATCATTTTCTTGCATGAAAAGTGACAAGTCAAGTAATAAGTCTTTATCCTTATTTTCCAATGTTGAATTCTCCCCTTGAAGAGAAAGATTTTTGAAGTAAGACTCCTATTCTTAAAAAGTGACATCCCTTAAGAAATATAACTTCTTTGAAGGAGAGTTGTAGCACTTGTACCCTTTTTGAGTGGATGAATATCCCATAAATACACATCTTATTGCCCTTGGATCTAGTTTCCCTCGGTTTTGACTGTGGACATGGACAAATGATATGAACCCAAATACTCTAGGAACAAGATTATTAGTAGTGTGTAGTGGGGGAGTAGAAGGTTGATAGTTTTTCCATAGGACTATTGAATCCTAAGATTCTAGAAGGCAAATGATTTGATGAGTTGCTATAAGAACGACTTCCCCAAAAAGATTTAGGCATATTGTTCGAAATCATAAAGGCTCGGGTTGTTTCAAGGAGGTGATAGTTTTTCTTTCTACTACTATATTGTTGTGGGGTATTGACACAAGAGGACTCGTGGATTATTCCTTCATTTTAAAGTATGGAGTTAGGGTTTGATTAAAATAATCCTTGGCATTATCCGACAAAACCTTTTGATGTGGACTCCAAATTGGTTTTTAACTATGGAACAAAAATTTGGAAGAACAATGCTAACTTTAGATTTGTGTTTGAGAAGGAAAAGCCATGTGACACGAGTATAATGGTTAATGAATGAGACAAACCATCTTGCCTTAGAGACATTAGGAATAGGAGAAGGACCCAAATATCACTGTAAATGAGATAAAAAGGAGTAAAGCTTCTTTTATCACTAATTTGAAATGGTATATGCTTGTGTTTAGCAAGTTCACACACTTCACTATAAAAATTTTCAACATCCAAACATTTAATTAGAGAATGAAATAGAATTTTAATAACCTAAAAGATGGATGTCCAAGTCGATGATGATGAAGCCAAATTTTTTCTTTATTGGATGAAATAAGTCCTGAAGCCAAGTTTTTTCTTTATTGGATGAAATAAGTCCTGAAATAAAGGAATGAGATAATCTACCCTTGAAAATGTTTTGACTGACTTGATGCTTCAAGGTAGTAGAGGTTGTTCCCTTCTTTAGCATGTCCATTCATTTTCCCAAAATCCTTGTCTTGAAATACACAACTTTGATGAAAAACCACATTGCAACATAAATTTTTAGTAGTTTTCTTATAGAGATAAGGTTTGTGGATAATTAAGAGACATGAAGGACATTTCTTAAGGTTAGTGAAGGACTTATTTTAACATCTCCCACGCTTGCTATAGTTGGCGGATAGCCATTGACTATGGTTATTTTGCTACTACTAGGTCATGGGGAATAGGTTGAAAAAGCTTTAGTGAATGAGTCATATGGTCAGTAATTTCAGAGTTCAGGACCCAAGAGTTGGCAAAGGTTATACCTGAGACATTTAATTCAATAGAGAATGAAAACTCATATGCATATGCCAAAGAACAGGTACCTGATGGGTGTTTAGGGTTGCCAATAAGTGATCTCACCCTCTTAATCTCTTCTTGGCTAAGACTGCTTGGCTCTTGTGGTGCTGATTCATTGTTTTGTGCTACAACAACATAGACTTGGGCATTACTCCTTGACTGCTCTCATTTATATCCCCATTCTTTACTTGTTGACTGCTCTCATTTATGTGCCCATTCTTTACTTGAAGGCTTTTCATGAAGCTTCCAACACTTTTCATGTGTATGGCATGCCTTCTTACAATAAGGGCACCACAGATTGTTACAATTTTGAGCCTTTTGCTAACTAGTTTTTTAAGTCTCAAAAGAGGATGGTCTTTCTATTTTGTGACTGATTTATTGTTGTCACTGGCCAACATGGTTGAGCTATCTGTAACTTGTGGTTTAAGCATGAGTGTTCTTCTACTTTCCTCACTTTAGATTGGTGCCGCAACCTTCTGAAAATGTGGCAGCTCTAGTTTTGCCAAGAATCTGGATCCTTACTTGATCAAATTCGAGATTGAGTCCTACAAGAAAATCATAGACTCTATCTTGCTCAATGAAGTCTTTCACAACTGTTGCATCTTTAGGACATTTAGTTTTTACCACTCTGTAGTGATCAAGTTTTTGCCACAAGGATTTTAATTGGTTTGCATATTCAATGACTATATTGTTTCCTTGTTTTGTAGCCATTTTTTCACTTTAACTTCATATCCATGGGTTGCATCCCTAACTTTAGAATATATTTGTTGAATTGTATCCCAAATATTATTCAGATGCATGCATGTGTCTCCAATTTTAGGAATCATAGAATTTCACAACCATGCTAAAGGATGGAGTCTTCTTGATCCCATGCTTCAAATTGAGAATCTTCTGGCTTAGGTCTAGTACTTATGATATGACTAATATTCCCTTTTCCTTTAAGCATTGTACGAACAAGTTGGGACCATTTTAGGTAATTTTTTCCATCTAATCTGAAAGCATCACGTATACTTTAGAGTTCTTGAGGCTGTTGAAACAGAACAACCTCCTCTAATTGGGATGTAGTTGCTGTCTCTGAAACTTCCGACATCTCCAAGTACAAAACATTTTTGAGGCAGCTAAGGCCTTTCACGGGAAGTAGAAATAATTAGCAATGAAGGTTGGCGAAGAGACACTATTTTGATGACAAAAAATAGAGTACAAGGAAAAGAATGGCTAAACAACTGAAGGATTTAGTTTTAAGAAAACCTACAACTCTAATACCATGACAAAAATGACAAAATTTGAAGGAGCAATTTTATTCATGTCTGACTAATGGACAAACATTAGCTTTATACACACTAATCCTAGTACAAAATAATAAATAAATTTGTATAGATTTGTTGGATCCCATGTTTTATGGGATACTTTTATCATAATTTTATGAACATAATTAGTACCAGATTTTATGGACATAATCATATAGATTATGCAAGGTATGATTTCTTACGCAAGGTATGATCTACCAAAGCTTGCTTGAATCCTTACTCTTTCATTGCATGACTCAATCTCCCAAACTATGTCTTTAGTGATTGCTTTAAACTGTACAATACCTTTTTTTTAGTTTAAATATTTATCCTTCTTCAAAATGTAAACCCAAGCGGAGTATCCATAAACAGTTCCTTTATCAAATCACTGTGAAGAAAAGCATTCTTTATGTTAAACTGTCCTAGAGGCTAGTCAAAATTAATTGCAAGGTGTCCGAACTTGTTTCATCATGAATACTATTTGAGTCATAAACAATATTCATCTTGGCCATTGGGGTAAAAGTCTCCTGATAATCAATAATATATGTTTCGTTATACCTTTTGTGACCAAACTAACCTTGTATCTTTCAACTATCACATCTGACTTATACTTGACAGTAAATACTAATTTATGCCCCATGGTCTTTGTTCTTATTGGTAACTTCGACCATTTCCTAAGTAGAATTATTTTGGAGAGCCAACATGTCATCAACCATTGCTTCTTTCCATTTAGGCTTGGTTTGGGAGAGCGGTGACGGTTGACAACCTGCTGAAATCAATTTGCTGAAATGATAAGTATTTCTTATGTGTTTGGGATTGCTATTTTGGTAATTGCTGAAACGTAAAAATAGGTGTTTTGCAAGTGCGGTTGCGGTTGCGGTTGCGGTTGCTGAAAAGAAATAAAATGACTAAAAAGTCTATTGATTTAATAAACTATTAATTGTTGTATAAATAATTAAAAAATATATTATTAGTCATATAAATTTAAAATTATAAATAATAAAATATTAAATTAATATAAGAAAATAGAAATAAAATAAATTTAGTAAATAAAATATTTCATAAAAATATATTATTAGTCATATTAATTAAGAGTATAATGGTAAATAATACTTGTAGTGAAGGTTATTAATGGAAAGTAAAATTTCTATCGTAGAAGCAGTTTCTTACCGCAATCCTCTTTCTGCTTATTGATTTCTGCGGCGGCATCGTACTTTTTTTCAACCTTCGGTTGTTTACCGTAGATCCAAAAATGCGACTGCGTTTGAAAACTGCGGTGAATAAATACTTATCCCCATCGTACCGCAGATCCAAACGCAGCCTTAGGATCTTGAAAGGCCTCATGAAAATGACTAGGAATAGATATAGAAGACAACTGAAAAGCAAATGCCAAGTTAGCTATAGACAAACGTGGATAGGATATGAAGTTTGACATTGGATAAACAACATTGGAGGTTTTTTAGCTAGGAGGAATAAGAATTCTATCCAATTGTTGCAAGATGACACGGGGCAGATTCATGAGAATATTGAAAGTAGGCAGTGGGTTGCCTTAGAGTACTTTACTCGGCAATTTGGGATTGTAATGCCAGTAAGAAATATACCCGTAGAGATGCTAGTAGGGCTTAAACAACTTGATGAAGATGACAAGGTGGCGTTGGTAAGAGAAATAACAAGGGAGGAAATCAATAATGCTATTTTTTCAATGACCCGAGAAAGCCCAGGATCGGATGTTTATAATGGGAGATTCTTTCAAAAACACTGGGATATTGTAGGAGAAGAAGTGGTACCAGTGGTGGATGAGTTCTATAAGAGAGGAACAATCCTCAAGGAATGGAACAAAACATTTATCTGCCTTATCCCCAAATAGAGTAATGCAAGGAAGATGGAACAATTTAGGCCCATAGCTTGTTGTAATTTTCTTTATAAAACCATCATAAAGATCCTAGCTAATAGGCTGAGAGTGAGCCTGGGGTGGATAATTAGCCCAGAATAGAATGCTTTTTATTAAGGGGAGATCAGTGGGTACAAATATCTACTATGCCAGGAGCTGTTAGAGGGCTATCACTCTAAGAGGAGAATGAGGCATTGCACCATAAAGATGGACCTTACGAAGGCCTATGACTCGATCAATTGGAACTTTCTTTTTGCTACATTGAAGGTAGTCGGCTATCCTCTATTGAGAGAATGGCTTGAGGAATGTGTCACTACTGCTTCTATGGCTATTGTCACAAAGGTCTACTTTAGACCCGAACTTTCACTACAAGTCGCACTCACCTTCGTGCGGCAATCTCGCTTAGGTCCGCTTAAGCAAGATTCATCTTTCTCACGTGAATGTCGCTGAACAATTCCGTTATCCCTCGAACACCTCACGCGCACACAAGTGTTTAAAGTGTTTCTCTTACATACCAAAATACCATAAGTGTAGAGTAGAGTAAAGAAAACAACAAGAGATTTTTAAATATAGCCGAAGCTACCTCTTTTATTAACTCTCAACAAAATGTTAACAAAAGACACGAGTACCTCTTACTCGAAGCACTCAAAGAACTCCCTACTCAAAGCCCTTACAATGAGAGCTCTCCCCCAAAAGCTCTCAACTCTCAAAGCTCTCAACTTTGATCTTCTCTCACTGAACTATCCCTCTGAATAGCTCTCACCTCTAAGGAGCTATTTATAGGCTCGACTAGATGACTCAGGTAGAATCCTAATAGAACTCTTACTAATTAAGATCACAATCTTATCCTATCTTATCTTTAATAGGATTAAGTTACATCACATTTAAAAGATTATCCTATTTAAGAATGATTATTCTTATCTGCGAAGATCTCCTCTATCTTCAGATGATCCTTCCAGATGATCTGTCTCTTAAAGTTGATGTTCATCCAATGTGATCTTATCCGCCACGTCATCATGTGCCACATCATCTACAATTGCCACGTCACTGCTGATGTGCTCACCAAGGCCTCTTCGCACATAAGTCCGTTAATGCACGTGCATGGACAAGTCTATCTTCCATGATCCAACTCACTTTATGGTGCAGTCTCGTTGCTCCATGACTAAGTACAAGTCACAAACTGAGTTAGTATAAAACCTCGCACGTTTTACATACCTCCGACCTGTCTCGCCAAAGTCAAGTGCCTTCGCGTACACTCAAATCTCGCTCTTCGCCAACTCGTAAGACTTCGCCTTGTTTCCTCGTCAACACGTCTTCCTCGTGCCGACTTGCATGTCAAGCATTGGCCAAGGCTCGCCAACCCTTGCACGAACCCGTATTCTGGACTTAGGGGTCTAACAAACCACCCCCACTAGAAGAATTCGACGCCCTCGTCGAAATAATCTGTGGGCACTCCTCCACGAGCGGTTCCCTCGAAGACTCCTTCGCCAACTGTCGAAGACTGGAGCAAGCCTTCTCTTCCATTGGTACATCTCCCACGTACCACTTCCTCTTTCCGTCGAGTTTCTTTTTGCATGAATCCTCCTCCACGAGGCTCATAACATTCAAATACGCAATGTTGTTAATGGCTCCTTCTCCCGAGTCATCTTCATCGCTCCCTCCTTTGTCCTTCGCGACTATGGAGTTCATCTGCTCCTCACCCTTCTTCTTTTTCGGGCATTCTCGAGCATAGTGCGGCCCATCGCAGATGAAGCATGCAACCTTTCCCTTCGATTGCTTCTTCTTAGGTTGAGAAGATTCTCCCACCTTCTCTTTGCCTTTCTCCTTGCCGTCCCGGGTTCCACCATTTTTCTTACCCTCTCCGTTGGGTTGAGTTGGTGGTGGCAATTGAAGATCCACCAAGGCATCTGCCGCCGCTATCGCGCTAGGGAGGTCCTTCACGTTCTGCCTCCGAAGCTCCATTTGTGCCCAACCTTGCAAGCTGCTAATGAAGTTGAACAAATTGTCTTCCTCTGACATGTTCCACATATCCAACATCGCCGATGTGAACTCCCTCACACACTCCCTCACCGAGCCATCTTGCTTCAGCCCTTCAACGCTTCCCTTACGAGCCATAAAGTGTTGTTGGGTAGGAACTGGTCCATTAGCTCCTTCTTCATCTTCTGCCAAGTGTCGATGGGAGGTCTCCCTGCATTTATGTCATTACGGTGGTTGTAATACCCCCACCACAGCACCCTTTAGGTATCAGAAGTGGTTATAATACCCCTAAATAAGCAATGTGATCATGCTTGCTTTTTTAACAAGTCTGATAGAGATAATGATAAGCTATTATTTGATGCGTTAATTTGGGTCAATTGTACAGTGTTTTGGAGTAGATATTTGCTAAATTACTATTTTTTATATTATATTGGAATGTAGGAGTTGTTTTGGAGAAAAGAAATCGAAAGTGGCTAAATTGAAGAAGACAAAACCTTCACTACCGCAACCATTGGTTCAATGTGTTTTGGGAACAAAAGAAGGAACCATAAATCGCAAAGAAAAAAAAGCAAAACGCAGTAGAAGGTTTAGTGTTTTTAAGAGAAAACACGCCGCATAGAAGGGGACTTTTTGAAAAAACTCTCCATTCATCACTCACCAACTCAGCATCTCTCCACTCACTCACGCAAAAACCATCATCGCCACTCACCAACAAAAAAAGCCTCCAAGCCTCCATCCACACACAACACAATAAAGCCTCCATTTCACTCACGCATACACAACCTCCACTTACGAAAATCATATAGCATTCATTCTCTCCATACACACATACATGAGACGCA
Source organism: Erythroxylum baracoense (assembly GCA_025629805.1). Taxonomy (NCBI): domain Eukaryota; kingdom Viridiplantae; phylum Streptophyta; class Magnoliopsida; order Malpighiales; family Erythroxylaceae; genus Erythroxylum; species Erythroxylum baracoense. Next base: position 25,782,250 of record JAOTAY010000007.1, read on the forward strand.
ACCCTCCAGCCTACACCCACTATCACTGCCTCCATTCAAGCCTCCACTCATGCAAACTCAAGCCTCCACACACGTAGCATCCACAAACACGCAAGCAACCTCTACACAAAAATGAAAACCTACACAAACTTTTAAAAAAATCAACGCCCAGACTCCAAACACGCAAGCCTCCATCCTCTCACTCATGCAGCATTCTCTTCCGAAGCAGTCTCTATTCACTGAAAATTAAGAAGCCTCCACCGTACAACAAGGCAGTCACGCAAGTAGAGGGGAGAACATTTTATTTTGCTGCAGATTTGGAGCTTTGTTCTTCATTTATTTTTGATTCCTTCATGAGTTTGTTTAGGGTTTATATTTTTGGATTGGTTGGCTTGATGATTTGTGGCTAGAACTTCAATTTCTCTTAGGGATTTGATATTTTTTGATGCTTTGAAATTGAACATTGCTGGAATTCATGACTAAATATTCATATGCTTGTTGATTTTTCTTGGGTTTAATTGTTCTTGCTTTGGATTATTGGAAGTTAGCTTGGTATGAATTCACCTTTGAAAAAAGGGAGTTTTTTTGCTAAAAGATTGAAGGAATTTTAACTAGGATCTTCTTGTGAGTTGGGAGACCCAAGAAACCTATAAGGTGAAAATAGAAGGTTGGGTTTGGAACTTAAGAAACTCTAAGCAGAACTTAAGTAAGGGATTACTAAATGATGTCTAGAGTAGATAGATTAATTCACAAGGAGATTAATTACACTTAAAATTTACATACAAGGTTAGGATTATTCATTTGTGGAGGATAGCTTATTCAATATTAAGGTTGACAAAAATATCATTCCCTAAGAAAAAGTCATTCCCTATTAACGTTAATACTTTTAATTAGTCAATTGTTGCATCCTTTTCTTAATTAGTTATTGCATAGATTTGTCATATTCATAGTTATTTTGGTTGCATTGAATTGGGTAGTTCTTAGAAATCCATTTGAGTTTTTATTAATTCTTTACATTGCTTTTAAATTTTCAAAATTTCACCCAACCTGATTCCAAACACCATTAACTAGTGTAGATTTAAATTTTCTCATAATCCCTATGGACACGACTCGGTTCTTACTGATTTATTATTCACTTCGATAACCGTGCACTTGTGGTTTACGAACAAAGTCTCACAATTGGTTATATATTTCCTAACATCTTTTGCCATTTGCTTCAAATTGAAAAGACCTTGAATACTTTTTAATATGGTAGTGACACCCTCCTTGGAGGCTATCATGTGCGATTGATATTATTTTTCTTCTCAGTTCTTTATCACTGCTTACTACTGGTCTTCCTTTCCACCGTAATAAGTCATAATTCCATTCAAAGTTTCCTATTAAAATTTCTCTAGTTTTCAGCTTGTCAATCAGATCCTTGACAGTGGCGTCAGTTCTCCACCCTTTCATAATTTCATCCATCAAAGGGGCTTATACTTCAGACACAGTTAATGCCAGCAACTCTCTGCTTGATATCCACAACAAGGTATCTATGTCCACATTCTCTCTATCACTTTTATAAACCACCTCAAAATTGTAGCCAATAAACTTAAGCATTCAAGTCTGTTGGAATGGTGTCAACACCCTCTGTTCTAGCAAGTACTTGAAACACTTATGGTTGATCACCACTTTGAAAATTTTTTTGTTCAGGTAATGGTTCTAATATTTCACCGCTTTAATCATTGCTAGGAATTCCTTCTCGTAAGTCGATAGCCCCTAGTGTTTAGGAGCTAATGATTTACTGAGGAGTTCAATTAGTTGTCCCTCTTATTAGAGGACAACCCCTATACTTATTCCACAAGCATCAACTTCGACTATAATGGCTGAGAGAAATCTAGCAATGCAAGCATCGTAGTTGAGATCAATGATTCTTTTAGCTTTTTGAATGCTTGTTGTTGTTCCGTGCACCATTCCTAACTTCCTGCCGCTTATTTCTTTAATAACTCATTCAGAGGTTCAGCAATGATTCTGTAATGTTTGACAAACCTCTACTAGTATCCTGTCAACCCCAAAAAATCTTTGAGTTTTCAAAGTAAGTCAAAATGTGTATGGTATAGATCTTATTGATGTCCGTATACAGCCCCACTTCAGAAATTAGATGGCCCAAGTTCTCAATTTGTCTGGCCCCAAACATGCATTTGTTACCATTAAGGAAGAGCAATTGTTGCTTCAGAAGTTAAAACACCTTCTATAAGTGATCCAAATGATGCATGAAAACCTGACTGTGGATGAAGAGGTAATCAAAGAACACTAGCAAAAACTTCTGCAAGTATGGCCTAAAAATGTCATTCATCAAAATTTGGAATGTCAATGGTGTTGGAATTTTGAATAGAAATGATAGGAAAAGTGAGCAAGAAAGATTGATGTATTTTCTATATGGTATTTCCCATTTATTCTATTTGATCACGCCTTTATATAAGCTTACAAATAATTGAAAATTAAAGAAAATCTTCAACAAAACCAGATATTTTGGCCCTAAAATCAGGAAACTATCCTAATAGAATCTGCAGGACTAAAACAACTTGAAGACTAATTCAAACTTTGAATCAACTTTCAACACCCTCTCTTGATTCAAAGTTGGACATTCAAAATTTCTGGAGCACTTCGCCCCATCTTTGGAATATTCTGTGAAGCACTTCTCTTCACCACTGGATGTTCTCATCATCCTGTTGATGCCCTTCTCACCAAACTACAATCATCGGAGCACATTTCTCCAAACACATCTTGGTGCACTTCTCACTAACTTTCAAAAAAGAGTTTTTTCATCAACCAACTCCACCATATTTGTTTGTTCCTTGAATAGAAACGATAGGAAAAGTGAGCAAGAAAGATTGATGTATTTTCTATATGGTATTTCCCATTTATTCTATTTGATCATGCCTTTATATAAGTTTACAAATAACTAAAAATCAAAGAAAATCTTCAACAAAACTAGATATTTTGGCCATAAAATCAAGAAACTATCCTAATAGAATCTGCAGGACTAAAACAACTTAAAGACTAATTCAAACTTTGAATCAACTTTCAACACCCTCTCTTAATTCAAAGTTGGACATTCAAAATTTCTAGAGCACTTCTCCCCATCTTCGGAATATTCTTTGAAGCACTTCTCTTCACCAATTGATGCACTTCTCATCATCTTGTTGATGCCCTTCTCACCAACCTGCAATCATCGGAGCACATCTCTCCAAACACATCTTGGTGCACTTCTCACCAACTTTCAAAAAAGAGTTTCTTCATCAACTAACTCCACCATATTTGCTTATTCCTTTTTCAATCTACAATCTTTCTCTTTATGACCAAAATTCTCATAATGGCCATATTAAGGAATAGTTCCTTTCTTTTTTGATGACAAAACCTTCGCTTGATAGGCTCCGTCCACCATCTGTTCACTTTCTTAGTCTCTCATTGCCCGTGAGCTTCTAAAGCATTAATCACTCATAGGTCCCTCAAGATCTCTGAGAGCTCTGATACCATGCTGGAATTTTGAACAAAAACTATAAGAAAAGAGAGCAAGAAAGATTGATGTATTTTTTATGTGGTATTTCTCATTTATTATAACTGATCATGTCTTTATATAGGCTTACAGATAACTGAAAATCAAAGTAAATATAAAAAAAACTAGATATTTTGGCCATAAAATCAGGAAACTATCCTACCAGAATATGCAAGACTAAAACAACTTAAAGACTAATTCAAACTTTGAATCAACTTCCAACAAATGGTGTGTTAGTTAGGCCAAATGATATCACCCAAAACTCAAAATGCCCATCGTGAGTTTTGAATGTTATTTTTGAAATGTTTTCCTTTATGTGAATCTGGTGATACCCAGACTTGAGATCCAACTTGTAATACCAGTTTGAACCCCTTAACTCCACTAATAATTCTTTGATAACCAAAATTGGGAATATGTTCTTGACATTTTGCTTATTTATTTCTCTGTAATCGATACGCATTTTTTAGGTATTATCCTTCTTCTTAACTAGGATTATCGGCAAAGCATAAGGACTCACGCTTGTCCTTATGAATCCCTACTCTAATAACTCCAGCATTGCATGCTCAATCACATCCTTCAATTCTCTAAAATATCGGTATGGCCATATATTCATAGGTTTCATTCCCTGTTCGAGTTCGATACCATGTTCTTGAGTTCTCTGAGTGGTAATGGTCTAAGCTCCTGGAACACCTCTCTATAATATGCCAACAAGCCTTTTAATTCTTCTCTGGTGTTAGAACACTTTTTGAAGTACAAGTTTTACATGTGATACTCAACCAAGTATGTCAGTCTTAACATAAATAAAGAGTTTTTATATGAGTTTGTAATTACCTTAGAAGCCCTTTACCTAAGATTTCCCGTGTCGACTCCTCGAGATTACCTATCAATCTTGAGATTCTTCCTCCCTACTGAAATTCCATCATTCTCTCTTTAAAAGGATAGAGCACATTGTTGAGGTTAGCCAACCACAGGACTTCAAGAACTAAATTAAAACCTCATATTTTGATAAGTAGTACCTAGGTAGTGAAACTTAATCCTTTCATCTTCCACGTGTACTTCTTACACATTTAGTGGCATTTGAGCTTTAGTCCCCCTCTTACCATTAAACTTAAGGTAAGAATCTCTAACACTTCTAAATGTCCCTTCTTGATCAATCCTTCATTGAGAAAGTCATAAGTGCTCCCACTATCAATGAGGATATGTAAGGATCTTTTGTAATCGCTTCTAATTAAATGCCTTTACTTGAATTCTCTTAAGTCTATTGACCCCACATTGCCTCAATGGAGACCATTAGGTTAACAGACAACTCTGCTTCCTTATCTTCATTTGTTTTTTCATTTCCTATCATCTCTTCTTCCTCCATCATGTAAAGTCATAATTGCTTCTTTTTGCATTTGTGTCCTGGAGTGTGTTTCTTATCACACTAAAAACATAACCCTTTCAATCTCTTCTTATCAAACTCCTTATTATTTATAGACTTACCGCTTATCGTATTCCTATTGAAGTTAAATTTATTAACATTATCTGAATGTCCTGGAGTGGAAATAAGCCTGCTTTGGAATAGTTTCTTATCGAAGAAAAGATAGAGTTAGTACTTTTATTTGCTTGATTCACTTCTATACCACCCGACTGTAATAAAGTCTAGGTTCCTTTCCAAAGTAAAGAGGTATGCTCACAACCATTATAGCCTCCTGCTTCCTTACGAGTGCATACGCTTGCTAAAGGGATTGCAGGTCCATCATCTTCACCATTAGTCCTAACTCAAGTTTCAAACCTTTCAAAAAAATCTATTAAATATGTCTCTGAAAGTGATAGCTTGTTTGAATGTCTTTCAAACTGGCAATAATAATCCATCACCGATACTTCCTGTTTGAGGACTTTTAGGTTACCTATGGGGTCCTTAAATATCTCCACATCAAACCTTTGTCTTATTACAGTTACAAACTCTTCCCAAATAATCGTCTTTTACTCGTTTATGCTTCAGCTTAATAAATGGAACCATTCCTGTGCAATCCCTTCCATGTGTAGGGTGTTGAGAATTCTAGATATCCCAAACCCACACCCAAGGATATTTCATAGAGAAAAATATCAAAAAATAGAGAACTAATAACAACACAAGAGAATTTACGTGGAAACTCCCAAACCAGAGAAAAAGCCACTGACACTGAGAAGAAAATCCACTATGTGAAAAATTCTTACAATCGCACAATTTTTCCTCTCACCCAATATCCCAATATACCCACAAAGAAACATGCAAAACAAACTCTCCAGCTCTCATCTCAAAAGAAGAATTTAACTAGAGTCAAAATTTGTTATACAAATCTTTGACTTTTTATTGGTACACTTAACTAAGGAGGTAGCACCCTCTTTATATAGGCAAGAGTTTTGCCCCAAATGTACTCCCTAACCAATGTGGGGCAAATTAAGGAGCCAAACCCAACAATTTCCACTTTAGCGATTTTGGCTGATCCTACAACCACACTCTACCTCAATGAAGATCTGTTGAAAATAACATAATGTAGAGAAATATCTTGTTTCACAGCATCATGCTCTACTATAAAAACATACTCACTCAGAATAAACCAAATTCCAAGCCTTTCACTTCTGCACATGTCGAAAATAACCTTGCTGAAAAGTTATGGTGCAACTCCCATGTTTGGCTTTCCTGAAAGTTCATCAGCCATTGACATAAATTCTACCACACACCTTGCATCAATGGCAAACCAATGCTCATGTGCAAACTTATGGACCTGCTAACAGTAACACATCCTTTATTATGGCAACTTTGGGATTAACAGCATGCCATAAGGATATACATGCCCCCTTTTAGAGAACAAAATCATCATCCATAGAGACAATATTTGTAACATTGTCAATCTCTCCATTAACTGACGTAGAGCCTCTTGCCGAACCCACTCCACCTCTCGGACAATTTTTCTTCACTTGCCCAAATTGTCCACACGTCTAGCATGCTATATTTTTCTTCATGGAGTTCTTCTTCTTCCTATATCCAGCTACCACCAGAGCTGAGTCTTCAGGAGGAATATTTCTTCCACCACCTAATCTTCTCTCTTCTGAAAAGAGTTTTCTGGTAACTTCAGAAAAAAAAAACTTTCTCCTTCCCATGAATCAAAATAGGTTTCATGTGCTCATAGGAAGGTGGAAGAGACCAGATGAGTCTCAAAGCTTGATCCTTATCTTCTATATTAACTCTAATTGCCTCCAGTTCAGAGATGATTCCATTGAGAACACTTAAATGATCTGAAATTGTAGTACGTTCCCTCATCTGCAGTGTATGAAACTGCTCCTTTAGGTACACCAGATATGAAACACCCTTTGTTTGATACAACTCCTTGAGTTTTTCCCATAACTTCTTTGTCGCAAATATTCCATACACATTCGCAAGGACATTCTTGGCCAAACACATTCGTATCCCACTTACCACTCTCAAATCCAGATCCTACCAATCTTTATTGCTGATACTAGATCTATCCGTTCTACCCATTTTGCCAGTATGACTAGTAGCAGTGCTGATATGAGGGATTTGCCTGCCTTTCAATACCTTGTATATCCCCGACTGAACCAAAATGTCCCTGACTAGCACTTGCCACAAGCCAAAATTAATTCTCCTGTCGAATTTCTCCACCTCAAATTTGACAAGATTCAAAGCCCTATTTCTTGACATTCTTTTTTTCTGTGCACTTCTGCCTTGATGAAGTTTACCGTAGAAATAAATAGTACACTAGGTAAGTTCTCAGGAAAGAGAGGCGGGTCACAAACGGACACATTTAAGTACCAAGTCTTTCCTTAGCTAGAACTTTCCTAGACATGCACTTCCATATACCACACTAAAGCTCCACCGCACCTAATGAACCTTTCTCTTGAAAATATTTTCTGATATGGAAGATTAGTCAAAACTGCGACCACAAAGCATACTCAAAATTTTGAAGAAAAATACACATTGACTTTGATACCAATTGTTGAGAATTCTAGACCTCCTAAACCCATACCCAAGGATATTTCACAGACAAAAATATCAGAAAATAGAAAAATAATAACAACTCAAGAGAATTTATATGGAAACTCCCAAACCAGAGAAAAAAACCATGGGCACCGATAAGAAAATCCGCTATATGAAAATTCTTACAATCACACAATTTTTTCTCTCATCCAATACCCTAATACAGCCACAAAGAAATACTCAAAACAAACTCTCCAACTCTCACCTCAATAGAGGAATTTAACTAGAGTCAAAATTTGTTATACAAATCTTTGACTTTGTATTGGTGCACTTAACCAAGGAGGTAGCACCCTCCTTATATAGGCAAGATTCTTGCTCCAAATGTGCTCCCTAACTAATGTGGGACAAATTAAGGAGCCAAACTCAACATAGGGTTGTTACTCGAACCTTCTGTTCCGTTGGCATATGGTCAATAGCAAAAAATTGTTCATACTTGTAAATCCAGCTTTGCACTTCCATTCCATCGAAAGTAGGAAAGTCCAACTTACTAAATCTAGTTGATAAGTTGTAGTTTCATGTGTCTCTAGAACTTTGTGGTGTCATTTTTTAGTCCTCCTTTCCTAACTTCTACATCAGTTGTTGAAACATAGTTTTCAAGTCATTAATTTCTTTATCATTACGCATTTGAGCCTCTAAAAGGTTTTTCATTCCTAAAGATATGGACACTCTTGTCTTCTTCTTGTTTACCAGTTGATCAATAAGGTCTATCAATTTGAGGCAATTTTTTGTACTTTTTAATTTGTAAGATGCTCAGTTTCAAGTCACCTCCTATGATTATATCAATTAACTCCATGTTAGGTGAATATGGTTATGGTAGACCATATTATTAGCTTCATGAACATAGCCTTTCCTTTTGGATTTGAGGTCTTATACTACATTTGCTTGTAAATTTATTGGATAAAAATTACCTTTATCTCACTTGTTAGATCAGACTACTTACTTTTTTTAAGTCTCTATAGTCCTTAGTGTCAAGTCCATAGTCCATGTGAAATCAATAGTACTATCTATAATTTTCCTTATGGGACCCAATCAAATGGTTTTTTAAGGGGTAGAATCCAACATTTCTTTGTCACGGATGTAATTGAAATTTGTCTAAACAAGGCATAAAAAAGTCGTAAATCTATTACCAAGTTTCTTCTATGACGTTCTCTGTCATATCTTTAGGTATCATTTCCCTTTTCTTATTAGTTTGTTACATAGGGGCGCTATCATTAGGGATGACAATTTAGAAGTAAATTAAAAATAACTTAATCATTAATAATCTTGCTATTTGCCTAAATAAATCAAATCAAAATAATAACAAACTTATACTGAATCATCTCGATCAGCTTTCTTATAAAGCTAAAAAATTTCCAATATTATTCCCTATTAAGCTAATTATAAAAAATGATAAACATAATAGTTAATTCTCCCCTTATACTTAAGTTGTACATTGTCCTCAATTCTATACATACAAGAACAATGAAAAACATAGAAAACAAGGAAAAAGAAGAAATTAGAATAATTGGTACTTCCCTAATAATAAAAGAATGTTGACCTTGTCTAATGCCATTACAATTTTTCCTAGGCTAGTGAAATCTGATCTCTACTCTAGAATGTAGGTATGTTTCCTATATAATTTGCAAAATTTCATTAATTTTCAACCAAAATAAGATAATCATGATCAAACATATATGATTTTAAATTTGTTTTTAAATAAAAAAACCACATGCAATAAGCATCAACATCATGCAAAAGTAAATTAAAACTATTAGTAAAGATCCTAAAAACCACTAAATTAAAATAAAATTATTAGGTTGCCTCCCACTAAGTACGAAATTTAATGTCTATAGCACTTGGTCACTAAGCCCTTTACCCTAGTGACTCCTTAAAATTCTTCTTACTATTTAAAGGCTTATTAGTTTCCATAAGCAGCATATCTTGCTACTCAGAACTTAGAAAAGGAGAGATGTTAACATGATAATTATTATTGTCTCAGAAAACTCACTTTACACAAGTGAGAAGGCAGTTACTTCAAATCAAGCCTAGGTGTTTCTTTACTAGATGGTAGGAATTTAGGTTTTTCCTTCTGCTAGTCATGGAAAAAATAATGACGATAAAGTCTATAGTCATCTCCTTCTAACCTAATTGCACACATAATAAGTTTAGGATCCTCCCCTTTTTGATTAAGTCATAAAGCTAAATATATTTCTATGATGTCATTATCAAGAACACTAACTAAGTCTTTATACATAATAAAATCATGAGTGTCAATCCTATAAAAAGTATCATCAAAGGTAGGCCCTTACAAGGTCTTAAAAATGTTAAAACTCCTCTTTCTCATTCCCACTCTCAATGTCAATTTACCTGAGGTCACATCAATTATTTCCCTCTAATAGTTATAAACAATCTCCTAAGATGATGAGAATCTTAATATCATACTCATTGGCCATTATAAAAAAATCTATAAGAAAAATAAGTTTTCCTACTTTAATAAATAAGTCTTACACTACTCTAGTTAGTTACCTAATAGACCTATCAACTAGTTGCGTGACATATTTATAAGTTTGGGTTCTTCTATCCTAAGCTTTAGAAAGAGATAAAAACATAAGGTTAATACTTGTACTTAAACCATATAGGTATCTATAAATATCGAAGCACCAAAATGACATGGAATAACATAACTCCATGGATCCTTTAACTTTGGAGGTAGTTTATTTTATAAAATTGTGTTACACTCCTCAATTAAAATTATTTCATAGGAAGGCTCTAAGTTAATGCTTTGGAAAATGGGATGTTAATGTGCAACTTCTTGAAAATATTCAAGAATTTCTTAAAGTTTTCCTTGTCTTTACTATTTTTCAATCTTTGAGGGTATAGAATAGGGGCCTATAGGATTTAATAGTGAGTTAAATAATTGATGTTGTACTATTCACCAAGTCTGACCTTTGAACTTACGTTACCTCATCCTCTTTGTTGGACCCAAAACTTTTCTTGGAAGTTAGAACTATTATATGTGAAATGTTGGAAGTGGTAAGCTGGAAAATGTAGTGGGAACATATTCACTGAGTATGCTTCGGTGTTTTAGCTATACCTTTTTCTCTAGCTATCCAAATGAGGTGATTCTTAATTTGGATTAAACTAGAGAAATAGGGATACAAATTATCTTAT
>JAOTAY010000007.1:25793034-25806496 GCA_025629805.1 Erythroxylum baracoense
AATGAGCACTACATTTAGCTTCTCTGTTCAAACTTACTGACTGAAAGAAGGTTACATTCTAGATTAGGAACATGTAGAACAGAATTTACTTCATAGAATCTGTTACTTTGATATCTCCTTTTCCTGCAACTGAAGAGGAATCACCATTTGCTACCTTAAACTTTTCATGCCCAACACAAGGAACATATGAATGAAACAGGTTATAATCATCTGTCATATGATTTGATGCTCCGGAATCAACTATCCATTTCTTCTTACCGCATGAAGATAAAAAAGCTTTTATGATATTACCTTTCATAATAGCGTTAGCAATCGTACATGTCTTCTGTTGGTTGCTGTCAGTTTGGAGATTCTTTAGCACTTCCAATAGTTTCCATTCACTAGATACTTGATGGCTGCGGTTTTTTCCTTTTTTTGGTTTCCAGTCTGGAGGCTTTCCATGAATGTCCCAACATGTGTCTTTGGTGTGACCACTTTGTTTACAATGCTCACACCACTTCTTATGACTCTTCTTACTAGGTTCACCACATGACATTAGTGCAGATGCTTCATTAGTAGGTACTGGTGATACATTTTGTTATTCTTTTGGCTCCTCTTTTAGCATGATTTTCCTCCTTGCTGCTTCCGTCCTAACTTCAAAAAACACTTCTTTAGCAGTAGGCAAAGGCACTCTACTTAGGATTCTTCCACGGACATCATCCAACTTTTTGTTGAGGCCAGTCAAAAATTCAAAGACTCTCTCCTTTTCAATTTTCTGGTTGTACATCACAACATCTTCCTTGCAACTCCACTCTTCATCCGACAGAAGGTCAAGTTCTTGCCACAATGCTACCATTTCGACCCAATATTTTGTAACTTCTCTGTTACCTTGCTTCATTTGCCACAACTTTGTTTTTATCTCGTAGATCCATGATGCATCCTCTCTATCAAACTATGATTGTCGCACCCCTTCCCAGATTTCTCGAGCTGTTGGTAGAAACATAAGGGTGCGTTTGATTGGTGGTATCATGGCGTTGATAAGCCATGACGAGACTATGGAGTTATCTATATCTATCTCCCACTGTCGTGCAGCATGCAGGTTTGTTGGGTCTGGAACTTTCCCATCTCCGATGATAAAGCTCAGCTTCCTGCATCCTCCAATGGCGAGTTTCATAGCTTGAACCCACTCCCGATAGTTTGTTCCATTCAGTTTGTCAGAGACAATGATAACTGAAACTCGTTCAAGACCAAAGGTCATTGATGACTGACCTCTAGTTTGGTTTGGGTTTGCCATGGAGGATCCCTCAAGATTGGAAGTCATTTCTTGATTTGCCGAGATTGTCTCCTCAGTTTCACTATCTCTTTCACGTGGCTCTGATACCATGTGAATAAGAGCTAATTTGCTCTATATACATTTCTTAGAGACTGCAATACATATTTATACACTAATGGGATTAAAGAATAGGCTAGATAATCTACACAGATACAAAATATAATCCTAGGATAATGTCTATATCTAAGATACTGCTGTCTAATCTAAAAGATCTGATTACAATCATATTATAATATTATGAGATAATACATATCTTGACCACACCATTCAATTGAAGACAATTTATAGATTCATTCATCTAACTCAAAGGCAACTAAGAGATAGACAGAAGGCTTACATTGTGAAATACATAGCAAAGACATTCAGGAAGGAAACGGACATTTGCTGCCTCACCCCAAATAAGAAAGTATAGTGAAACCAAGAAAAGCTTCCTGTCCTTCGTAATTGCTTCAATTCTGTACAAGTTATATATCGTGTTTCAATAAATAGAACTTATGCATGCTTTCAAGAAGAAAGCAAGTAGGAGAATTAACCTATTGTATGCAAGGCGTATTCGCAAGTATTTGCACCATTTGATGTAGTTATCCAGCACCTTCAAGAAAACTTCATTAATTGCTTTTTCATCTATCTTCTGCAGAACAGAAAAAGATCGATAGGAGTTAATAAGAATACCAGCTAACCAACCAACTAAAATATTTGATTAACTTCTTCCAATGCCCATTCAGAAACTATGTAAATCATGTAATAGATCATCAAGTCCTAACTACAAGGCAATAAAGTCCTATTAATCAACAGGTACTATACTACATCAGATACAATTTTGACTACACACAATTGAGTCTGATAAAAAAATGATGCACACAAATAAATCATGATTCCCGAACCTTCCACACATTTGGCCAAAGAATGGATATTTTGGAGGTGCAAAATGAGGAAATATACTTGATCCTATTCATAGAAGGCATTATTGATCCAAATACCATGAAAAGAAGTAAGTGATACCCAATATCTCAGTAACTAAGTGTGGAGTATATAAATGCTCAGAAGATGTGTTATAAGTAGTTTTGATGACCTTTATTGCCTATCAGATTTAATCCTATGAGTCACAATCAAGAAAATTTAATTCTAAAAGTTCTTTTACACTGATTAGAACTTTTAAAGATTACTCTAAATTCCTCACCCCACACCAAGCAATTTCAACAATTTCTGTCCTGTAAGAATCCAAACAAACTATAACGAAAAGAAAAAAGAAACTTTAAATATAAGGTGGTGCTGTCGATATATTTGCCATTATACTAAGAGAGCTAATATACTAAGACTACAGGGTGGTGCCCTTCTTTGAAAACATCAATCTAATCCTAGCATTAATAAGGAAAATAAATGGATTCTCTTTGACAAAAAGTAAAGAAGAATTGCAAGACACACATGTCATATGAAGTGAAAGCAAGCCAATCTGTTAAACAGAAAAAGGACCAAACAGTTGGCAAGTTTAATAAATCAAAGAACTCACTGGATCAGCCTGAAGAGGTATACCAAGCCGTGATTGTGCATTTGCTATTGTAAGTACAACATTCTCACGCTGATTCCTTACGTTGTCTTTCTGCAACAAGAGAATAAATTGTTGTACAGACAAAAAGGAAAAAGAGTGGTTGAGAATAATTGATGTATCAGCATACTCTAATTTAACATCAATATTTTCTTATAAAGAACAATGGTTTTGATCCTTATAAGGTTTTCCTGTTCCATCCACAATCACCCTAACTTCATTCCTACGTCATTGAAATTTACTGCCCTAACATCTTTCCCTACATCACTAATTCAATACTCAAAAAGGGTAAAAGTAAATAAATTTCAATCAAAAGGATAAAAGTAATGTTCTTAGTATGCAGACCAACCACGAAGACCATAACAAGGGGAAGATTGCTCAAGAATCATACAAAATGTAACTATATAATATATCCACCAGGGCTATATGAAAATGAGGTCCAAAACTGAGTTTCAACCACATAAAGCTTCTAGTCATGGAAGAATGTTACTCTCATAACACTCAAATAATGGTGTTCTGCATTAACCCTTCTGAGTGTTACAATCAGCAACATTTTTCACTTCCACATTCTGCTAACTTGCTTGAAAGATAGCAAGATAGGTGAGATGGCAACAAAGTTATCCAAAGAAAAATCGTAGAAGCAACACACAAAATAATCGATACATCAACTTGATCATAAACACATCAAAATTCAATATTCTTGTATACTTACCAACAATCTGGAGTGAATTGCTTACCAGACAGCAAAATAAAAATGAAAAACCTATACAGACCTGAAAGCCAAACACATATTCCAGAAGATCAAACATGTCTGCATGTCGTTCTCCAGATATCTCAAAATCAGCTGGAAGTCTGGGGAAGTGCTCAGTATATTTAATGGAAGATATTGCACCTCGAACCTATAAAATGTAACACAAAAATTTAGATATTCTCATGATGCAATATATTTTATGTGCCTATAGAGGAAAACTTTGATATAATCCTTCCTCAAAATGGAAAGATGTCAAATAGAAGTGAGACCATCCAAAAACCATCAGCAAAAGGGGAAGCTCACTTACTTCAGGGAAAGCTCCAATAACATTAGTAAATGACGGTTCTTCTAGAGGCACAATGTTGTAAGGTAAGAGTTCCCCTACTTTTTTAATCCTTCGCACCTGAAAAGTCAAACAAAAACTAACTTCAGCCATAGCAGGATATGCTTTTCAAAAGATTTAATTTTTGTTGAACCAAAAATAATCCACGAAAACCAGTAACGCTTATTCAAGGAAGTTGGCAACAATTAGAACTTGCACAAGTGAATGTAGCTAAAGTTTCCTTCACAACATCTCAAGAAAAAATGATAAATAATACAGCAAAAATTTCTCTCTGACAGCAACTAAGCTTCAATCCAGAAAATTTTGGGAAGAAAAGATGTGGCTGGCATTGGTGAAGGGAATCAAGTGGAGAGAATGACTTCATTGAGGGTGAAAACTACTTGTTACTGGAAAGCTTAAACAGGCTTTGCCCTATCGACATGCTATAACTAAGATATCAAATCAAAAAGAAAAATGACAGAAAGGAAGCATGGGAAAGAAGAAGAATAAGAGAGCATAAAGAGCTAATCAAGCACACATAGAGTGGTTGAAACTAAGAGATATAAGAAGGAATAATTCCAGATGGTAACAAGTGAAAAGATTGCTTGATCTCTAAAGAGAGCCGCAATATTGAAATTCCAGTTTTCTTAAGTCCACATTAGCTCTAAATTCTCTCAACAACTTGCAACTGAACAAAACCGTAACAAAACAAACAGTTGCTTGAAGGATTTTACATTTTATTGAAATGTGGAGCGGTTGACTACAATTACTTCAGTGTATATAGAATTAATATCTGTAGTGATCTCTTGCTATAATTAAGAGATCTCTCCCTATATTTGGGAGATTTGATAACTAAGAATATCCCTTAATTATTCCTAGGGCTCTTGCATATATACTATAGAAATCCTATGTACAGATATCTCAATTCAATATAAAATTGTTTTCTACATAGTATCAGAGCCTTTTCTGATTTAAGGGGTGCTCTTCTTCGTGCAAATTTTTTTTCTTGGCTACTCCTCTCTGTTTGAAACAATGAACGACTAAGTTTGTACTCGCTCAAAACGGCATGTCTTTTCCTCTCACCACCCACCCAGCCTGTTTCAGAACTAATCAGCGACCATACCTGCGACAGACTTGACATCATCAGTGCAGCCACACTCTGTAGCAAACCGTCAGCTTCCGACGCGCGTGAAGGCCACCTGTCACCGTCCAGTCATCTTTTCCTCTCAAGTCTTGGACCACCAGTGTGGCCGACTCCTATTCATCCTCCCTGACGTGTGTGACCTCCAGTAGCCCATCAGAAAACACGACAAAAGTCCATGGTTGTTTCACGATCCTGTCTGTTGGTATTTTTTTTTGTTGCCATGAGTGTTTCTGAAGAAGATGAATGGGAAAAAGGTAACCCTTTCAAGTTTTGATAATCTTTCACGTCAAATCAGTCCTGTAAAACTTGATGGAACCAATTATCTTGCCTGGTCAAGATCTTGTTTGTTGTTCATCAAAGCTAGAGGCTTACATGGTTACATTAATGGTGATAGTCAAAGACTTGATGTCAATAATCCTGATTATAATCATTGGGAGTGCAAAAATTCCCTCATGATGTCGTGGCTTATCAATTCAACGCAAGCAGAGATTGCTCAAACGTATCTGTTACTTGACACGGCAACAAAGATACGACAAGCTACTTCTCTGGCGTACTCTCAAGTAGGTAATAAAGCACAAATTTTTTATATTTGTAATAAAATGTATAACACAAAGCAGGGAGATATGATATGCTATATCACAGTCCTTCGCGGAGCTATGAGAATTGTGGCAAGAACTAGATTATTATCAGAATTTTCAAGCAGAATGCTCAAAAGATGATGCTAAATTCTAGAAAATGATAGAGGAGGATCAAGTATTTGATTTTTTTCGCGAGTCTCAACCAAAAATATGACCATATACGAGGTATTGTACTTGGAAAAGAGCCTTTCCCTTCAGTACAACTTGCACATTCTCTTGTTCAGCAAAAAGAAAGTAAAAGAAATGTTATGCTGCATACAACTATTGTTGAGAAAGTAGGGCTAGTGGCTAGTTTTCAACTGAGAAGCCAAAATTTGATAAGGACCACTAGCATTGTGATTATTGTGGAAAACAATGGCATACCAAAGAAACCTACTGGAAACTGCATGGGCAGCCAAATCAAAGTCGTGGAAAACATGGCGGCTCAATGATAAGGGGCCATGCTCACTTGGTTCAAGGGAATAAAGCATCTAAAGCACCGTCAACTAGAGTTTTATCCAATGAGGTTCAAAACTTAAGACATCTTCTCTCAAAATTGGACTCTTCTTCCACAGTTGATACATCAAATATTGCAAAATCACATATTGTATCCTCAAATCCTAAAGATAATCCTTGGATTATAGACTCTGGAGCTAACAAAAATATGACAGGCTCTCAAAACAAAATTTTAACATATTCTCATAAAAAAAAGGGGATAATGTTAGGATAGCATATGGGTCTTTTACCTCCGTATTTGGCACAGGTACTGTTAACTGTACTCCCAATATCAATTTATCATCAGTTCTTCACGTACCTTGTTTTCCTATTAATCTTCTCTCTGTCAGTTCTATCACTAAGGATCTTAATTGCAAAGTGCAATTTTTTCCCGACTATTGCATTCTTCAGAACCTTTACACAGGGCAAAGGATTGGAACTAGTAGATTGCAAGATGGCTTATATGTCTTGGAAGAAAATCCTATGACAGTTGCTCATCAGGCGTCTCTTGGGAATGATGTGAACAATAAGGAAATTCTATAGTGGCATAGGTGGTTAGGACATCCCTTGTTTTTTGTTCTAGAAAAATTATACCCAAGCTTGTTTAAAAGAACAACTTTTAATTCTTTGTTTTGTGAAGCAGGTGAGCTTACCAAACACACAAGGAGTTCTTATCATTTATCTACTACTAAAAGTTTGTTCCTTTTATGACAATTCACTATGATGTTTGGGGTCCTACTCAAAATCCCTCTCTTTCTAGCCATAGATGGTTTGTGACCTTTATTGATTGTTGTACCAGATTAACTTAGGTTTATTTGATGAAAGCCAAGAACGAAGTGTTTTCGCGCTTTCAGTCTTTTCATAAAATGATTTGTACCCAACATGATGCTAAAGTTAAAATCCTGAGATCTGATAATGGATTGGAGTTACTCTATGGAAAATTTTGTGCTTATCTAGATTCCTATGGAATAATACATCAAATCAATTGTGCCCATACTAGTGAACATAAAGGAGGTGCAAAAAGGAAGAACAAACATATTTTAGAGGTAGCTCGATCACTCATGTTTACCATAAATCTTCCAAAGGGATATTGGGGTGAAGTAGTCCTTCCAGCTGTTTATCTTATCAATAGAATGCCACTTCAGATTCTGGACTTTAAAAGCCCAGTAGAAATCTTGCAAGGTAAAAATTCGTATACTGTACCTCCAAAAATATTTGAGTGTATTTTCTTTGTTCATGCTTGGAATGTACGCAAGTTGGAACCTAGAGCTTTGAAGTTTGTGTTTCTAGGATACTCTTCCACACAAAAATGATATACATGCTGTCTAAAAAATATTTTGTAAGTATGGATGTCACTTTTTTTGAGTGTGAGCCTTATTTCATCATACAACAAACTCCTCTTCAGGGGGAGAATGAGCGAGAAGAGGTGTTGCTTGATAATGTAATCCAAGAAGACAGAACAATTCAAGGGGGGAAACTAGTGTGATTTAGGAGGATCGAAGTCGGCACTTAGATAGACCAAATTTGCAAACATACTCAAGACGAGAAAAGACAGAAAAAGTCATCATGTAGTCTATGTCATCCTCTTCCTCTGAAAACACTAGTGAATTAGAATGTGATTTATCAAATGATTTATACAAGCCTATTGCCCTTCGCAAAGGTGTTAGAACTTGCACTAAGCACCCAATTTCTAACTTTGTTTCCTATGACTCACTATCTCCTCCCTATAGAGCCTTTGTCTTGTCTGTTTCCTCTGTGTCCATTCCATAGAATGGGCAAGAAGCATTGGAAAATGTTTATTGGAAAGAAGCTATAGCCAAGGAAATAAAGGCCCTGGCAAAAAATGAGAACTCGTCACTGCTCCAGAAGGAAAAAAGATATTTGGTTGCAAATGGGTATTCACAGTGAAGCACAAGCCAGATGGTTCTATTGAGAAATACAAGGCGAGATTGATGGCTAGAGGCTTCACTCAAACATATGGAGTGAACTATCAAGAAACCTTTGCTCCTGTTGCTAAGATGAATACAATCAAAATTCTACTCTCTTGTACAACTAACTTAGATTGGGACTTACAACAGTTTGATGTTAAAAATGCTTTTCTTCATGGAGATCTAGAGGATGAGGTGTATATGGAGATTCCTCCCCGGTTTGAAGACAAGAAGACACAAGGGAAGCTTTGTAGGCTAGAAAAGGCCTTATACGGGCTAAAACAATCACCCAGAGCATGGTTTGAAAAGTTCAATCGGGTCATTATTTCCTTTGGTTTTCACTAGAGTAATGCAAATCATACCTTATTTATCAAGCATCCCAAGGCAAGATCACGCTTCTCATTGTCTATGTTGATGACATTGTGATAACGGGAAGTGATACAGAAGAGATGATTAGGCTAAAGAAACTCTTTGCTCATGAATTTGAAATTAAGTATCTAGGGAAGTTGTAATACTTCTTGGGAGTTGAAGTCGCTAGATTAAGAAAAGGAATCTTTATCTCCTAGAGAAAATGTCCTAGACTTGTTAGAAGAAACACGTATGATGGGTTGTAAACCAGCTGAATCTCCTATCGAGAGCAACCACAAACTTCAAGCAGGAAAAAGTATATCAGTAGACATGGGAAGATATCAGAGATTAGTTGGGAGACTCATCTATCTCTCTCACACCAGACGAGACATAGCATATGCAGTTAGCATGGTGAGTCAGTATATGCATGATCCACGAGAACCACACTTACAGGTTGTATTCCGCATACTGCGCTATCTGAAGTCCGCACCAGGAAAAGGCCTTCTGTTCAGTAACAATGGTCATCTTAAGATAGAAGCATTTACAGATGCTAATTGGGCTGGATCTCCAGATGATAGAAGATCAACCATTGGTTACTGTACGCTCGTAGGAGAAAATCTAGTCACTTGGAGAAGCAAGAAATAGAATGTAGTTGCTAGATCTAGTCCGGGAGCAGAATACAAAGTTATGGCACAAGGTGTGTGCGAACTCTTGTGGGTAAGAAAGTTGATGAATGAGTTACAACTGATGAATGGAGGAAGTTTATCCCTCTACCGTGATAAAAATGTTGCCATTAACATAGCTCACAATCATGTTCAGCATAAAAGAATAAAACACATAGAAATTGATCGGCACTTCATTAAGGAGAAACTTGTGAATAACTCTTTACACTTATCCTATGTGGGGTCTAATGAACAACTGGCAAATGTCTTCACCAAAGGACTCTACAACAATCAGTTTCACAATCTTGTTTGCAAGTTGGGCATGTGTGATATCTATGTACCAATTGAGAGGAGTGTTGACTAGAGTTATTTCGGTGTATATAGAATTAATATATGTAGTGATCTCTTGCTATAATTGAGAGATCTCTCCTTATAATTGGGAGATTTGGTAGCTAAGAATATCCCTTAATTATTCCTAGGGCTCTTGTATATATACTATAGAAATCCTATGTATAGATATCTCAATTCAATATAGAATTGTTTTCTACAGGAGCGCTTTACAAACAAGCAACAAGGATCAGCTGCTTCATAGCTTAATAGTGCATGACCTAAAGGGAGTAAAAAAGTACCTCCTCCATGATAAGCCTTCCAACCAGAGGATCAGCATCTTTGCTAAGCGCCTCCAAGACCTCTACCATCGCTCTCAAAGTCACAAATATCTTTTTCATCTCTAAAGATCTTAGCTCCAATCTGAAATGAATAAAAAGAGTACATATCTTAACCCCTTATTGAAAAACACATCCACAATCACCACCAAAATGAAAAAAGAAAATGGTTGCAAGGTAGACACAACACATGTCTAGCTAATTGCTTGCACAACATATTCAACAATAGACAGATTATCAAAATAGTAAAATCTCATTCATAGACATTATGCAAACACAAAAATACTTAAAGAACATGGCAAAGCTTATGTTGCAAAAGTTGCATAAAACATTAAAAATGCCCCCCAAAACGAAAACAAGAGGATCAAATGAGTATTAGAACTTGTTGATCGCGTAGCAATGATGAAAAACTAAATGCAACATACAGAGCAAATTACCTTGCTGGAGACTACTAACTAACATGTCAACATAATTTTGCAAAAGGACCAACTGTAGATTTTATCATATATATGCATCTTCATTTAGGTTTATAACATGTTTCTGCAATAAACTTTTTCTATGACAAATGGCCTAAAAATGAATAAATGGTCACCCAACATACTTCATGGTCTACAAAGCAAAAATGATAAATTTCCTCTTGCACGTAAATGGAGACGTAGACTCATAAATGTCTCCAACCAACAATAAGTAACATAATCATGACAAAAAAAAGTTAACATGGCCATACTCTCCCAGATTGGCAGTGGTAAAAGTTCCAGATTCCCGCCACTTTTGAGCCTCTTTTTGGATATCATCCACCCTATGTCTTCTCTTATAGCGTTGATAAAATTCCCATAGGTGCTCAATATCGCGATTTCGATCTATTTGGGCACTACCTTTTTTGGCAAGTTTTTGCTGCAAAATAGTTCATACTTGATATCTAAAACATGATATAAAATCTAAACGCAAAAAGGACGAAAAAATCAATCAAGACTGTCAACTCACTGTATTGAAGATGATAACACTAAAGCTCAAAATAATTCCTATGCAGCAATGAAATTATAATGCTTAGAGGATACCTGTATTACAGACATCAAACCAGTCTTGAACTGAAGAACACCTCGACCATCACTATTTGGATCCAAGCTTTGCGCTAAGGAATATGCCTGCTCACACACTGAAATTGAAACAATAAGACAGAAACCATAGAATCCATGAATTTTTAGTAATAATCAGAGCCACCATAGATGAAATCATCATGACCTCAGCATTGATGAAGGTGCAGAAGTTGTAATTTCTTGAAAAATAAAAAGTTAAAACTTAGTTACACCTGCGTCACATCAATTTCAACGGTTTACCATCCTTCAACTTACATTGTGGCCTAGCTATCTCTACCTAATTATGTACAAAACCAAACATCTTCAACGCATAACATAATTGCTACTTCCCTTTACCGGCCAAATTTTCTCAGCAATAGACTATCAATACCCACTAAAGAAGCATAGCAAAAACATTCCTTGACAAGCACCATAACTACTTAAAAGCTCAAAATTTCCCAAGCTCCACGTAATCTAGAATTCATCATTATTGCAAACAAAGCACCAGCAAGAAAAATGAAAAGTAGACCGTCAACTGAAATTAAAGTAAAGAAACCGAGAGAAAGTGGGCAAAACAAATAATTAAATAGAATAACACTTACGAATTCTGGCGACAGTAGGGTCCTCTTGTTGAATGTCATCAGCGGCCTGCAAGATAGCTTCAATGTTGGTGGAACGGACGAGCGACGCTGGTACGGCACCGGCGATACCGGCGGAGGTTCTCTCGCCGCCTTGGCCAGCATTCCTCAGCTGCTCTCTCTTCAAAGTAGCTCTCACAAGTCTCTCCCAGTTATCGCCAACCCTAGGCATTTTCTTCGCTACCTTTACAAACCCTAGATTTGTCCCGGCGAGAATGGTCCGGTGAGTTTTGACTCAGTTCGAGTTGGATACTTTGGCAACTCAGATCTGTAACTATTCAAAGACGAATCGAATATAAAATGAAAAGAGATGAGTTCAAATTAAAGACTCAACGATCAAAACTATATATATATATATGGAGCGAAGTAGGAGGAGCGACACGGTGATGGCGATAGAAGACGCATTGAACACGAAAATATGACTGTTAATTTACCGTATTGCCCTTGAAATCGATTTACCTGAGAGTCGGTTCATACGTTGATAGCTTAGTGTTGCGTTGTGAACGTCGATATTAGAGAATTTGATGAACTAGGTACGTAGTGGATCGACTTGACTTGTACTTGATTGGGAAATTTACACGGTGGGTGCAGAGAATTGATCCTTCACGCGTTAAACTGGAAGCGCGTGGTCGTATGTGAATACTTTGTCCGTAGGAATGATGCCTCATTTCTTCCGTTTATAGTTACACTTGACGCTTTCAACTTTCGGGAGTCCCTGTCCTCGTTAGGATATTTTAATATTGTGTTGTTTAATTCTATTTATATATGTATATATGTAAATAAGTATATAAATTTTATATAAATATGTGAATAAGGGTTAATAAAATAAGATAGGAATTGATTAATCGAAACAAAGAATCTGATCCCTTCAATTGCCTTGATCATCAGTTATTCTTTCCTTTTTTTAATTTAAAACATTAAGTTAAATTATATTTATTAAAGTAATGTGCATTTATCAAAGAAGTTATTTGGCAGTAGTGACCAAAATTAAGTCATACTCCAACGAAAGAATCGTACATTTCGACATTAGACTTGTTAATAAAAATTTTAAAATTTTTATTATAAAAGAATTAATCTAAATATAAAAAAATTAAATTTATCCTTGATAAATTATTATATATTAGTCATACTACTACTAAAAAAAGAACGATTATCATCAAAGTCCTAAGTAAATTAGGTCGAATTTGGGCTCGACTTAACTCAAAGCCTAATAATATATGGATAAAATGATATCGTTTTTTTAAAAATAAAATATCAGACAGGGTTAGGTTGACTTTCTTAGGACTTGATCGAGCCCGGGCCCAATATTACATTGCCCAAGACCTCCCTCATTGTAAATGTAATTAATCTATGTCAAGAAAAATTCAAGATTTATTGGTGAATTGAGATTATGAATAATAAATCCCTTAACATTGTAGAAATTAAAATTATCGGATCGTCTAAGAAACATCCGGAAAAGGTTTATTGGCCATCAAAACTCTACAATAACCGAAATTGAGCATGTTTTCTATCCCAACCATGGACGTGCTGAGTATTGTAGATTTATCTATCAAACCTCTGTGTAGTTTGTCCTTATTGCAACCTGAAAAATAGGCTATCACTTTTAATAGAGATGGAAATTTGAGATGTTGATTGTGGACTTCCTTCACTACTAAGAAAGTTCCCCTTTACAAAGTGTCTTAGGCCTTGTTACTTTTCAAGTTCTCTTTTCTATACGGTGTTCCTTAAGGTCGTGCTATGGGCCATATTTTATTTGCGTACTAGCAGAGTATCACTGCGCGATGCGCAGTAATAATGCCCAGTAATAATGCCTAGTTAATTGAGTTAGTTATAATCGAAGGAAAGAATAGTTGTGGAAAAAAAGATAATATAAGATTATAAAGGTAAATAAAAAATTAATTATAATGTAATATATAAAATAATTTGAGTAAACAATGAGAAAATATTAATAATACAGT
>JAOTAY010000007.1:25806596-25830689 GCA_025629805.1 Erythroxylum baracoense
ACGTTTTTCTTCTCTCTTCTCTTAGCTTCCACGACAACTTCCTCTCTTCTTCACATTTTAAGACACAATTTAGCTTGTTGTTCCCTTTTTACCCTTCATTTAATTGTTCTTTCCAATTTTGTCCTTCTTTTGTCTTTTATGGCTCTAACTCCTTTAATCCACTTAACATTACATTAATTTAACTAAGTTCCAATATTTCCATCAAACCTTCAATCTTTATTCATGCCTACAAAATTAATAACTCAATTCTAAAAATAAATAAATAATTAAGCAAATAGTAAGAATTTAAAAAAATCAGGATCCAACACATTCGATCTAACTCCACAATCTTAGTTGACCGACCTTTGAGTCATTTCTTAAGTCCAAAAACACAGTATTAGACTTCTTCTAGAGTGTCTTAATAGCTAGGTCTCCTTTCTTGTACCTGAAAATCAATATTACAATTTTAATGAGTTTTGCGAGCTCAGTAAGTGAACCATCATCGATGTGCTTACTCATATCAAACCACAATGATAATTCACAATGCAATTTACAATCAAATCACATCACTGATATTGAATATCACGTCACATTTCATTGCATAATAATTCATTCAAACATTCAAATCATACATATCAATTTGTATTTTCAATACACACGTGACTCACTTTCATTGTTACTTTGTTGTGACCAACTGACTTTTTAACTGTTCTGTATCTATTGTGGATATTGGGATCATTTATAATTGTCCCGTATTCATTGTAGATACTGGGCTCATTTTAATATTGAGTATGCGGCTCTTTATACACGTTATGAGCTTTAAGCTCCTTTTCACTAGCCACTCTAGTTACAACTTCCTTTATCTAATCATGCATTTAAATGTGATGCATCAATTCACAGAATATGCCATCAATAACATTTGATCACGATGCATAGTCAAGTTCACATATTCATGAACATTCAACATTTTTTATTGAGTACACATATTTCTTTCAGATTCACATTCAATGAAGCATTTTCAATATGATCTCAATTATCAAACTCTTTGGACGATCAATGCCTGAAATTATCACATTCATATAAATATTATTTTAATAATAAAAAATTTAGCAAATGCAAACAATCCTAGTGAGAAATATCTAGGTTACTCACAGTAAGCTCCAGATAGTTATTGCCTCGACGGACAAGCAATGTCTAGATGCTGGCGCTAGACTTGTACATCTAAATCATACAATACACACATTTATACACATTAATAATTTTTTCAATCACGTAAGTATTCAATGATACACATATGTATATGTGTTATATACAATGCATGCTCAATGACATTCCCGGGTTTGTATCCTTAATTAAGTCTTGATCATTCAAACCATTATAACTTGTATATGTCTAGCTTGCACTTATGTTTATACCTCAAATATAGTTGATTATTCTAATTTTATCAATCAATCATTAACCAATGTTATTCTAGCATTATATGATCACATAATACCCAAATTCTTATTCATTCATACCTAATATACCTTACTTATATCCTTTGGATCACATTTGCATTTCTAAGAACACTTTTATATCCTTAATCATCTCTAAATTTCCATATTTGGATACATGATAACATCAATCCATTCTTAAGTTATAATCATCAATTCATACCCTAAACATATCAAACGTTTTATCAACTTATTCAACCTCAAACTAGGTTCATTTCAAGCTTCAATCACATCTAAATACACCAATTTAGACTTAATTGGTTCAACATGTACATAAATAGAAAATTTCAATTCAGGGCCTTGCCCACGATCGTGGTAGACCTTCCCACGATTGTGTTGGACCTTTCCACAATCGTGGCAGAAGCTAATGCAACTGGCCACAGTCGTGGGATGAGTGCCTCAATGATGCCCTGTCCTCTTTTCCCTAATTGTACATGAACTATACCTACTTAAAAACATCACTAACACTTCAAATTTTCAGAATTCATGTTCATTTATGCCACCTCATTTCATGCTAATCTAACTATCATGTTGGTTACATTAAATCCCATAAAAATCTACTCATTTACTTCATTACCATTCTCTTTATACTCTTAAACATGCAATCCTAACTTTTCCATATTTGAAAACACTTCATTCTTACCTCAATTTCATCTTAAAAGCATCCATATAACAACTCATAAACTATAGTTCATCATCTATATAAAAACAGAACACAACCTCATCATTCAACACCATTTTCACTATCAATCATCCCTAAAGATCATCATATATGTTTCATTTAAAACAAATCACGAAGATTAATAATATACTTACTTGTTTTAGCTCCAAAGCTTCTTCAAATCTCATAAACCTAGCTTCTTCCATGCTACACGATCATCAACTTTTAAGGTAGAATAGGCTAGGTTTTCATCAATAAGGTGAAGATAACTAGTTGTTGTAGTGATAAGATGAAAGATGGTGGTAAAAGCTCAAAATCATGGTTCAACCTATCTCTCCAAGCATTACACGATCATCATCTTTTAAGAAGGAAAGATTAGGTTTTCTAGTAACAAGATGAAGAACCAACGGTCTTGGATTGGCAAATGTAGGAGTTTGGAAAAAATTAACATGGTGAGGGTGAGAGTGAGATGGTTATGAGTGAATAAGATGAAGAAGATGAAGGCACGTAACAAAAGTGAAAGACAAATGAAAGATGAAAATAGTTGTCTTTCAATATAAGTGTCGTGGGTGATGAGCGTGAGTGGCAAGTGTTGTGACACTTGTCACTTGCCACTTCTCATCTTCCTATAGTTCTAATTGGCTCTTTTAATAACTAGTCCATTTATCTCCCAATTTCTAAACCAATTGTCACCTAATTTTTTATACCACTTGTCAAATAATCCCAATGCCATTTGTCATTTATTTCTATTGCTATATGTCACTTATTTCTACTGCCAATTATCCATTTCTCTTACCACTTGGCATTTTTCCTAGTCCAAAAATACACATAAATTCATAAATCTCCCAGTTTTGACAAATAGATTCCAAATTAACAACTATCATTCACCAAATCAAAATTCACGACATAATAATTCACAATTCACATTCCAATCATTTTAAATCATTCCTACCCCGTAAAATGTCAATTGAGTGCATATACAATATTTGCAATGTGTATAAAAATCATAATTCACATGTGTGTATGATAATGTTATGCATGAGTATGAAATGCATTTCCTAATTTCTCAATACTATTTCTCATGTGTAATAGTCTTAGGTTATAACCCTAGGTATGGAGAAACGGGTTATTACATGTTATGCACTACATTTGCCTCCTATATTTCCATACTCTAGAAAGAAAGACGTGTCAAGCTATTTAAGGGTGAGAAAAAGCATCCTAATACATTATCATTGGAGACTGTTAATTGGACAAAAAATAATGTCAATTGTTCTCTTGATCAATCGGTACAGCTCGTGGTTAGCTTCTTCTGGGAATATTTAATTCTCATACTATAGGAATAAAATCGTAAGAATTCAACATTAGTTATAGAGAGCTGATCATTGTAATGGCAGGTCCATTTATGGGCTGGTACTGATGTAATAACTTTACTTCTTGTTCATTTCTTATTTAATGAATTAATTTGTATGATATGATTTGGATGATGATTCTTATTGAATTTCTAATCCATTCAAAGCATCTTATCCTTCTTATCTCCCTTACCTGGTTAACAATTGGCTATTTTAAAACTTTTAGTGATCACTTATGTTCTCTTTAAGCACTAATTCTCTATATCCTACAGTAACACCCTCAAAATTTTCTTAGAGGCAAGGTGGTTATATGAGAAAATATGTATAAACTCTTTAACATAAAGAATCTTCCTATTAACTACTCTACTTTACAAAAATAACCAAGAAAAATGTACCTTTATTATGTTCTTAACTTATACTTTCACAAGTTTACTTGTTATTCTTTGTTTGAGGAAAAAAATGTATCAGTATGTCTATATTTACCTAAAAAATGGCATAAAATGTTACATGAATAACATGGGTAGTGTTATTATAATGAACCTTATGATTTTGGTGTGAATGATGGACATCCCTTTTTTAGATATTAAAGGAGTTGAAAGCTCTTTTTGGGTGGTAAGGATATCTAGCATAATTATATATATGAGTCATATTTCTTTGATTGTATATGCTTATAATGAGCGTAAACAAATGCCATAACATTATGCTTAGTATGAGGCCTAAAGGAGTAGGAGTAATGTTATATTATATTATGTCTTTGCATAAAACTTTATGCTTATTCTTTCCTTGAGTTCTAGGTCTAGATTGCGAAGCAGACATGAAAGCATAAGGCTTGCTCTTAAAAGATGCCTTAGTAAATATGGCATATATATATGATTTATGCGTATGCTTAGATGTGAACGCTTTATGTTTATTTGTCACGTCAAGTAATGATTGTCCACCGTGCAAATTAGGATTTGATTAGTTCACTAATTCCTCATGGAATCGACTACGACCCGTGCACTTATAGAATATTGAGGTTTTTATACGAATAAAACTTACTCAATAAGTTTTTGGCATCATTGCTGGGGAGTTAGCTAGGATTAGTTGGATTCCTTTAGTTTAAGGAAATTTCGCCCCTCTTATGTCATTGCAGTTGCATAACCACAATAGTTACTTAAAGTTTAATTCAGATTATTGAAACCCTAGCAATTGACATCACCCATTTGGAACGAGCAAAAAACTAAGAAGAAGAAATTGAAGAACCCATGGTGGAAGTATTTCACCAAGAATTTGATTAAGGAGGAAACCAAGGAAACCTGTTGCGAACCCTTATAGAATTCACGAGACCAGGGTTCAACGCTACAAATCAAGGCATGACTCGACCGCCGATTCAAGCAGCTTCATTTGAAATTAAGCCCGCCCTACTGATCATGTTGCTAACAAATGTGCAATTCTACAGGTTGACTAATGAGGACTCTAACGCACATATAGTAAATTTTCTAGAAATATGCGATACCTTCTGATATCATGGAATGTCGGAAGATGTTGTTAGGATGAGGCTTTTCTCCTTCATGTTAAGGGATAAAGCTAAGGCATGGTATCATCCGTTGAATCCTGTAAATGTCACAACTTGGGAGCAATTTGTGCGTGCATTCTTGGATAAGTACTTCCCTCTCACTAAGACTACAAAATTGATAAAGGAAATAACAAATTTTGAATAAAGTGATAGGAGTCACTTTATGAAGTTTGGGAATGGTTTAAGGATTTGCAAAGGACGTGCCCACACCATAACCTACCAAAGGAATTCTTGTTGCAAACCTTCTATAATGATATTAACCCATCCACACGAGGCATCATAGATGTGACATCTGGTGGTTCTTTAATGAGAAAGATGGTTGATGAAGTGGAGGAGTTGTACGAGGACATAGCCAGTAATAGTTGCCTTTGGACAATGGATAGGAGTAGATAACATACATCCCTCTGTAAGCAAAAGGAGCTTTAGCTATTAACCTAATCATGGAAATGAAACCTAAGATTGATAACTTGACCTGACAGCTAAATAATATGAAAGGCTCTTCTTCAGCTCCTGTGAAAGCTATTCAGCAAAGATGTGAGTTGCGTGGACAAAAAACCACGACATCAATGATTGCTTTCTGATGAAAGACCATAAATCGGAACAAGTTAATTATATGGGAGTGCAATTTAGTCGAGGAGGGGGAATAAGCCCTACTCAAGCATATGTAATCCTGGATGGAAGAACCACCCAAACTTCTCCTAGTCAAACAATATAGGAGGTCAATTCTGACCTCAAAGGCTACATGGATTCCAAAAGGAAAAACCCAATTCCACAGACTCTAAATTAGATAAAATTTTGGACAAGCTTAGAAACATAGATGACACTCATAAGAGATTGGAAGAAAAAATTGAATAAGTAACAAAGAACCACACCTTGTCTATCCACAAATTAGAGGTGCAAATGAGCCAATTGGCAAATGCATTGTCTACACGAAGTGTAGGAAGCCTCCAAGCAATACGAAATCAAACCCAAGGGAGTAACTGCAAGCAAGTACATTGCGAAGTGGGAAGGAACTCGAACAATCCATAAAGTCAAAAAGTGGACCCCACTTTATAGAAAAAGACAAGGAAAAGGAGAAAGATGTGGACATGAGCGAGTACCCTCCGTACGTTGCCCCTCTTCCATATCCACCCAAAATTCCATACCCCTAACGACTCCATAAGAGCAAATTAGATGCACAATTTGTGAAGTTCATAGAGAAATTGAAGACTTTGCAAATAAATCTTTCGTTCAATGAGGTTTTAGAATGCATGCCCAGTATGCTAAGTTTTTGAAGGATATCTTATTGAAGAAGCATACTTAGGAAGAGAACCTAACTGTAACCTTAATTGGAAATTGTAGTTCCATAATCATCAATCAAATGCCTTCCAAGTTAAAGGATTTAGGGAGTTTCATAATACCCTGAGTGGTTGGTGAATTTGAGTTCACAAAATGCCTATATGATTTAGGAGCAAACATTAATCTTATGCCTTTGTCGATATTTCAAAAATTGGGGTTCGGTAAGGTTAAGCTAACTACTATGCTAATTCAACTGGCCGATTAATCTATTAAAAGACTGTTTGGAGTGGTAGAAGACGTTTTGATACAAGTGGATAAATTCATTATTACTGTGGACATTGTTATTCTTGATTTCGAAGAAGATAAGAAATGTCCACTAATTCTTAGACGACCTTTCATAAACACAAGTAAAGCATTGATTAATGTTTATGAAGGTAAATTGACCCTCTAGATTGGTGAAGATCAAGTGGAGTTCAATAGGAACAAGGCATTAAAGAATCAAAAGGAAAGCAGTGCTTGCATGAAGATTGATATTATAGATGAAAGTGTACAAAAGCAAGTACAAAGTTGTTTTACAGAAGTTAAATTAGTAGAAATGGTGACAGAAATTAAAGTTGAAAAGGCGAATGAAGTTAAATATGAAGGAGATGTTAAAATGGGAGAAGTTGAGTGTTCAGACCTATTAAGAAATATTAGTGCGAACTGAAGCATCCGTACCACTATCCACAGAGAAACCACCAACCCTAGAGCTTAAACCTTTACCCACGCATCTCTGATATACCTTTCTAGGTAAAGGTCAAACACTACCCGTCATCATTTCCAACCAATTAGATAGGGAACGATTTATTAGGAAGCAGATGAAGGTCATGGGATGGAAAATATCTAATATTTGAGGTATAAGCCTAAATGTGTGTATGCATAGGATAAACCTTGAAGAAGGAAGCAGAGCTATAAGGGAATGTCAAAAAGGAGGTAGTAAAGCTTTTAGACACGGGTTTCATATAACCTATATCTGATAGCAAATGGGTTAGTCTGGTACATTGTATACCAAAGAAGCGTGGAATGACTATAATGGAAAGTGAAAGTGGAGAACTAATTTCGACAAGAATGGTTATAGGATGGAGAGTGTGCATAGAACTCAACAAGCTAACTAAAAAGTACCATTTCCCTCTCATATTCATAGATTGAATGATAGAAAGAGTGGCAGGCCACTCATTCTACTACTTCTTAGATGGTTACTCAGAGTACAATCAGATATTTATCTACCCTGAAGATCAAGAAAAGACTACGTTCACATATCCTTATGCTACCTTTGCTTGTAGACAGATGTCGTTCGAGTTATGCAATGCCTTAGCTACATTTCAAAGGTGTATGACGTTTATCTTTGCAGACATGATTAAAGATATTTTGGAAGTCTTCATGGAAGATTTCTCTGTCTTTGGAGACTCTTTTGAGAAGTGTCTAACCAATTTGGACAAGGTACTCCAAAGATGTGAAGAATCACAATTAATGTTGAATTGGGAGAAGTGTCACTTTATGGTACAGGAGGGGATAGTACTTAAGCACAAAATTTCGCACCAAAGACTTGAAGTGGGCAGAGCAACGATGAAGGTTATAGAAAAACTTCCACCTCCAATTAATGTCAAGGGCGTGTGGGCATTCCTAGGCTATGCTGGGTTCTATCGTCACTTTATTAAAGATTTCTCACAGATTGCACAACCCTTGACAAACTTGTTAGTCAAGGATGTGTCTTTCCTTTTTGATAATAAATGTTCATCTGCATTCAATCAATTAAAGGAGGCACTAACATCAGCCTCAATTTTGATGCTACCCGATTTGACACTTCCATTTGAGATCATGTGCAATGCAAGCGACCAAGCTATAGGTTGCGTGCTGGGTCAAAGAAAGGATAAAAAGTTGCATGCAATTTACTACGCATGCAGAACACTTTCAAGATCTCAATTGAACGACACCACCACGGAAAAAGAATTACTTACAGTGGTGTATGCATGTGATAAGTTTTGTTCATAAAATTTGGGCTCTAAAGTGATCGTATTTACCGATCACTTTACACTTAAATATGTGTTTGCCAAGAAGGATGCAAGTTGAGACTTATTTGATGGGTGTTACTCTTACAAGAGTTTGATATAGAAATAAGAGATAAGAAGGGAGCGGAGAATGTGGTTGCGGACCAGTTATCACAACTAAAAGGAGGGGAATGTGAGGTAAGTGATGATGTCAACGAAAAATTCCCTGATGAAACCTTGATGCTTCTCAATAGCATGGCAACACCGTGTTTCGCAGATATCAAAAACTTTGTCGTCAGTGGTAAGATCCCTTTTAACTGTCATATCAATATAGGAAATTATTTTTACATAAATGCACCTAATATTTATAGAACGAGCCAATTCTATATAAAACTTGTGTCGATGTGCTGATGAGGCGATGTGTGCTAAAGGATGAGATGTTGGATATGTTAACATAATGTCACGCAGAACATTATGTTAGCCATTATGGGGGCAAACAAAACAGCAACTCGAGTACTCAAGTGTGGATTTTATTGGCCACATCTGTTTAAGGATGCTCAAGTTTTCGTGGCATAATGTGATCGATGATAGAGAGTGAGTAACATCTCCAAAAGAGACGAAATGCCTTTATCCAACATCTTAGAAGTCGAAGTCTTCGATGTGTGAGGCATCGACTTCAAGGGTACTTTCCTATCCTCTATGGGAAACATATACATTTTAGTGGGGAGGACTACATATCTAACCGGGCCAAAGCTATGACATCTCCAACTAATGATGGGAAAGTTGTATAAAAATTCATCAAGAAGATATTCAACTAATTTGGAGTGCCACGAACAATAATAAGCGATGGAGGAATGAATTTTTGTAATAGATCTTTTGATACTCTCCTAAAAAAATACAGAGTCCACTATCGAGTTGCCATTCCTTATCATTCACAAGTGAGTGGACAAGTGGAAGTTGTGAACTAAGAACTCAAATGAATTCTAGAAAGGACAGTGAATAATTATAGGAAGGACTGGGCATTAAAGCTAGATGATGCCTTATGGGCTTATCGAATCACTTTTAAAACACTTATTGGAATGACACCCTTCTGAATCGTATATAGTAAAGCTAGTCATTTTCCTGTGGAACTAGAACATCAAGCATATTGGGCAATGAAGATTTTAGATTTTGAATGGAAGCAAGCGGGTGAGAAACGACTTCTGCAATTAAATAAACTTGAAAAGTTTCGTTGCAATGTGTTTGAAAATGCCAAACTATATAAGGAGAAGGTGAAGAGATGGCACGAATCTCATCTTAAGCAAAAGGAATTCAAAGTGGGAGATGCAGTTTTACTATGCTATTTGAGTTGAGGCTGTTCCCAGGAAAACTTAAATCATGATGGAGTGGATCGTTTACAATCACCCGAGTATTCGTCCATAGAGCCCTCGAATTGGAAAATGCAAACAAAGAGACCTTTAAGGTGAATGGACATCACTGCAAACTGTATCTCAGCAGAGTGGTCTCGAAGGAAAAGGAAGTAATTTGTTTCCTTTCAGAGAACTAAAAACACCTCCTAAGATGCAAGGTCAAGCTAATGACCATAACTTAACACGTTTAATAGTTAGAATGATTTTTTTAGTTAGATTTGTTTTGAATTTTAAAAATAAGTTCTTAATGATTTGGAATGGTTTGGATTGCCAACTTTTTTATCCTTTAAAAGTAATTATAAGATAAGGTAGTAATTTCGGGCATCAAGTGCATTTGGTTTTAGACTTTAACGCTATCACCACCTCAATCGCCATGACGGGTTCTCATGCTCTAACCCTTATTTTTTCATTTCTATCTTTATTTTGTTCTTATTTTTTGTATTATTTTATTTTGATTCCCACTTTGTATGTTATTTGTCTTTCTCACAATAAGGACAATATGTTTTTCCAAATGTTGGGAGGGTTGAGTTACGTGCATTATATGTTTTTACTTTGACTATGAATTTTGCATATTATATGTTAGTTTTGTTTAGGATTTCATGATGTGACTTGTGTGAATGTGTTAATGGCTAGGACTTAACAGAATTGGTTTAGCTTTAAACAATTTTTAGGTTGCTAAGATTTATTAGTTTGTAAAATTAGTGTCCTATGTTGCTTTAGTTAAATATGCATGTTAATTAGGATATAAAGTTAGTTCATTCACCTAGGAATTTGACACATTCATTTATAATTTTAGGTCAAATAAATAAGTAGCATCGTTAGTATATTTTTATGAGAATGATTCGCTAAAGAAATGAGGTAGGTAAAACAATATATTAAAAAAGTGTATGTTTTTGTTTAATAAATAACTATTCTGTTGGCCTTTTTTTTAACAAATCGGGTTATGAATAGAGCTAGTAGCTAGTTCAGAATATGATATAGCTGAGAAATTGAGAGACATTCATCACAAATGTTTGCCTTCGTGTCAAAAGACAAGATTCATTTTAATAAAAATTAACAAAAATAGTGGGTTGTTTAATAAATCGCAGTGGTCTTTGTGAATAACATAACTTCTCATGAAAAGCTACTTAAGGATAGTTATAATTTTGATTGACTAACTAATTATCAATGTGTGTGTGCAATGATAGGAGTGAATGAATTTGATATTAAGTCTTGATTAGTATGTATATTTAGTCCAAAGTACTTAGACACAGATTTCATAAGTTAATAAGTTATAACAACTTGAAGGATTGTGTTTGTAGTTAAATTTGTTTTATGAAATTCAATGTCATTGTACCATTATTGCATATGTGTGTGTTGTTGTTTAGTGTGATTGTGTTTATGTTTTGTTTGTTTTGTTTTTACTTGAGGACAAGTAAAAGTTCAAGTGTGGGGATGTGATAGTTGTAGGTTGCAAGATATTTTAATAGGCATTTTAGTATGTTTTTAGTTGTTAATTAATTGATTCATACATGTTTAAGTTTAGAATTGTGTTAGTTGGTTAGATATTTGTGTTTTGAGTGTTATGTAGGTTAGAATGTTATTAAGCTTTAATTTTGTGTGTTTGAGGAACTTTGATGTGTTTTTTAGTGTTTGAGATTAGATATTGAAGAATGGAGAAGACTTGGAGGAAGCCCGGTGGAGGATCCAGGGCCACGATTGTGACAGAGGCTCTTTTAGCAACCCAAGATCGTGGCCTACGCGAGGACAAACGCTAGCCTCCTGAACTTAATTTTTTGCGGGTTATTTCAGACTTTTGGGCTTAGGTAAAACTTAGTTTTTACCCCAATTAGTAAAGGACTACATAAGACAAGAGAAATGACCTAGAAGGGGAGAGCCTTCGTTAGCCACTTTGGGAAAAAGCTAAGGAAGAGGAAGAATGAAGAGAGAGAAGGTAGAGCTTCAGCTACTGCTTCAACCTCTAATCCTCTAAGTTATCCTTTCTTCTTTTCTTCTTTTATTTCATTCATTTGATGTATGAGGTGGAATTGATGATGATAAACCTTGGTTTAAGGATGTTATAACTTCTTTTAAGGATTTATACTTGATTTAATGTTAATCTAGTTGCTTTTATTGTTAATGATACTAGGTGTTGTGATTATCTGTTGTAATTGCATGCTTCAATAATAAATTGAGAGAGTGAACCGAATCTAAAATGATTTGGTTGGTTAAAGAGAGTTAAACGATCTAACAGACCACTCAAATAATCAAATTGCTAATTATACGGAAAGAGGTCTTGTGTGAGGACCCGGTTGGAATGCTTAAGAACTAATTAGGTTGTGGGCTATTTTGTCAATTGAGAGATTACATATTTGTTAACTTAATTTAATTAGGGTTTATGATTTAGGGCTTAGTAATTACAACTCGAGAGAGACTAATCCACCATTCGAAAGTCTAAGACTGATACCGTATTAACACAAAAGTGTCTAAGTTAGCATTGATGATAAGATAAATTTCCTTTCTCATAATTTGTTAATCTTCCTTGTTTGAATTTCAATTGTCAATTGATGGTGCTCAAATTTGCTTTCTTGCATTAATTTAGAATTCTCATTTCAATCATTCCATGTTCTATTGTTTTCTTTTCTGTTTAGTTTTTATCTTCATTTTAACTACACTTTTAGGCCTTAAACAAACTAGGATTCGATTAGTTCACTAATTTCTAATGGGATCGACACCTCATATACTATGCTATGATCTGTGCACTTGCAGAATATTGAGGTTTTATCATATTAAAGCTTGCTCAACATTAACCACATCTCTAAAAAAACTCACTAGAAAGAGAAAAAAATATTAAACGAAGGGACATTGGTTGATCATAAAAAGATATTAGCCAACCAATATGAGTAAATGGTCGACTAGAACTTCAACCAGACGATGAACACACTCAATGGGACTAGAACTTCAACCAGACGATGAACACACTCAATGGATAGATAAAATTGATAACTTAAGGAGAAAATTGGTTGACCACACTCTGATATAAGTTGACCAATATATCTTGAACAATTATGATAAATCCTCAAAGCTTAAATGAAAACATTAAAACACATAATTGATCACCTAATAATCAATAAAGAATGAAGAAAATCGCATCAAGGGATCCTTATCATACAAAATACACAATTCTTTTCTAATTTTGTAAAACCTATCCTTATTCATTAGTTTATTGAAAATATCAACCAATTTCTAACTTAATAACCCTGTTTTACATATAATCTCTAAGTATAGATCTTAAGATCCATGTTATACTTCTTTTTAAAACATGTTCAATTTCTTTTTCATAATGCCAATCAATCATTCATCACTAAGGAGACTCAATTTGACAAATAAATGTAAGAGTGATGTAGCACACCACCCTCGCGGGGCACGGACTCGGATATCACCTTCGATGTCTTATTCGAGTCCAGTGGGAGTGGGGTGTTACAGATTTGACATATTTTTAAACCATGAACTAATAATTATCCCTTATTAAAAATCATCTATGATATGATTCAAATGACGTTTCTTCTTGAATTTCTAATCCATTATAAGCATCTTATCTTTATCTTCCTCACTTAGTCAACATTTGGTTATTTTAAAAGGTCTTAGTGATCATACCTTTTTCATTTTAAATGCTAATTTCTCTATATCCTACATTAACATCTTTAAAATTTTCTTAGAGGAAAGGTGTTCAGGTATGAAAACATATATAAACTCTTTAA
The DNA here is from genome assembly GCA_025629805.1 of Erythroxylum baracoense. NCBI lineage: Eukaryota > Viridiplantae > Streptophyta > Magnoliopsida > Malpighiales > Erythroxylaceae > Erythroxylum > Erythroxylum baracoense. Next base: position 25,820,088 of record JAOTAY010000007.1, read on the forward strand.
TATAGAGAATCTTCCTATTAATTAGTCTATATACTTTACGAAAATAACCAAGAAAAATATGCCTTTAGCATTCATTATTCACATACCTTTTATTTCTTTTCTATAAGAAGAAACCATCACTTTGTTTTAAGTACCCAAATAAACTTGGGTCATTGATTATTAGTCTCCTTCTTAACCTATACTTTTACAAGTTTATTTTTTATTCTTTATTTGAATGAGGTCTAAAGGAGTATGAGTAAAATTATATGTTGTAATGTGTCTTTGCATAAAAATTTATTCATATTCTTTCCTTGAGTTCTAGGCCTAGATTGCGAGGCATGCATGAAAACATGAGACTTAGTTTTAGAAGATGCCTTAGAAATATGGCATATCAATGTGATTTATGCTTATGCTTAGATGTGGATGCTCCATACTTATTTGTCACATTAAGCAATGATTCTTCTCTAATCAAATGCTTTTCTTTAATGAATATATTTTTAGTATTGGTTAAACTCTTATAATTATATCTAATCTCTTGCCTACTATTTGAACTCTTTTAAGTTCCTAACATGCTTTTAGGTTTCTCACTTTCCTTTATAAATTTAGACAATGAGTTCTTGAAGGTAATGACCTTTTTTTATTTCTTTGTTCACATGATTTTAAGCATCTAGATTATGATTATCAACAATGGCTACACTCTTGAATGCTTAATGTTATGCAATTTACTCTTCATTTTTACTTGTGTATGCATATAGATTCTTTTGAGCTTCTTTGAGTTTAAAAAATAACCTCTTCATTTTCATGCTTATAATTTCAAGGCTATCAATTAGTTAATTATATGAAAATTTAACATCAATACCTTTATCATAAAATTTAGAGTTAAAAAGTACCTCATCATCATCTTTAGCCATAAAGTACATGAGCTACATCTCCTTTTGAATATTCACTCTTGAAATCATTTGTATCATCCGAAGTGGTGGCTTTAAGGCTTGGTTTGGGGAGGCGGTGGCAGTTGATAACCTGCTAAAATCAACCTGCTGAAATGATAAGTACTTATTCTCAATAAGTACTTATGTGTTTGGGATTGCTGTTTTGATAACCGTTGAAATGTAAAAATAGGTGTTTGGCAAGTGCGGTTATGATTGCTGAAAAGAGATAAAATGACTAAAAAGTTCATTGATTTAATAAACTATGAATTGTTGTATAAATAATTAAAAAATATATTATTAGTCATATAAATTTAAAATTATAAATAATAAAATAAGAAAATATAAATTAAATAAATTTAGTAAATAAACTATTTCATAAAAATATATAATTAATCATATTAATTAAGAGTATAATGGAAAATAATACTTGTAGTGAAGGTTATTAATGGAAAGTAAAATTTCTACCACAGAAGCAGTTTCCTATCATAACCCTCTTTCTACTTATTGATTTCTGCGGTAGCACCGCATTTTTTTCCAACCTCCAGTTGTTCACCGCAGATCTAAACATGTGACTACGTTTAAAAACTGCGGTGAATAAGTATTTATCCCCATCGCACCGTAGATCTAAACGCAGCCTTAATGGTCTTTCTTTAAGTTAAAGAGTGAGCAACGTGAGTGAGGGATGTGTGGTGAGTGGTAGTGACACATGTCACTGCCACTTGTCACCTTCCCATGGTCCCATTTGGACCACTTTCTAATAACTAGTCTATTTAACTTCAATTTCTAATCCAATTATCTCCCAAATTTCAATGACATATGTCATTAAATTCCAACGTCATTTATAAAAATTTTCACTGTCATTTGACTCTTAATTATACTTCCATTTATCAATTGTCCTACCACTTGGTCTTTTTTCTAGTCCAAAATTACTAAAAAATTCAAAAATTCCTTAAATTTCACTAAAATTTCTAAATCAATAACTATACACACCAATTCAATTTTCAATACATATAAACCGCATTTCATATCAAAAATCTCATTTATAAATCAATTATACCCAGAAATGTCAAATAAGTGCATGAACAATTTATTGTAATGTGTGAAATAATTCAAATTCACATGCATGGATGCTAGATTATGCATAAGCATGAAATGCATTCCCCCAATTTTCTCATTGATCTATCTCTCTTGTATAATATTCTAAGGTTTTAACCCTTTGTATGGAAACGGGATATTATAGGCATTTTTCACGAACAAGCTTGAGTATGCTAGAGCCATTGTTGAATTCTTAATGCAAAGTGGATACACAATGGCTCTAGTAGACTCAAGCTTGTTCGTGAAAAATGAGAATGGAAAGTTGGCAATAGTGCTTTATATGGATGATCTTATCATTACTGGTGATAATGAAAAGGAAGTCTAGCATATTTGAAGTAATCTCTTAATGCGCTTCCAAATGAAGGAACTTAGTGAGTTGAAGCATTTCCTTAGACTTGAAGTAGAACAAGTAAAAGAAGGATTATTTTTGTGCCAACAAAAATATGTTAAGGACTTGTTGCATAAGTTTTGAATGCTTGACTAGAAACTAGTTTCCACCTGATAGCTTGTAGCTAGCTACCAAATAACAAATTCCTAACTACCAAACTAGGTAGTAAATGGCGAGCTAGGGTCGAACCATAAAGAACTGGGATGTAAATGTTATTTCAAATGTTGCAAACAAAAGAAAACAAAACACCCTGAAATGATGAGAACGAAACAGCTACGATGCAATGAACATAAACAAAAGACAAACACAAAGCAAATTTAGAAAAGGCTAATAGCAATGGTAAAGAATTAGGTTGGAGATATCTTCGGGATTCAGAGATGTTCATTGACCCTTGAAACTAAATAAAAGGTACTCTCATCATGCAGTTAGCATATGGACTCGATTAAGCTCTCGACCTTAATTTATTTAAAATAAGCAAAACTAATCAGCTCTAGAAATGCCCCGATCTCCACTATAACCTAGAGTAGGCTTTCTGAGTTCAATAGTGAAGATGCATTAGGTACTAAGAAAAAACTAACTTAGGCCACCTATTTATAAACTCGGAAGGTGTAACCTAAAGGTATGGAATCCTAGATTAGTTGATTAAGTATCCTAACAAATTCAACTAACTTATTGGTACTTCCGGGAATTGTTATTGACTATTACATATCACATGATCAACCCTAGTCTTTGGATTAGAAAGTTACCTAAAGGGTGATCAAGCCTATAAGTAACTCATAATTTATGAAATTTATCCTAAATCCTAAACAAACCTAGACTAACAAGAATTTAAGATAAGTTCAACTCCATTCTCACAATTTCTATCCCTTCATCCTTATAATATCTCCAAACCCTTAAGTAATATAGCCACACGTGTTCATATTAAGCAAAGTAGACATTAAAAAACAAAACTCATACTTTAATTAAATAAAACCAAAGCTGAAAATTATAAACAAATTAATGAAAATCAAAATTCAACACTAACTTAATAGAAATCAAAACTCTTTATGCTAACAAATAACTAATCATAACCCAAATTACAAAATCTAAACTAATTACATCGAAATAAAACTTCCAACACACATAACTTACACAAAAACCCAAATTAATTGATCATGAATCTAAGAACATGCATAAATCCTAACTATTAATCACAAATTAATCCAAATCATCACAAGTAAGCAAAAACTATAACATAAACCATTAAACATTTAAATACCAACAAGTTCAGATTTGAAAAAGCACATAAATAAGCTCAAACAACCAAGATTAAAGCTGGAAATTGAGGGAATAAACATCCATTAATATAACATAAAGAATCTTTACAAAATTCATTAAGTTCATTTATAGAATCCATCAAACATTCATTCTAACATTCTAGAACATGTAAAAATATGATTAGCACTAAGAAAACTTTAAACTAATGGAATGAATGAAAATAAAGAATTGAAGCTGAAAGAGAATAGCTAAGCTTATGGAAAATAACAAAAACTTTTCTGCTGGTTCCTCCTCCTTAGAGCTTTCCAAAAATGGCAGATTTTGAGAGCTCTTCTCTCTTCTTGGAGTTTTCCTAAAAATGGCAGATTAGAGACTTCCTTTCTAGGTCATTTCCTTTTCTTTATATATTATTTTCCATTTATGGTAAACTCTAAGGTTTTTCTATGCCTAAAAGGTCAAAAAAATCCCTCAAAAACTCGAATCCGGAAGCGACCCTTGTCTATTTACGCGCAGGCCACAAGTGGCCTTTAGTGCACAATTGAGGCTAGTTTATCTGCTCTCTGTCACAATCGTTGCTGACTCCCCAAGATCGTGGCCCTGTGCTCAAGCTTTTATCACGATAGTGGCATATTTGCCACTATCATGGCCCAGGGTTTTTTCCCGGGTCTTCTTCAATTCTCCTCCAAATGCCCTTGATGGTTTCTCCTCCATGGATGGCTCTCCAAACTTTGTCAAACTTCTTCCTTTTAGCATATATTTGTGTTTAATCCTTTAATTTGTACGTAAACATAAAATGCACACAAATTGAGTATTTAAGGTTACTGAATGTACTTAAGGTTTTGTTCTACTTTAAGATTCGGCATTGGTGCCATCTTTACTTCTAATTTACTAGTAATATTTAATCTTGTCGTAATTGGATGCTACCTTGTATCCCTTTTCGATTTTTTTGTTAATTCATTTACTTTCCAAAAAATAATAAAATATTAATAACACAAAATAGAAAAAATGAAATGCTTACAATATCCAATTTCTTTTAAGTTGTTATTGTGTTAAATTAAGACCATCCAATATATAGCCTAATTCTCTCATCATATCTTAATCTGATCCTAAATACAAATATAGAACTTTTGATGGATTTATCATAAATTTTTCTTTTCTTTTCTATAAAATATTTTAAAGAATAAATTGTTTGATAAAAATTGTTTCTAATAAGATTTTGGTCTAATATGTTGTCAATTTTGATTCTTCTTTTTCATAAAATTCTGTAAAAATAAGTTTACATTATTTAAAATTTCCAAATCTATTAGCTTATTTTTGTCTATTGGAGACATTGTCTTGAGCAGTATAATCCAAAAACAATTTTCCAATTTTGTCTTAGTCAAGGGTAGATCAATCATTTCTATTATTTTTCCATCTATGATCTAATGTTTATTCATAATAAATTAAGAGAATATTCAGAATATTTGAATCATTTAAGAGATTCTATATTTAGACCCAAATACAATGTCGACAATCGAAGTAAACATATTTGTAACAAAATTTATATTAGCATATATTATATAACTTTAAATTTTTCTTTTTGTTCTTTTTATGTATAGGTTTGTAACATACCACTCTCATAAAGCATATGCCCGAATGTATCAACGAATATTCGAGAACATACTCTACGAGAATGGCACATTAAGATGATAAAAACAACTCGTTATAATTTTTCAAGCGTCAAACACATCTTAAACAAACTAATATTCATTTTAACCCTTTTTTTTAAGGAACATATCCAATCATAAATGTCATTACATTTCAGAATTCACACATGCAATATACAACAATTGATAAATACAATTCTTGGTATAAAATAGCTGAAGACATTTACAGGTATAACTAATCCTGACCACTAGCTTATGTCTAAATGTAGTTGCTACTTCAATTAGACTAATTAGATCTCTTTTGAACCTGAAAGGCAACGTTGCAATTTTGATGAATTTGCAAACTCAGTGAGTGAACCATCATCGATGTGCTCACTCATATCAGAACACAAGGACAATTCACATTCAAATTCATGAGCAAATCATATCATCAAATAGTGAATAATTCATCATATTTTATGATGCTTCAATAAGTACAACTTATATACAATATTTCGCATCACTATTACAGAATAATCCAATAATTGAATTCAATTATCCATATGATACATATCAAGTTGTATATGCAAATGCACATGTGACTCCATTCATTTTTTACTTTATTGTGACCGAATGCCTATTTACTATCCTGTATCTATTGTGGATACCAGGCTGATTTCATATACTATACTGTACCCATTATAGATACCGGGCTCATTAATAACTGAACATGTAGCTTTTGTGCACATTTTTTAAATTTAAACTCTTTTTCACTGCTCACTCCGGTCACAACTCCTTAATCTAATCATGCATTTCAATGTGATGCATCATTCCATATACCATTTTTCATTACCTTTCATTCCTGTGAGCATGTCACAAATATGAGATTCATCAAATCTAAGTCCAGCAATTCACATTCAATTGCTCACACGTTTCATATTCCTTCTAGAATTTCACATTCAATTGTTCTCACATTTTATATTCAGTATACATATTAGACAGAAACACAGATAATTAAGTTTACACATTTTTCCATATTCACATACTTCTAGTACAATCCCAAATATTGAACTCCTCAGACCATCAATGTCTAGAATTATCATAATCATATCAATAATAGTTCAATCTCTAAAGGTAATCGAAAACAATTTAGTCATAGTGAGTAAACATCTAGATTAACTCACAGTATGCTCCAGATAAGCTATTGCCTTCATAATCTGGCAATGTTTGGACGTTAACAATCAATTTGTGTTTTTATCTTTAAGCAATACAGACATATTTCATGATATCAATCATTCATATGAATATATAACATGTTTGAATGCATGCCCAGTTGACCTTCCGGATATGTATCCTTATTCGCAAATCTTGATTATACTTATTAACTTTCAGATCATTCAAACTTTGTAGCTTGTATATTACCATTTTGCAATTTACGCTTATATCTTAAGTAAGCTTGATTTATTAATCACATACATTCATATAATTATCCAACTCTCACTAACAATTACTTCTTGTTCTCCCATATTCATTCATTTATACCTACTACACATTACTCATATCCTTTGAATCATATTTGTATTCATAAGAACATCTTAATTCCTTTAATAACTCATAATTTCCATATTTTAGTACATTGATATCAAATAATCCATTCCTTAAGTTATAACATCAATTAACAACTTAAACTTATCAAACACTTAACCAACTAATTCCCCATCAAATTAGGTTTATTTTAAGCCTCAATCAAGTCCAGATGCATCAAGATAAAGTGACTTATACTTGGTTGGTTCAAGAATCACACAAAATAGCATTTTAGGCATTTCCCACGATTGTGTATGCTGCTCCCACAATTGTGTATACAGCATACATGATCGTGGAATGAGTGAACCGAAAGTTCACCCTCTAATTCCTTCAATTTTTTTTCCAGATTTTAACATCTTTATACTAAACTCAAAACATCTTCTTAATAGTCCATCGATTATATCTTAATTAGACCTTAATTATACTCCAATTCCTCATCAATGTCATCTCTAATTCCAACTCAAAATTATTCAATTGGCTGCTCACAAATTATTATCTTTCATGTATCAAAACCAAAACAAAAACTATCATTCACTATTATGCATATAGTCTTAGTTCTTTCCCAATTCAAGAACACTACATTAACATCTTTCTTTAGCATAAATTCACATTCTTTATACTTCAAATCCTAGTCCAAATCATTGATATAATAACCTATAATCCATGATTTTTATACATAAAAAACAAAGCATAAAAGCATCCAAATTCGTCCAACATATTTTAGCACACTTCATCATCAACATCATATACATTTCTTTCCAATTCAATCATCCTTATCATTATATTAAAACATGACATAAAGATCAAATTTCTCCTTACTTGTTAAGCTCAAATTACTCCTCAATACATCTAATTAATCTATCCCTCAATGCAAGCAAGATCATCGCAATTTCAAGGTGAAAATGAGTTAGTTTTCAGTAAGGATAAAGGACATCAATAAGCTGGTTCTTTGGATGTCTTGTTAAGGATAAAAGTATAGGTTTGATATAGCAATTTATCTAGATTTAACCAAAATATAGAGAGATGAGTAGAAGCAAATTTCGGTGGAGAGACAAAAATGAAGACAACCGAAACCATCCCTGTTGTAGTTTAGTTTAACTATATACAACGTGTCTTCATTTAACCTTTACATATGTCATTAGGCATGTAAGCCATTTTCCCTCTAAATATGTTGCCATATGTCACATAGTAATTAGTAAATATGTCACTTAATAATTGGTTCCATTTGTCAGTTAGTTACTATTCCATTTCTTACTCATTTATCGATGCCAAATGTCACTCTATTTATAGGCTTAGTCATCCTAATTTTTCATGTGTCAATTTGTCTTGTCACTTGGAATTTTTCCTAGTCCAAATGTACATATTAATTCACCAATCTCCCAATTGTAGCAATTGATTCCAAGTTACTAATTATAATCCATCAATTCTTTTCATTAGTAAACCAAAGTATAAGATATTGGAAATGCACATTCATTTTAGTTTCATACCCCGGAATATGTCAATTGAGTTCAATTTGTCTAACTCACAATTCATGTATGTATGCTAATATTATGCATTAGAATACAATCATAAAAGCATGTAATAAATATACCAAATTCATTCTACATGATGCCACTTATATGACCTAATAATCTAACACTTTAAATCCTTCAACAATTTGAGACACGGATACTACAACTCCCCCCCCCCCCGACATTTCGTCCTCAAATTTCTTAACTAACTGATTCCACATAGTAATTTATCTTATGTTTTTCTCAATATCCCAATTGACTTCTTCTCTCTAGTGATTTTCTCCAATCATTTGATTCCTCAGATTCCTCAACAGTTTATTCGGATGTCTGACCATTTTTACTGATTTCTCCATATAATTTAAATTATTTGCAATCTTAACTGCCTGATCTAGTAACACATACATCAAATCTAACTTGTACCTCCTAAACATATTGTGCGCCTATGTTCCTCTAGCAATAACAATTGTGTCATCTCAAATTCAAGAACCCAATAATGTAGTTTGGATACTTTACAAAAAACAAAATACATGCACTCTCTATAGTATATTTAACTTCTCGCACCTAAGTCTTATATCTATTCGAATCCAATATTTACTTCTAATTCGTTCAATTTTCATTCATTCCTAGAAATGGAACATTTAATGTATATGTTCGGTGAAAGTCTTTGTAAAAATATTTCTCTCCAAATTTACTTGTATTTTTCGCAAATTCTTTCTCAGTCGACTATGTTCATTGTTGCCTTTCAACCATTCATAATATCTCAATAATATCAATTACTATCATATCTTACATGATTGGAATATTCTATATATTAATGCTCAATAAAGTAGTAGGCATGTTCGTTTACTCTTATGCTTTGGTATGTACCATCAAGATCATTACATCTTATCCAGAGATTTATTTTCGAAAAGTCACCAATTAATATCTTAAGTTGATGATACGTTGATCTTAATTGATTCTAGAAAACATTTGACTATTCTATAATTATACAAAAATTACTTCTCCTTAGTAGTTACCATTTCATTACATCCACATAGATCCATGCTTCCACTGCACTACTCTGAGTCATCTCAGAATTTTAACTGTAGGATCTAAGACTTAAGAGAATTCAATATGTTATAGATCACTCCTTGTACTATATCCAAGCATATAATACATATGTGCTTAGTAACATCATTTGCCAAGGTAACCACATTATCGGATGTGCATTCATAATAACTGATCAACTTAATCTTAAGGACTTCTACATATATCTCCATCATTTATTTCATCTTCCAGTTATCATTTATTTCATCTTACATATGTATGTTCTCAATCAATTCAAAAATATAAGATACGTAACCATCATGAAATTCTGATCTCAAATCCACTGATATAACCTTATATTAAATCATAAACTTTCAAAATGGTACCTAAACATCAATTCCAATTCCAAGTTCAATATCCCAAATGATAAAAAAAAATTCTTTTAATTTTACTTGTACACTCTAAATCTTCTCATTTCTATCTATATCTCTGTTTTTTCTCAGTCAATCCACAAAAATGTATTCACATCCATATTAATTCAAAGGTTTACAATCATAACGTAATACTGATTTCGTATTCGCTGATATAACCACAAATACAAATACACTGAGTCTATATCTAACATATTGAACCTATTGGATCGGAAAATAAAATATGCAAGATTTGGCTAAAACGGTAGATTTCAAAACTTTTTTAGAAATCAAAGCACAACAGAAGCAAGATAACCAAATGAACATGCCAAGCCATACATGATATGGTATATGGAAAATAATTATCATAAGAATAAGATGGAGGTTATATTACTGACTCCTTTGCTACAGCTTTAACTCCTCACTGTGCTATCCTCTCCTTCTTCTTATATCCTCTCTTAGCTTTAGCCTTCCTTTTGAATCCTTTATTTTGTCAATGTATCCTCTCTTTGTTATTGTATCCTCAACCAATCCGATCTACCATTTTTTCTTCTTGAATAACTTAGTTAACGAGATTCTTTGGTGGGAAAGGAGAAGAAATATTTGGAGGAGATTTTTCTTAAAAGAAAGAAGCCAAAGATGAGACACCTCTCATGCAAATGTCGGCCAACACATGCAACAAAGGAGAGAGAGTCCAAAAAATGCAAGAACACCTCTCTAGCACCTTGTCAATTTCAGTTATGCATGAAAAGAAAGAAGAAGTGGAAAGCATCCAATGCATCACTTCATTCTTTAATC
>JAOTAY010000007.1:25830789-25882747 GCA_025629805.1 Erythroxylum baracoense
TATTAGTCATATTAATTAAGAGTATAATAGAAAATAATACTTGTAGTGAAGGTTATTAATGGAAAGTAAAATTTTCATCGCAGAAGCAGTTTCTTACCTCAACCCTCTTTCTGCTTATTGATTTCTATGGCGACACCGTAATTTTCTTCAACTTTCGGTTGTCCATCGCAGATCCAAACATATGACTGCATTTTAAAAATGTTGTGAATAAGTACTTATTCTCACCGCACTACAGATCCAAACGCAGCCTAAGTGTCTTCTTTTGCTTTTTTCCCTTTTTCCCTACTTGTTATTTCTCTCATAATTGTCATTTTCTTTAAAAAGGGAGTATTGAGACTTTATGTGTTTGGATTTTCTACATTCATAATAAATAATTTTATTCGTTTGCATTTTGAATCTAACTTACCACCCTTGAAGTTCTTTCATTTTTAGGAGTTCTTCTTGATCAAGAATTTTTTGAATTTTTTAGTGATTAGGGCAATATCTTCCTATTGACTTTCACTAGTTGATATCTCTTTCTCTTTACGTGATTCTTCCTTTGAGACTTTGAATGCTAAGTTTTTTTTAAAGCGTTGTTTCTTCTTATGAGTCTTAAAGCCTCACTTTGCATACCAGGATAGTCTAATAAGCTCCTTTAATTGTAGTGTTATTAGATCTTTGACTTCTTATATGACTATCACTTTAACTTCCTACATCTTCAAGAGTGACTTAAGCAACTTTCTAACAATTTCAATATTAATACAGGTCCTTTTAAGATCCTTGAGAGTATTAATAATATTAATAAATCTAGTGTTTATTTTAAATAGATTTCATCATACTTCATTTGAAATAATTCATATTGGTGGATTAACATGTTCACTTTGCTCTCCTTAACTTAATTTGACCATTTATGTGAAAAATTTAATATATATCAAATTTTAGAAGTCATTTCACATATAAAGCGAATTCATTTCTTCATAATGCACACAATAAGATATGTATGACCCTATTATTCAATGAAATCGATCTCTTACCTTGAGGTTCTCATTCTTTCTTTAGCTTGGGGACCTTTTGGTTATCTATGATTTTCATAGGTATAAGGGAGATATTTAAAACCATTTCTCATAGGTCTACGCTTTTGGACTTTAAAATGATTTTAATTTTTGTTTTCTAATAGAGAGTCATTTCCATAAAAAGAAAAAAAGAGTTCTACTAATGTTTTGTTCCTCTTGGTTGAATAATGATAATAATGCTCCTAAATATGTCACAATGACCTCAATTATAAGATTTTGTTTGAAATAATAGCCTAATAGACTCATTTTGATACCATTTATTAGTCCTTAATGACACCTAAAAAGGGAGGGGATGAACTGGTTGTTGATAAATTTTAATCAAAATATTTACTAAGTTAGTGTATTAATCAACGCAACTTATAAAAGATTAAAATATGATATAAAATAATGAATTTCAATAATGCACTTAAACAATAATGTAAAAAGGAGTAGGGAAGAAAAACACAAACCAATTTATAGTGGTTCGACAAATAATTCTTACCTGCATCCACTTTTAAGGTTCTTATTAGAATTCCACAATAATTTTTTGAAGGTGAATAATAACCTTTATATAATTATAATCTTTCTCAACAATGAATAGGAACCTCATTGCTACTTGGAACACTCTTAAATACAATATACAAGACCCTAATAGAAGGTCACAACTCAAAATATCTCACTAGGATATAAACCAAAACTTACTCACTTAAATATGAGATAATTGATCCTTAAATTCTTAATAAACACTTACAAAATACCTATAACATATCCAAATACTTTTCAATATAGGAACTAATGATAAAACGTATATTTATAGAATTTTGGAACCTATGCTAACCATTTGAGCCAAAACTAGTCGTTATAATGGTTAGTTCCAACATTCCGATCAACCACTAGGTTATATTGGTCAACTAATGTACATTCAATGCACATTATTCACTAGTTATTGCATATTGGTCGACCATCAAGGCATATTGGTTGATTGATGTGCCAATAAACTCTCATTTTACACATTAGCTTATATTGGTTGACCAGTCTTCTCAAACACGTGATTTTAACAACTCCAAGTGATCATACTTAACTTATTTAATGCAATTGTAATTAAAATAACTTTCAAAATATTCTACAATAGTATTTGAAAGATCAAAAGACTTTTCTTTAAAACATAAATGTTTTAATGTCTCTTAAAGAATGAAAAGATACATGTTACAAAGTAAGATAAAATGGTTACACATAAACCTTTAAGATTATTAGAGTAACAAAATCAAATTATAATTAGTATTTAAAAAATATAATAACCTTGATTTTCCTTTATCTGTTTTTGTTCTTGTCTTGATCTTCAATTTAAAGGTGACAACTTTATCTTTTATTTATCTTCATTGTGAAGTATCTTCTTTCATTATGCATAGTTATTTCTTGTTCTTGCATAATTTCTCGTCAAAATAATAAACTCTTTATTAGTATCAATGATTCGTTATTATCAAAACATCGATTGAAATCTCTTCTAGTTTAACAAAAACTTTTAAAAATTAAATACTAAATTAATAAAAAAAGAGATTAGACAATTATGAATTTATTATTTCGTTTTATTCAATAAGACTATATTCACCATTTAAATATTATTAACATTTTCATTAATAAATTATCCATTCTTATATAAGGAAATATTTTCTATGTTTAGGTCAGTTAGTTATACTTTTTATTTAATTGTTACAAATGTATAAGTTTTCAATAACTAATGGAAGAAATTCTTTCTTTTTTATTTTAAACAAGGTAAATTAAAAAAAACTATGTAATATGATATTAGAATTTTAGATTATAACAAGTGTAAGTTATGGACTTTATTTGTAACAATTAAGGAGTTAGCTAAAATTCAAATCCCTTATCTTTTTCTATAAGATAGCTTTTTATCACTGGACATTTACATTTACATTTACATTTACATATTATTATAATTTTCACCATGAGATTTAAATATTATAAATATTATTATAATATATGAATGACAAATTACACATGGAACTTATATGAGTGAAATATTACATAAAATTTTTTATTAATTTTTATTTTGTTTTAAAGAATAATCGATGTAAAAAAGAATATTATAGTTCAATATAAAATATAAGATATTAAGTTACAATTTCATTTTTGGCCATAAATTATGAGAATTTTGCATAAATTTTTAGGTTTAGTTCTATATTTGTTACTTTTGAGAGAATAAGTTTATTCTTATCATTTTTATTTTTATCACACTATTTATACTTATTCTTACTGTCAAACAAAAGACGTTTGGTTTCACTTTTATTTTTTGTTATACTATTTTAATTTTAATTTTAATTTCTTAATTTTAGTTTGCATTTAAAAATAAAAATCTTTTAGGTTATTATTTTTAATTTGGTTATTTTTTGTTACTTTTAATTTAATATTAAATAAAAATTTAGAGATAAACTAATTTTATGTATTAATTAAGTAAACAATTTTATTTGGATATTGTATACAAATTTACCAATATATATTATTAAAGTTTATTATATTTGACTTAAAATAAAATAATTAGAGATTATAAATGTTTTACAAAGTAATATTTATTTTAATATGTATTTAATTATTAGAACTAATTTTATGTGAAATTTATATATTTTTATATATTTTAAATTTAAAATATATTCATTAAATAATTATCAAACATTTTATTTTAAAAATTATAAAATTTTAATTAATTAGAAAAATTAAATTAGATTAATAGTTAAATTATATTTATCCTAATTTTTTTAATAATTAATGTTAAAAAATTAAATAAGATATATTTAGTTATTGATAAATTAGATTATGAAAAAATAAAAATAGTTTATATATTTTTTAAAAGTTATAAAAGTGCGTTGAGTACATAATCCAGCGGGTCATAATCCGAAACGCTGCGTTTAACTCTTACATCCGGCTCCTGCCAAAATTTGAATCTGAAAAATGCTCCAAGAATTTTATTTTCATTTCAATCAAGATTTACGCAATCCATAGCCTGTAATTTTGCTTTTGATTGTAAATTCATCGTTTGTTTATCGATTTGGGGCATAAGCGTATACGAAACTACGCCGAATTGATTTTAATGGCATCGACGTCGGGCGGGGCGGGGTCTGTTCGAATGAGTCCCGGTGCCCGGAAGCCGAGGATTCTATTGGCCGCCAGTGGAAGCGTAGCGGCCATAAAGTTTGGGAATCTCTGCCATTGTTTCTCTGAATGGGCAGAAGTGAGAGCAGTTGTGACCAAGGCTTCGTTATTCTTTATCGACAGAACATCGCTCCCTAGAGACGTAATCTTTTACACTGACGACGATGAGTGGTCCAGTTGGAACAAAATTGGCGACAGCGTCCTTCATATCGAGCTCCGGCGGTGGGCTGATATCATGGTTATTGCGCCATTATCAGCAAATACTCTTGCCAAGGTAATATCAACTTTTCTTCTATACTAGAATTAAGCTCTCGTTCTTTTTTTATTTCGTCTCACTCTTTGATTCTGATTCTGGTTGTTCTAGATTTATGCAAAATTACTCTTTCTAGTTGTCAAATCTTCTTGCAATTCTTGCATTGCACTGTAAAATTACACTGATTTTCTTAATTGCCGACTCTATAACCGTCAAGATAATCAGAAGCTGCCTGTCAACGTTCTGTTACATTAAAATCTTGAACAGATATACAGAAGATTTTCCTTTTGACGCTCTGTATCCCAATATTTTGATAAACTGGCTCAAAAGTAGTATTCATTGGAGAACTAAAAACCGTCTGTCTGAAGCATTTGAAGCTCAATCGAATCACCGTAAGGACATGGCATGGCATACTTGGGAGCAGCAATTCAAAGAATCAACGCTACTTCAACTTAGGGAATATGAGCAAAAATAGAAAAGGGGCATTAACAGAACCAAAAAACCCTACTTATCCGAAGTTTTCATCATTCTCCAGGCTTAGTTCAACGTCTGTATCTTCTGTTGCTGTCACAACCGTCATCGCAGACCCGCAAATGACCTGAAATTTGAAGAGGATGTCCTTATGTTATGTAGTTCCCCAATATCACGGGTAGAAGTTCACACTAAAGTTACGACTTATATATCTAAGCTTGTTGAAGGTTTGAAACAATTGGTCATGTGTGATGAAGTGAAAAGGTTTAGAAGACTCTTGATCTAACTGTGGATCCACCAACTAGAATGGTTGAGATTATGGGCAAGATTAATTGTTCAAGGGAATTGTTTCTCTATACTGGAATTTAGAGAATAAAATTTGTGCATTGTTGATAAACAGAAAGGTTCTAGAGTATACAACGGCTCTAAGGGATACAGCTGCAAAAGATAATGTCCGTAAGTGTCAAATTGATCTTGATGATAACATTATCTTAGTTATTGACTCCCTAGATGTGGCAACTTAAAAGGCTTCCCCAGCTCAACAGATGTAGTTTCCAAGATTTCAAATTGAGTTGCAATGGCTTTTATAGAACGTACTCTAGATAGATGAAACTTTGAAAACATAGGAAATAATTGTTTCATAGAGTTTGCACTACAAGAGATCCTCTTCTCAATATCTCCATGCTGCAATGAAACCAAATTTATGCATGGTGTTGATTCAGGAAATGTTTTCTGATGAAATTATTGGCATTTCTTCATCAAGGGTAACATATACTGTTGAAAACTCTGTTCATGTTGGTGTGAAGGGAGAGAGAAGCAATGGAGGAAAGGATCAAAATAAGGTTTTAACAGTAGAAGCCCCTCTGTTTTTGGAGGTAGTAATTTGTCACAGGGTGATGCCAAAAATGACAGAAAAGAAAAGTCAAAACTTAAGCAGAAGAGTGGTCAAGTCCCATCTTCGCAAAATATATAGTTGGTACTGATACTTGGACAAAAACATTCTGGTTTTCATTTCCATCCTTATGGACAAGGTTGTTAAAAGAGGAGATGTCGATACGTATAAAAGAGTATAAAATAAACATATTACGTGCCTAAAATTTTATTAGTCATTAAAGAAATATAAAAATTGTGTTCAAGATTTGAAGTGCGTCGATTAACATAGATTTATTCTTGATTCTTCTTTCTTCTCTTTTCTCTACCTTCTCTTTTTTTTTTAAATATTTTAAAATTATATTTTTCTCAGCCCTTCTTGTATCTTTCTTATTCCTTCAATTCTTAATACAATAATTTTAAAAGTTCATTTTGACCGTATCAAACTTTGAACATGTCTACTTATAGTGAAAATCAGCTTTTAAAGTTATATTATTGGCTGTATAACTCTTTGAAAGTAGTTCAAAGCAAGTGAAATGAATTTTCTTTGTCGTCACCAGTTTATCACGGACGACCAGCATTTTAATGTGAAGTGATATATACTTGAGGTGTTTCTACCTCTTTCTTATTGCACAAGAAGTTAAAATTGTTTTGAAATTGGCTTTGCATCTTTGCAGATTGCTGGGGGGTTAGGTGACAATCTTCTAACATGTATTGTCCGAGCATGGGATTACAGCAAGCCACTTTTTGTTGCACCAGCCATGAACACCTTTATGTGGGAAAATCCTTTTACAGAACGCCATCTTATGTCAATTGACGAACTTGGAATTTGCCTGATTCCTCCTGTTAGAAAAAGGCTGGCTTGTGGGGATTATGGTAATGGTGCAATGGCTGAACCTTCTCTGATTTACTCAACTGTAAGGCTCTTATTAGAGTCCCGAACTCAACCTGGTGATGGAAGAGTCAGTTGATCCATTGCTGATTGAAATCATATACTTTTGGCCCTCTTCAGTTTTCACTGCAGTAGTGGGCTTTGCTGTTGTTACTTACACATGTCAAGCATCTTGCATGAATAAAATTCACTTCTTAGAGGTAATCCATTCGTCTTGCAACTAGAAGACTTCTTTTTCTTCCCCTGTTTTGGAGGAGCAAAAAGGAAAAAGGGTTTGTTGTCCATGTAGATTTTATTAACTAACCTGATGTTATCACCGGCACAGACATTCTGAGATGGGTTTGTCATTGATACTCTCATGATATGCACCCTTACTAGACTTTGATCACCACCACTCTTTATCATTTTGTATAAGAATGCTGTAACACTTCCAATGCTCCTAGTTGCTCTATATGGTAGTAACTCTTGACCACAAAAAGAAATCTTTATGCCAAACCACACCTTTACTTTCAAAACTGCATTTGTCATGCAAATACTATTCGTCGAGATGATGTTCTTGTTTCCATTCATGCTGCGACATTCTTAATAGTAATTTCTACGGTACTTACAGACTTGAATCTCATTGTGAAAATTGTCCTGTTTGGAAAGTTAGTGATGTTTGGATATGATGGAAAAGTTTGTGGATGCACTTCCCTGCTTTAAAATTAATCAGGCGTATCTTTTTTTTTTTCCCCACATTTGTAAAATATTTTATTTTCAACTTTTCAGTTTAATTCTCTCATTAAAAATTAAACTATTAATTAATGAATTGGTTATTTTTTATAAATTAATTACTTTTTATAAATTAAAGTTAATTAATTAATATTTATTTAATAATTTTTAATTAAATTTCAATTTTTTTATAAGTAAGATAATTTAAGATAATTTTTTAATTATGTTTTAAATTATTTAATTTTATTTAATTTTTAGTCAATCTTATAATAATTTGATAACGGATGAATTTTTTAAATGCTTTTATACGAGGTATTCAAATTGGCCTTTAGATCACAATTTTAGAGCCGATCACAATTTTGATTTGATTTGAAATTTGAATTAATTAAACTTTAGTTAATTTTGAACTTCAAAAAGTCAGTTTTATGACTTTTAAAAGGATTAAATTAATTTAAATAAATTGCATTATTTTATTTAATAGTTGAATTCTTTAATTAAAATAGTTTAGAATTTAACAGTTAAACAATTAAACAAAATAACTCAAATTTAAAATTAATAAATTAAATTCAAATTATTTGAATTTCCAACTACTTTAGACCACCGTTAATTAAAACAGATGCTATCCAAGCAGTACTTCACTGCTGGCATCTATTGAGCCGGACACGAAGAGACAGCGCTACAGTCACATTATTGAATACATATGGCCCGGGACCGATTTATAGATTAAGATCTCAGAAAATTAATGTTTTCGTTGCATAACTTTATTGCTCCCACCTTCTCATAATTGCCATCTTGAGTGACAGACAATATAAATACAAATACTTGTTCGTTTGTTTGTTGCTATTTTTATTTTTATTTTTAAATTTAGTCTTTGAGTTTTTATTTTTAGTTTCTTTTAATTTTTAAAAATTTTAAAAACTATAAAAGGTAGTTTTTTCTCTACTTTTCTTTTTTTATAATCTGATTTAATATAAACTAAATATATTGATTAATTATTTAATATATTAAATGTTAATAAAATATGAATAGTTATTTTAATATTATAGATTTAGTTAACTAAAATTAATTACTGATAAGAACAATTTAATTTTATTTAATTTTTAATCAAAGTAAATAAATTCAATTAAATGATTATCAATAAATATAATTAAATTTAAAATATCTACAAAATATATAAATTTCAATTAAAATTGATCAAATAATATACTTATATTTAAAATAAGTATTAATTTATAAATAAAAGTTAATTTATAAATCATTTTATTTAATATAATATAATAAATTTTATTAATAATTTATTAATAAATATTATATAAGAGATTAAAATAAATTTATTTAATTAAAAATAATTTATTTTTAAATTTGATCTAATATATAATTATTATCAGTGATAAAAATATAACTACATTAACGTTAACAACTAAATAAAATTTTATTTTTATTCTGAAAAAACATAAACTAAATTTATTTTATTTTAAACCTTTGGTCTGTAAGGGATAATTTAAGTCACCAAGTAGAAGTCTTTAAATTTTATAAAATTACAAGTCACTTCAGTCTTGAAGATAATAATTAGTCATGATTAAAAATAATTTAAGCTTAAAATTATTTAAATTAAAATTTTACTTAATTTTAAATTATTAAATAATTTATTTAAAATATATAATTTGCAAAATGTTACTCATTCAAACATTTTATTATCTGCTTATTCAAAAATAACTAAAAAAATAGAGTTTCTGACAAGTGACAGTTATCATTTAAGGCCCCAACGGATTCTGCAGCTATCCAACTGCCATGGTTTTAGTCTCCCTTTCGACCATAATTTCCAGTCCTTCAATTTAAGGTATGGCCTGATAGCATTTAGCTGTTTTTCATGTTTCCATTAGTTCCTCCCTAAGTTTCTCTGAATCACATACTTAACAGATTCATCTTACACTTGTCACAGAAGGATTAAATTACAGAGTAGAAAAATAATCAAGATATGAATGGACCACCAACATTAATGGCTTCTACAATGAAAGAGCATTAATGTCTCTTGGCTGAACAGCTAAGGACCATGACGCCAAAAGCACGAGTCTTTTGTCAGATTAATGTCGGCTTCTAAGAATCTTTCACAACAATGTCAATTTATAACCTGCCTACTTCAACTACAGGAGGTAGTGAATTGTATCTGCTACAAGATTTGAGAAAAAAATGATCACCTCTTTCACATGTTTCTCCTGCCAAGTCATACTCATTGCCTTGATCATCTCGTCTTCAAGTTTTTCCTATGCTATTACTACCAAAACTAGCACAAAAGCGAGACCGTTCAAGAAAATCTATGCTTTTGGTGACTCCTTCACTGACACTGGCAACACAAGGTCTGTTTCAGGTCCTAGCGGTTTTGGCCATGTCTCCAATCCTCCATATGGCATCACTTTCTTCCACCACTCCACAAACCGATACTCCGATGGCCGGCTTATGATCGACTTCGTTGCTCAATCACTATCCTTGCCGTTCTTGCCACCGTACCGTCATTTGAAGGGCAGTGGAGCTGATGGTGTGAACTTTGCTGTTGCTGGTTCTACAGCTATAAATCATGCTTTCTTTGTAAGGAACAATCTCACGCTGAATATTACTCCAGAATCTATTCAAACTCAGCTTTTTTGGTTCAACAAGTTCTTAGAGCGGCAGGGGTGTAGAGGGTCAGCCTCTTCAAGCCCAGAGTGCAAAGCAGCTTTTGATGATGCATTGTTCTGGGTTGGTGAAATAGGAGTCAATGACTATGCATATACCATAGGATCTACTGTTCCTAACGAGACCATTCAAAAGCTTGTAATCAGTAGCCTCACTGGATTTTTAGAGGTACAGTAAACGATCTCGATTGCTAACTGAGCTTGACTTCTTAATATTCGATGAGTTGCCACCGATTTCCCTGAAACTCTCTTATGGAGCAACTAGCTCTGTAGTTCATTGATATTAAGGTTACAAGCTTCTCATACACCATCCTTCAATTCCCGAAAGGGTCATTAGATGTTTGTGAATGCACTAAAAACAAAATTTGAATGTCTAAAGAACTAAAAAATAGTGTGATAGGATTAGATATCTCAAACACCACCTTGTTCTCTTTCTCAAAATTTGTTGTTGGGAATCCTCATTTTCAACTACTCAAGTCAGTCCTAATAGCATCTTCTTGTTGATTTATCTGATCAAATCACTTGATTTCACTAAATTGCAGGCAATACTGAAGAAAGGAGCAAAATATGTTGTAGTACAAGGTCTGCCAACATCAGGATGCTTGCCATTGGCCTTGGCACTTACTTCTGAAGACGACAGAGATAACTTAGGCTGTGTCAAGAGTGTGAACAACCAAACGCACATCCATAACACAATTTACCAAGCCAAATTGCAAGCTCTTCGGAGGCAATTCCCTGAAGCTGTAATAACTTACGTTGACTACTGGACTGCGTACCACACGGTCATGGAAAATCCAGGAAGGTATGGTTTTGAGGAGCCATTGAAAGCATGTTGCGGTTCAGGAGGTCCACCCTACAACTTCGATGTGTTTGCTACATGTGGCACGCCTTCTGCGAGTGCCTGCAAAAACCCATCTCAGTACATCAACTGGGACGGTGTTCACCTCACTGAAGCCATGTATAAAGTTCTTGCCAACATGTTTGTCAATGGAACATTCAGCCAACCTCCCTTCAGTGAGTTGTTGGATAGGAAACCGCGAGGAGGGTGAACATTTTGTAACTTGTTCACCCAGAATTCAGTGTTTCTCAAAGTGTTCATGGTTCAGGTTTTGGTTCAAAGAATATAAGTATCAGGACACTTTCTAATCCAGTCCACATACATTTGTTTCAAATGATAAGGTGGTAACAGAATTGGTTGCATGCATTTTGATTAATTAAAAAATCCATAATAATTTTCTCCCCCTCTTCCAGACCCTTACTTAACGACAAAATTACTTCTTTTGCATATACTTTTAAACTTTATCCAACATCATCAAATGAGCTGGGATTATAGAAACTTAAAACTTATATGTTTGGCAAGTGGAGAAAAGCAATTTTAACCCTATAAGATGATACTGGTAGATTAGTTTTTCAATATAAAACGAAAACCATATTACTATAATCAGGAGAAGTTTTAATCAATGATTCAAAGTACGATCTTGTGCATTGAACCTTAGAACTGCTGCTTTATCCAAGAAATACTCTCTTCAAAAGTAAATTGTCCATATAAAATCTATTCATCACTTTAAAGCTGACAGTTTTTTAAAGATATGAAAGCAACTATTCAGGACATGAAGATCAGTAAGAATTTGCACCAAGGCATTGTGAGTCACTAAAATCCAGGACACTTGGTTGTTTTAACAAAGGCAGTAGTAAGCCATCAGGTACTGTAACAATTTCTTTGCCTTTCATGGAACATTTCAGATCCCACGAAAGAAAGATCATAAAACAAAATGAGATTCAGCAGATCCCCATAAGTCATACTTCCAACTCAAAATAACATACAGATAAATGTGCTTAACATAATTCACTCACTCCTATAGCTTCTAACTTAACACTTGACAAGGGCAGCATGGCAGTTTATCAAAGTCCGTAAAACAGTTACTAATAAACGCAAGAAGCAGATGAGGCAGGCACCGCCTATATCTTATAATAAATTTAATTGACATTTTTAATGAGAAAAACTGCAAGATGCAATATTGACAACTATGCCTCCATTGTGACGATGTACATGACCAATGAATCACAGGTTTACCTTAGCGCATAATCATTGGCAAGTTGATAAGCCCCCAATTAAGCAAGTGTATATGAGGAAGCCTAAGAAGAATGAAAGCAACATTTCCCACGTGAATTACAGATGGACAGGTGGCAGCATTTAAGGATGAAAGTTAATAAAAGGACATGACAGGGCTGCTAAGGAGGAGATCATTTTGTCATTGTTTTTGTGTGATAGGATAGGCCCTAGTCTCCTTAGCTAGTGGTTTTCTTTGTGTTTTCATTTCGTAAAATAGACATTGAGAGTTGTTACTCTTTATTGGCTGGATTTCAATCAATTCAATACAATTTCTTTCCCAAAACATTCTGTTTTTACATTCTGTGATGTAACAAAGGTATCAGAGCCACGAATTCTGGCATCGTATGGTTAAAACAAGAATAGAAAAGAAGATCAAAACGTTAGAAAATGTTGTGGGTAGTTTAGTGGATGATATGAGTGTTCTAAAGGAGAGGATGATGAGATGTGTGAGATGGGAGAGCTGAAAAAAGTAGAGAACGTGTGAGCAAACAAGGTGAAAAAGAAGAAGAATAGGGTGAGAGGCAAGTAAGAAAACTGGAGCTACCAATCTTTACAAGCAAAGACCCCTATGGGTGGCTGTTTCGTATCGAGAGGTACTTCCGCTACAACAGGGTAGCCATAGAAGATCGAATAGGGGTTGTCGCTATTTTTTTTGGAAGATGAAGCACTTAGTTGGTTTCAATGGTATGAAGGAAGGCACCCTAATTCATCGTGAAAAGAGTTTGAGGAAGAGATCTTGAAGAGATTTAAAGGTCCCAGGCAATGGAATGCGTATGAAACGTTGATGGCATTAAAACAGGACAAAAGTGTAGCGGAATACAGAGCCATCTTCGAAATGGTTTCTGCTCCGTTGAGGAACGTTGAAGAAGCTTGTCTGGTTGGGGCTTTTGTCAATGGGCTTAGAGGAGACATAAAAGCTAAATTGAGGCTAGCTACCATTAATGATTTGGAAGGACTCATGACACTAGCCCAGAAGATTGAAGAGAAGAATATCATGCTAACCCAATTTCGAAATGCAGTGGGTATCAACAGCTCACGACCTATGCCAACAATTTCAGCTCACGTGCACAAACCAACGATGACGTTTAACCCCAAACTAGAACAATCAAATTCTCACTTTAAATCAAATAACACAAACTTAAATCAAAATGTTAGGCCATCGGAGAAGTGTCAAGAGAACGTTCGGAGGATGATAGAAGTAGAATGACAGCGACGAAGAGAAAAAGGGTTGTGCTTCAGATGTGGGAACATTGGGGACCCATGCATAGATGCAAAAATTGTCAATTGAGTGTATTATTAATGGCTCTGGAGGAGAAAAATGATGACGAGGAAGAAAGAACTGAAGAAGTGATAGAAAATACTGAGATTGTGTTGACATCGGAATCTGGAAATGAAGAGATAAAAGAAATAGAACTATCCAACTTCTCAATGGCTGGACTCACCTCCAAAAAAATGATGAAGCTGGTTGGTGAACTCCAAGGAAGAGAGGTAACGATATTGATAGATTCCGGTGCTTCTCATAACTTTATATCTGATAATATTGGTCTGGAATTAAGGTTATCTGTTGGTAAGATTAAGAAGTTTGTTGTTCAAATGGGAGATGGTTATAGGGTCCAGAGAGCAGGAGTCTGTAGAGGGTTAACAGTTAAGGTGCAGGGGACTGAGATTTGCGAAGAATTTTACCCGTTTGAGTTGAAGGGTGTAGACATTATTTTGGGAGTTGATTGGTTAGAGAAGTTAAGTGATATAAATATCAATTTTAAGACCTTAATTCTGCAATATCACCGAGAGGGGAAACTCATAACACTTACGAGTGGTCCAGCTCTATCTAAATCCATAATTTCATTTAAGCAGTTAGTCAAGGAATTCTCGGTAGAAAAAGAGGGATATTGGGTGGAGTTTATTGACGCTACTGTCGATGGGAATAAGCAAGAATTAGCTCCGCAGATTTTGACTTCACTTGAGTCATATGGGAAGTTGTTTGATTCACCAAACAAATTGCCTCCTTCGAGAGTTGAGGATCATGTGATCAAATTAAAAGATGGGATCAAATTAATAAGGCCACACAGATATCCTTATTACCAAAAGACATAAATCGAGAAGATTCTGAGTGAGTTATTAGAAGCAGGGATTATAAAATGCAGCAATAGTCCCTTTTCTAGTCCTGTTCTTTTGGTTAAAAAGAAAGATGGAGGTTGGAAGATGTGTGTGGATTATAGGGAACTTAATAAGGCAACAATTCTTGATAAGTTTCCGATACCAACAATTGATGAAATATTAGAAGAGTTGGCTAGTACGGAGGTGTTTACTAAGCTGGATTTAAAATCAGGATACCATCAAATATGAGTAAGAGATGAAGACATTGAAAAGACAACTTTTCAGACACATGAGGGACATTATGAATTTTGGTGACGCCATTTAGATTGTCAAATGCACCTTTAACGTTTCAATCCTTGATGAACATTATATTTCGACCACATATCAGGAGGTTTATCTTGGTATTTTTTGATGACATATTAGTGTACAGTCTTGACATTCAAACTCACGCATAGCAACTACAAGAAACATTTAGAATTTTGTTGGAAAACACCTTGTGTGTTAATAAGAAGAAATGTGCTTTTGCTCAACCTCAATTAGAGTATTTGAGGCATATTATATCAGGTGAGGGCATGAAGTAGATCCAAAAAGGGTTGAAGCAATGTCGAAATATCTTGTACAAAAGGATGTTAAAAGCCTTAGATGATTTTTGGGTCTCACAGGATATTATCGGAGGTTTGTTAAAAGCTATGGTTTTATTGTTAGACCACTAACTCAACTCCTCATGAAGCATAATTTCAAGTGGAGTTTTGAAGCCATGAGGGCTTTTAAAGAGTTAAAGAGAGCGATGAACATGGTACCAATTTTGATTGTGCCTGACTTCTCAAACGAAACTGATACATCCGGGATTGGGATTGGTGCTGTGCTTATACAAGAAGGGAGACCAATAGCTTACATCAATCAAGCTTTTTCTCCAACTATACAACAGAAATCTGTGTACAAGCGTGAGCTGATAGCAATTGTGTTTGTTGTAACTAAATGGAGACATTACCTCCTGAGAAAGCTATTCATAATTCGAATTGATCAGAGAAGTTTGAAGTTCCTACTGGAGCAGAAAACCATGGGTGAGGAGCAACAAAGATGAGTTTCTAAGTTGAGGGATTTCAATCCGAGATACAATACAAACTTGGACCTAGTAACAATGTAGCGGATGCTCTATCACGAGTAGATGAGGGAAAGTTGTTGGCTGCAATTTCAGTTAGCCAAGTCATGGGATTAGAAGATTTGGAAGAGGAGCTGCGAAAAGATGTCAAGCTCAGAAAAATCCTATAAGAAGTAGTGTTATAACCATCTTCTCACCCATATTATATAATCAAAAGGTGGGCAACTTTTCTATAAGGGTAGGCTAGTCATTCCAAAAGGATCCTACTTAATTCCTACATTACTTCGGGTATTTTTCTCTCTTTCATTTCGCACATATCATACATGATAGTTTATTCCTTATTTCCTTTTTCATTTGCAATTTATCACTCTTTCATTTATTAAGTCATAATTAACATTTTTTATTTATAGGTTCGACTAATTTTGTACGTATAAATTTAATTTTGTAAATTATTGATGAAATATAATTTCAATATTTCTATGATGTGAATATTATTGTTAATCTCTTTTTTTTTGAAAAAGTGGATTATTGTTAGTCTTCAATGTTTTAGGATTTTGAGTATGATAACTTTTATCATAAAAGTTTACTCATTGTTTTTTTCATTTTAATATAGGATATTAAATTTGGTTTTTTTAATTTTTTTGTCTCAAATATATAATACTATTGATATAACTTTGTGAAAAATGATCAAGTTATTGTTATTCTACTGCGCCTACTTGCTTCTTCAAGTTCCATACATACGTTTTTGTTATTTTTCTAATTCAAATGTATTATAATTATTTTATATAATGTTGTCTAAAAAGTATTTGTCCATAAATGAAAAAGAAAAAAACGAGTAGAATAGTTAATATCCTAACAAAGAGTTATCAATAAAATTGTTAAAAGAATGACTCTCCTAGTGAAAATTATGAGACATTATGTAAAGATGATTTTGAACAACCTAATGAAAATTTAAGTGACGAGATTATTCACAAGAATGTTATCAATTTAAGTAAGTATAAATATGTATTAAATGCATTCACTTTAGAAAATTTAAGGGTAGATGAGAAACCGATCATTCTGTTAAATATTTATGATTTTGTGTTTTCTTTAGATAGTATATATTTGCATATTATCGATTCGATGAGGCTTTTCTTTTTACTTTGTCTCGAGTCTATAAAACGTTAGGAATGATCTTGAATATAATGCACATTGACACGTATTAAAAAGTTCTTAATGAAATTAATGATATGGAAAATATATTTTATAAAATTAAAATTATATAAAGGTTATTAATAACTTTTTAAAGTTATTGGATACATTAATAATATATTAAATCTATAAGAAATTCAACGAATTTAACTTATATTTAATTAAAACTTATAAAAAATATCATCGTTTTTTAATAATCTGAAATTCAATCAATTCGTTTTAGATTAAATTGGATTGAAATTGTCAACCTAGAAAAAAATTGCACTTCCAGAAAAGGTAAGCGTTTTCACATATACCAAATTGTTGTCAAGCATGCATTTACGTATTGATGTCCTTGTACTAAAAGAGACGTCCAACTACTTCTGCAGGTATAAAGATAAGTGAAAGACTAGCCCCGAAAGAGGACCATTTCAAACTATAGTATACAAGTACCCAATGCACTTAACAAATGGATCAACTCATTTTCCATGAACAAATAGTAACTATCAATCCATTTCGCTTTGCACCAAACCCAATACAAGGACAGTCCAATAATGTAATTCTATACTTGATGCCGTGAGATAAGTTCAAAGCCTCGAGCTTTGATCAAATACGCGATCCAAGAAGCTACATGCCTCGCAAACATGGAACCAAACAGTTTGCATACATAAAAAGCAAAGCGACTTAGCGACATCATCGAGACTAAATTCTCGGTTTGTTACGGTTTTTATATTTCAAACCGTGATATATGCTAAAAATAAGTAGGAGTGTTGGGTATAGGACACTCCGTCATTGTAAATGGCGGGGTGGTGCCAAGGTGTCCACCCCCCCATTTACAATGGCGGGATGGACCTTAAAATAATTTTTTAAAAACTATTTTTTTGATTTTTTAACTATTATTAAGGTTTTGTTTTTTTAGGGTTTAATTTTACTTAGGGTTGTTGTTTTTTGTAGCATAAAAAGTTTTTTATTTTAGGATTTAGTTTTATTTATAGTTTAGAATATCTATACAAATTTAATTTGAAGTACAACTTTTATTTTTATGCTATAAATAAAATTCAATACAGGAAAAACATAAAAAAATAAAACTTGTACTTCAAATTAAATTTGTATAGATATTCTAAACTATAAATAAAACTAAACCCTGAAATAAAAAACTTTTTATGCTACAAAAAATGACAACCCTAAGCAAAATTAAACCCTAAAAAAACAAAACCTTAATAATAGTTAAAAAATAAAAAAAATAATTAAAAAAATCATTTTAGGGTCCACCCCGCCATTGTAAACGGCGGGGTGGCCCCACCTCGCCATCCACAATAGCGGGGTGGATACACGTCCTCTCACCCCGCCATCAACAATGGCGGAGTGTCCTATATCCAACACTCCCACTTATTTTTAGCATATATCACAGTTTGAAACATAAAATCGTAACAAACCGAAAATTTAGCCCATCATCGACGCAAACTGCACTTGCCTTAGAGCGCCTAAGCTAGGGCGCAAGTGCTTACAAGACTTGAATAAACAAGATGGTCGGTTGCAATTCGTGAATGGTGAACATGAATGGGAAAGTTGGAGAGTCTTGTTGGGGGTATTGGATTGGTTAGGCCTCTAAAATTTATTCGTAGTATAGAGACATGCAATGTGAGTTCCACATTTTGTTGAAGTTTTACAATAATTGCTTGCCTTGTGGTCCATTTCGCACCCCCAATTCGTACTTCATATTTTCTCGGTAGAAGTATCATTGTGTATATCCTCCGGAACCCTAGAAGAGCCATTTAGGGGTGACAATGTGCTCAATTTAATTTGATCAAAATAAAAGATTAGGGTTTGAATTCATCCACTTTAGATTTAGGTTCAAATATTTAGGTTTGATCAAGCTTAGATTCAAATTATAAGTTTTAAATTCAAATATTTTGAAAAAATATTTAAATTAGACTAATATAATCTAAAGTAAAAATTTCAAACTAAATTTAAATTAAATTAATAAAATTAAGATTCGAGCATTTATATTATATTAGACTTTAGCTTGAAAAAAATTTCTGCCTATTCAAGACATTGCCACTGTTAATTTAGGAAAGCAAATAGTGCACAAATTGAATTTTTATATGACCAATGTTTGAAAAACTAGACCAAGAGTTGAATTAATAAGACAAAATTTTAAAGTTTAAAAGGTTCAACCGGTATTAAACTATCATAAAACTAGTTAAAGATTAAATAAAATTAAAGAATTTAAAATATGATTGAAAGAGATTGTTCTTATCAATCGAAGAATTTGAAATTTAATTAAAAAATTGTTAAATGAAAATTAACTAATTTATTTTAGTTTATAAAGCTTATTAATTTTCAAAAATTGACCTATTAATAAATAAATTGATTAGTTTTTTACAATAAGAATTATTAAAGTAAATTGAACTAAAAAGTTAAAAAATGAATAAAAAATAAATTAAATGATTCAAAATTTTTAAAATTAAATCGGTCAAAACGATTGAGTTTTTAATGATTCCATGCAAAAACAACGCCGCTACTTCAATTCTTGTAAGAAAAATTGACAAAATGGCTGGTAAAATAAAAGCAAAAGTAGCCATGAAATGCCCACTATTTAGTTAATGGAACATCTTTACTACTCAATTCATCATCTATAAACCTAATTACCCAAGTGACAATCTCATGGTAGCTTGTGCATCTAAGAAATATAATAAGTACTACATTCATTAGCAGGAAGGAAAAATTTAGTTGGCGTGAGCACCAACTCTAAACACTCATATAGCTTCAAGGTCTAAAACAGCTGTTGCAGAAACTTGATTATGCTCTTTCACCAC
Source organism: Erythroxylum baracoense (assembly GCA_025629805.1). Classification (NCBI taxonomy): domain Eukaryota; kingdom Viridiplantae; phylum Streptophyta; class Magnoliopsida; order Malpighiales; family Erythroxylaceae; genus Erythroxylum; species Erythroxylum baracoense. The sequence goes on from JAOTAY010000007.1 coordinate 25,850,156, forward strand.
CATTCTCCTCATCTCCATGAACCACCTAACCATCCTCCCTACATTATCATACAAACCAAGAGCAACGTATATTCCAATACCTGCAATTATCCCATTTGCTATGGAGTAAGTTAGTGGCATAAGAATCATGGTCATAAAAGCAGGCACTGCCTCCTTCATATTCTCCCACTTAATGTCCTTTACCACCTTCATCATCATAATCCCAACTACTACTAGTGAAGGCCCTATTGCCCATGGAGGCACACTAGTCAGTAGAGGCACAAAGAACAATGAGAGTGAAAAGTAGACTCCAACAATTACTGCAGTTAGTCCTGTTCTACCTCCTTCTCTGATCCCAGCTGATGATTCTACAAAAGTTGCAATTGGTGATACTCCTAGTGCAGAACCTGCTATGGTAGACCCTGCATCAACCATGTATGCCAAGTACTGCCCTTCAAAGTCTCCGTTCTCATCCACAAAACCTCCTAATTCTGCTAATGTATAGGTTGTGCCTGTCGTAGCTAGCACATCAACATATAACATGGTCCCCAAGGCTAGCCACACTTCACTTCTGTTAAATTCAGTGAAACTGATAGCTCCAACGGTGGACTGGATCTTATGAAAATCTACCACCTTCTTGAAGTAGTTGTAGTTCTTGTCACCGAGTGATGTATAGGGGAAGTATGACACAGGAGTGCCCCTAATCCAAGAAATGAGTGTCACAAATATGATTCCATATATCATGCTACCTTTGATCTCCTTCATCAACCCAAAACATGTAATTAGGAACCCCACTGTCCCAAGCCAAAAGGTCGGGCTTTGCATTCTGCCGTCGATGCATTCCCCGGTGACCGGGTTTGTATTGGCACAGGCTGTGACGGTCACCAGAATGGACGGGTCTGGACCAACCAGACCCACACCCTGGTGACTTTGTAAGCCTACAAATGCAATGAACAAACCAATACCCGCCGCACAAGACAGCCTGACAGGACTAGGGATGAGCCTAGCAAGCTTTGCTCGGAGACCAAGTGCAGCTATAACAAGAAATGCACAGCCCTCGACCAAGACGATGGCCATAGCTGTCTGATACGAGATTGAACCAGAGCCATGAAAGCCTACCATGTTGTAGGCCAAATAAGCATTAGCTCCCATACCTGGAGCCAAACCCAAAGGCAAGTTGGCAAGAATTCCCATAGCAAATGACCCTATCATGGACGATAAAACAGTTCCAACAATGAGGTCACTCCTGGTCTTTTGAAGGCAGTTCTGGTAACCATCGTTAGGTTTAAACATGCAGTCAGGAGAAGCAGTATGGTTCGCCGGAGCAGAACAGTCGGCGATGGAACAAGTACCTCCAGAATCTGCGAGGATAGTGGCGTTAACAGTGATGATATAAGCCATAGTGAGGAAAGTGGCAGTAGCAGCACGTAGTTCCTTGGTGAAAGAACTTTTCCTGGCTTCCAGTTTAAAGTATCTACCGATCTTGCTCTTTGCAACGACATCATTCAAGCTTCTCTCCACGTTCTTCCATGAGCTTGGGACACTTGTGAAGAATCCAGTTCCCATACTTGGACCTAAATCACCTCCCATGTTCTTCTTCACTCAGAGATCCTCTTGTTCTATTTGGGTTTGGTCAGCGATGAAGAGAATCTATGTCAGAATGCAGAGAACAATGTTCTTGTTGATGATTGCTGGATTTAAGGGATATGTATGAGCGTGGCACAGCTTTCAGTATATATATATAGAGAAATACGGGTTGTCTTGGAAGGGATGAGTACCGTATAAACGAGTTAAAGGGTAGGGGGTGGTCAGGTTTTTGCTTTCTTATTCTAAGGGGCTGATCTTGGCTCAAATTATCATATATTTATCATTATACACTTCACTTACCAAATCCCGTGATTCAATACTAAATTAATCATCAAACTTGCAACTTTTAAGATGAGGTTTAAGAATGATGTAATAATTTAATGTGTGGAGTATCAAAAGAGAGATGCTTCAAGTGGTAAGGAGCTTGGTTATTCTTAAATAAAGTTTGGATTTGAGTTTTGCGAACCTTTGGAGAACTTTTATTTGACAATGTAACCCCGATATTTATGTTCTTTTGCTCATAGTTATAGTTGTTTATTCTAAAAATAGTAAAAAGATAGGATGATTCTAAAGTTTAAATCTAATTAAATTTATGATAAAATTTGAATTTAAACTAAATAGAATTGGGTATTCTCAATTTTAAAATCAAAATTTGTCTGAGTATGATCGAACTAAGTTTTGTCCGACTCGATTTTCTTTTTCTAAACCTAATTTGTTATAATCAAATAATTGGTAATTAATAATTAGTCAGTTCTAAAGTGATAAAAATGAAGAGTCAATATAATATAATCATTTATATTTTTTCATAATTTTCTAAAAGAAAATGGAAAAAATCCAAACCCTAAAACAAGAAAAAAAAGAAAAATTTTATTGGGCAATTTCGAATTTCAAGGATTTGCCAAATATAATATAACTTTCAATTTAGAAGTGAAATAGTATCCAAATTGGGTTTGAAGCATCTCCACTAACCCACACATTTTGAACTAAAACAAATTTAAGAGGACCATCTTTACTTTGATCTTAAGAACACCTTCACGTGTAAATACACTTAACTTTTGCTTTTCGAGAAAGAGATAAATACCTAATTTTTCAGATATATGCTTTTAATTTCTTCTTCAAAATCTAACAGTCAAAGTTTATCAACAACCCAATATTAGTTATATTAATGATCAGTTTCAATTAGGGTTAACCGAAGAGGATTTGACAGGAGATATAGAGTACGAAGAGATGCATGTCATAATCCAAAAAAGAGAAAAACACAATCCAACACTGATGGCCTATGAATCTGAACTAATACTACCTACAAGTCATTACCCATTAGAAACATATAGGTCCACCTGCCATAGGTCTAGGCACAATCAATATTTATATTTGAGACATTTGTGGTTGGTATAATGGTATCCAATCATATTCTAAATTTTAAAGTCTACCTTTAAAATATTTAGCCCTTTCATTTACTAATTTAATTTGAATTAAGTGCTTATGTTTTTAAGTATGTATTATGTAAATCGTATAACTCGTATATTAAATGTTAGTCATTCAACATTAAGTCATGGAGTCAATTCAATTAGTATTACAACTCTAATAAAATGAACAATATCTCACAAATCAAAATTAATTGACGAATTCAATTGAACTAATATTTAGAAGTTCATTAAAATGTATGATAGTTCACAAATCAAATATTTTTAATAAGTTATTTGATGAATAAAGTAACAAAATTGATCTAATTAACATTTATAAGTACATCAAAATAGAAAATAATTCATAATTACATATTTTTGATAAATTATTTAACAAATCAAAAATTTAAAATTAAGTGATAAATTCAATTCAACTAACATTTACACGTTAACGATATCTAGACTTCAATATGCCATAATAAAAGTCACCGAAATGAGAAGATAAATATGTGAGGAACAAACCCTATGAGTTGGAGCAATATCTTCGAATATTAGCACATTACAATGAGGTGGATTGGAATTTTGCATATCCGATAGGTTCGAGGGGTCGTATTCTAAGAATCAAATGAGCTATGCTTTTGGTACCTGGAAGGAAGAGGATACACAACAGTTGTCCCACTAGATTATACTTGAAATTTTGTTGGGATTTGGATAGGATATTGCTTCTTTTTCAGAAGTAGCTTGATAATTCCAACTTCCATATCTTTCAATGATCTGATTTTCTTAAACTTTGAAAGTAATTTGTTCAAGGGAATCCATACCAAATTTCTTGCACGCTTGTTGAAGCATCAAAAGTCGGTTGAATTACATATAAAAAATTATTATAAGATCTCTCAAGACAAATTCCAATATATTACAGAGTTTTAAATAGTGGGGATCTACTTTATGCTATGTGATGTAATCATTTAATAGTAGTATGGTATCAAAGATTAGAGATCAAATATGAGATACACCCGTTTTAAATTAAGGTTTACTCGACTTTTATTACTTACATCCGAAGTTAGAATTTAAACTAAATTTTAAATCAATGTCAATTTTAAATATAGTTCGACTGAATTTAATTAAACTCTAATTCATCTCGACCCAAATCATAAATAAATCTAGGTATTTAAAACATAACACATCCCTAATTGATCACATTAGACTAAGTGGTCTTGATCTCTTGATCTTGCACTAAAATAAGCATAAGACAAACCCTAAGAAAACTGAACTATTTGACTATCTTTACACATGCTATTTGCCTATAGCATGTGTAGGCAATCACATGCGTTTCGATGTAATAAAAAACTTTAAGCTTCTCGTAACTTGTAAGATTCTATCTAATCAATAGAGCTCAAATCAAATTAGCATTCAAATCTTTTATAACATTTATATCAACTGTTTAAAATAAAAATGTTATAAATAATAAATAAATATAACATTTCTATGAACTGTTTGAAATAGAAATGTTATAACTAATAAAAAATTTGATGAACCAATAATCTAAAATTAAATAATAAATTTAAGCAAATATAATATATTATAAATAAATATAATAAGTTGGATAGCTAAATGTCACTATTTTTTAAGAATTTGTTAACTTTTAAGTAATACAATTTGAAAGTATAATTTAATACCTTAAAACGTGAAAAGAGAGAAATTTTAAAAAACTTATTTCATAAATTATTAATTAGTACAAATTTAAAAAAAAGATATATTATATAAAAGGAGAAAGGGTTACTATATTAATTTATGTTAGTGGTGCATGCTTAATGGGGGTAGAGATTTATTAAATGCATGAAGCTGCAAATGGGTTCTTCTTTTCAGAGACAAAGAAGAGTGCAAAGAAACCAAAAGAAGAAAATGACTCTATGTAGTGCTCAGTTTTGGCATTTACTAAAAAGAGTGGAAAGGAGGTCATATAATTAGTAGTTGCATACAGAGGTAGCAGCAGAAAGGATCTGCTTTTAAGCATGGTATATTAATTTTTATATGGATGGAGGTGGAGTCCCTATTGTGTTAAATAATCTAAAACTGAACTATTATCAGGGAAGTGATTTCACCATGTAAGGCCCTTGCCCAACTTTGTATAATAGAGTCGTGTTCCTATGCCTGAAATTACAGCAATTTTTAGTTGATCTATGCTCCCCTAACGCTCCCTACAAGCAACTGGCTCTGCCTCTTCTATAGAAGTGTACCACAACCCTGCAAGTCAAAATAAGAGGGCATAACTAAGGCAAAGAATTCACTAAGCCCACAAAGAGGTAGATTGTAATATTAGAAACTAGAGAATATCGTGTCTAAATGCATAATTATAGTACCTGATGTTGAAGTTTGTCAGCTTCACGGCCATGCACACAGGAACAGCAGTCCCATAAGCATGGAGTTCGCTAACAACAGAGCACTTTTCCATTAGCTCTGGGCAAGTAACATTACCGCCAAATTTTCGAAGATGTATTAGACCGAGAAGTATATCCTATGCAAAGCTTCAGCATAATGGTCAGTGACACAAGCTGAGACTGTAATTTAACCTTAAGATAATTCAACTCATAGCAGTTTCTAACATGAGCATTCAACAGTTAATTGCTTTTAATCACGGCATTTATACCAAAGTACTTTTATTCAGATGGGAGTCCCGCGAGAAATCCACCAAAGCCACTTCACAAGAATCGTTTTAATCAATGTCCTAGCGACACAAAATAGTCCATGAAGATTATAAACAGCATGCACCAATTATCGAGTGTGTACGGGGCCATGTTCCCTACATAAATATCATAATAATTTGACACAAGCTAATACCTGTTGTACATGTGTTTCCCAGCCTTCATTTGCTGTATAATCAAGATGAACAAGCTCTACTTCCTCTGGTTTAATTTTGTGATGAATGTCCTAAGTTCAATAACAACATTATTTATCAGTAATGTTGTAATAAGAACCAGCTTACGAAGTCTTTGATTAAATAGTAGAAACTTTATCGGTTACCTAGATTCCAGGCAGCTTCGCGAGTGCGGACATCTTGGCATTTCAAGCCGAGATCATCCATCCGAGCTAATGCTAGATCACCATAGCTAGGATCCTGGCTAGAATGTCTACAGGTTGCTGGGTGGGTAATTTCTTCAACACCTGGAAAAGGATTTACCATAATGAATAATTCCGCATCTGACAGCTAAGCCATTTTAACGCGTAGTCTCATGTTACAGCCCATTGACATAATTATAGACAACACCAAGCGAAGAAAGATGCAACACGCTCAGCAATTTTGAAGGGTCAATAATTCTATGCTCCCAGAATTTTAACGTAAATGAAAATTACAAAGATGCTGAGACTTAGTTATTGGGGTGAAGCAACTTCCCACGAGGAAGTAGTTGGGTTTGTAACCTCTGTTTGAAACAATTTGGGATATCAGTTATGGCTAATGCAATAGATTGTGAAGAAAAATAATGGCAAAAAGATAGGTCAAGATACAAAGTATCGCGACAACCACCTATATAAGATGTAAATTACACCTAGGTATGGCAAAGAGTCGGGCCGAGACTCGAGGCCCTGAGCTGGCCCAAATTCTTCAATTTTTAAAAATTTATAATTAAAATAAATTATAAATAATAAAAACAAGATTAAAATTAAAGTTATCAATTTAAGTTAAAAGTACTTAAGTTAGAATTAATTAATTTGAATTTACTAATAACCTTCCATTCATATTATACCTTTCTCTTTTATTAAAAAATAGATGTGATAAGACCTTTAAACATCTTTAGTTAGAAAATAAAATAATTAGAATTTGGTAGAAGAATATATATTGTATATATTGCACAGAATTTGTCAAAATTTTAAAATATTTTTGTGGAAAAAATTTTCATTCGATCAAAACTTCCTCAGATATATGTGATAATGTATAGATTCTTTTTCTTCTTTAAATGATCATCTAAATTGTCAATTTTTAAATAATATAATAGTAATCATCGTAACTAATTATAATTATTTAAAGAGAAACTTATAAAGTAACAATAAGTGATTATAATGAGAAAATTTAGTATTTATATTTAATTTATATTTTACATTATCTTTAATATAATATTTGTGGAAAAGAATTCTAGAATATTTTCTCATATATTGCATAGACAATATACAATATTATATAGTAGATTACAAGAGAAAAAAATAGGAAACTAAATCTGGAAGCCTATCTAACTGAAACCCTTAATTCAAGGGATTTCAAATTGATTCTTCTAATCTATTTACAACTCATTTATATCTCAACTCTCCTCCTCAAGCTGAAGAATAGATGTCTTCCATTCCCAGCTTGAATGCAAGATTATGGAAACTCAAATTGTTCAGTTCCTTTGTAGAACATCAGCTACTTGATGTTCTACTGGAACATAAGGCTCACACACTAACCCTTCTTCTAATTTTTCTTTAATGAAATGTCTATTAATTTCAATATGCATTGTCCCATCATATTGTATAGGATTATAAGCAATATTGATGGCTAACTTGTTGTCGCAATAGAACTTTATCGAATCATCCCATTTGACTCTTAAATCATCTAGAATAATCATCAACTAAAGTAGTTCACACAATCCTTGAGCAATGGCCCTAAATTCCGATTCTACAGATGACTTTGCCACCACATTCTGCTTCTTGCTCCTCTATGTTACCAAATTACCTCCAAGAAATTTACAATATCTTATAGTTGATCTTCTATTCGCTGGGGAACCTGAATAGTTAGCGTCGATGTAAGCTTTTAGAGCAAGAGTATTGTTATTCTTGAACAAAATTCCTTTCCCCAGATTGCCTTTCAAGTAATGTAGCACCCTGTAAGCAGCTTACCGAGCACACTATGTCTAGTCGAGTGTGAGCAAGGTATATGAGTCTACCAACCAGTCTCTGGTACATTCTTTTATCAACAGCCGATTCTTCTTTAGCTTCTCCCAACTTATGGTTTGGACCCATTAGGGTAGGGACTAAACACCCAATCTTTCCTGTTTTTGCCAGTAAATCAGTTCCATACTTTTGTTGAGATATGAAAATCCCTTGTGTTGATTATGCTACCTCAATACCGATGAAGTACTTCAGTTTCCCCAGTTCCTTTATCTCAAACTCTTTTACTAGTCTCTGCTTCAATTCATGTTTCTCTCTCTCATTGTTTCTAGTCACTATGATGTCATCCACATAGACTAGAAGAGCAGTAACTCCCCCTATAGTCAAATGTTTAATGAAAAGAGTGTGGTCACCTTGGCTTTGTTTATACCCAAACTCCTTCATGAATTTTGCAAATCTCCCAAACCATGCTCTAAACGATTATTTTAACCTATAAAGGGCCTTTTTCAGCTTGCACACTTTATTACCTATGTCCCTTTAAATCCTGGTGAAATGTTCATGTAGATTTCCTCATCTAAGTCATCACGGAGAAATGCATTCTTGACATCATATTGTAAGAGTTGCCAATTAAAATGGGAAGCCAATGGTAATAGAATTCTCACAATGTTCATCTTTGCAATTAGAGCAAAAGTCACCTGATAATCAACCTCATAAGTTTGAGTGTACCCTTTGGCCACTAAAAGAAGTCTTGTATTTCGGTGTGAAAATCCACTTACAATCAACAATGTTTTTTTTCTTTCAGCTTATTAACAATCTCCCATGTTCTATTATTTTCTAGTGCACTCGTCTCCTCTCTCATAGCATCCCTCCATTCCCTTTTTGACAATGCCTCAAAAATAATGTTAGGGATAGTCATGGTGCTTAAACTTAGAATGAATTCTTTGTAGGTTGGTAACATGCACTTAAGAGAGACATAGTGAGATAGTGGATAGAGTGGTCATTTAGTGCACTCTCTGGTACCTTTCCTAACAGTAACGGGAAGGGCTTGGTTGTCTGTTGGGTCAGTGGATGTTTCGACAAATTGTGTTTGTAATGGTGAATTAGATCTTACCACAATTTCATTTTCAAGGTCTAAGTTGAATTCTTGGACCTGTGTTAGTTCTGGAATAACCTTTCTCCTTGAATACACTTGAGTAACACTAGTTGGGACACGAGATGGCACAGGCTCAGTAGCAAAATTGGGCTCAGAGGACTCGAGTTTAACAATACGAGCTGAAAAATAAGGAAGGTCAAAGGTTTTAAGTGGTTTAAAGGACTCATAAGTGCTATCTTCCATCATTGAAATCTCCCCTAAAGGAGGACTTGGAGAAAAAAAATGTATTTTCTGTAAAGTGACATCTGTAGAGATATACAATTTTCTAGATGACGGTTGTAACATTTATATCCCTTTTGAGTTGGTGAGTAACCAAGGAAGACACATTTAATGGCTCGAGGTTCTAGCTTGTCTCTATGTTGGCTGTGGACATGAACAAAGGCAGTGCACCCAAATACCCTAGGTGTGAGGCCATGTGAGGTTCTGAAGTGTGGGTAGAAACTATTAAGGATTCCTATGGGACTTTTGTTGTCTAACACACGTGAAGGAAGTCTATTTATCATGTATGTGGCAGTAAGAATGGCCTCTCTCCAATGGGACTTAGGGACATTCACTTGAAAGAGTAAGGCTCGAGTGGAGTTGAGTAAATGCCCATTTTTTCTTTTAGCTATACCATTTTGTTGAGGTGTGTTAACACATGATTGACCCATGGATAATGCCTTGTGATTGAAAGAAGGATGAAAAATTTTGGTTCAAGTAGTTTCTAGCATTATCTGTCTTAAAGCTTTTTATCTTAACCCCAAATTGGTTGTGAACCATTGAGTGGAAATTAGGTATAACAACTCTAACATCAAATTTTTACTTAAGAAGAAAGAGCCATATAATCTGAGTGCAATCATCAATTAAAAATGCAAACCAACAAGCCCCAGAAACATTAGGTGTAGTAGAGGAACCCTATATGTCATTATGAATTAAATGAAAATGATGAGAACTTCTTTTATTGCTAATAGGAAAAGGTACTCGAGTATATTTTAGGAATTCACAAATATGATAATGAAGCTTAGAAATAGCTAATCCTTGAAACAAATGAGTAAACATGACCTTTAAAATTCTAATAGATGGATGACCTAGGCATAGGTGATACAACCAAGTGGCACCTTTATTTGAGGGACTAAGAAATGACAAAGACATATTGCTCCTAACTTTCTGAGGTGTTTCAAGGTGGAAAAGACCGCTTCTTTTCTTAGCAAGTACAATCCTCCTCCCCGAGCCCTAATCCTGAAAAACACAATAAGAAAGGGAAAAAGTAGCATAACATTTAAGATCATGGGTAAGCTTTTGAATGGAGACAAGGATAGTCGACAGTTTTCGTATATGGAAGACATTTTTAAGAATAAGGGTAGGTGTGATATGTATATCTCCAAACCCTGTAATAGGAGTTAAAGAGCCATTGGCTACTACAATCTTTCTGTTACTCGGGCATGGGGTATAGGTGTGGAAGAGTTGAGATGTGGGTATCATATGGTCTGTGGCACCGAAGTCTATTATCCAAGAGTTGGTATAAATTTTTTTTGAGGTATTCATGCAAAAAGGAAATGAAGATTTAATTGACAGAGCCGAAGAACAAGCATTAGAAGCACTAGTAGGCTTCTCAAGAGACCCCAACAAGCTTTTCAGCTACTCAATTGCTTCACTATTAAACCCCCTCTTGCTAAATTTTCCTCAGCTTTGGGTTGCTCTGCCATATGTGCTTGAGACCTCTATTTTCCCCCCATGATTTCCCCACTCTCGGCTTGGTGGCTTACCATGTAGCTTCCAACACGTTTCTTTTGTATGCCTTGGTTTCTTGCAATGGGTGCACCAAAGATTGTCCTTATTTTCCTTCCCCTAGTTTTCTCTACCAGAATGTTTAGGCAGATTATTACTTCCTTTCTTCTGATAATCTATTTTTTCTAGTAAGGCTGACCCATCCATGGTTTATGGTTCAAGCATCACACTCCTTCGACTTTCTTCTACCCAAATCAATGAAATTGTCTCTTCTAGAGACGATGTATTCTCCTTGCAAAGGATTTGAATCCTAACCTAGTTGAATTCAAGATTCGATCTAACCAAAAAATCAAAGACACGATCTCTTCCAATTAATTTCTTCAAGATGGCAACATCTTTAGGACATTCCATCTTGAAAACTTGATAATGATTGAGTTATTGCTATAGATTTTGTAGCAGGTTTGCATACTCTGTGACAGAATGTAATGGCTAGGATTAGGAATGAAGGTTGAGAAGAGAGGAGAGGATAGGAAAGGGTAGGAATAACGAGAATTCAGAAAAAAGAGAGAGCAGAAACAGAGGGTAGAAAGGATAAATTCTTGTATAAAATAATGCATCCATCTGTCTTACACATAATGGCCCTATATATATTGTTGGCCCACACATAACTAACTCTATAATTTCTAGTTGAATACCCCAAAATATTCATTTCTATTTGATTCTAGATACCTCAAAATATTCCCTAATTTCTAAATGATTCTAAATACCCTAAAATACTTACAACTTTTATTCTTTTAGATCCTTACATCTTTCCCCCTTTTGACCACAAACTTGTCCTCAAGGTGGGAAATCAGGGAACTACTGCTTGACCTCATCATTATCTTCCCAAGTGGTGTCGGTAGGACTAAGGGATGACCACTGAATTAGCCACTGCTTAGTGGCTCTGCCCCTTTTCTGAACCTATCTTCTGTCTAGCACGACCAAGGGTTCAAAGATCACAACCCCTTTGTCGTTGACTAATGGCAATGTAGGTTTGAGAGTTGCATTAGCCCTTATCTTAGCTTTAAGTAAGGATACATAGAAACACTGGATGTATGGACGATCCTGTAGGAAGCTGAAGCTTGTAGGCGGTCTCTCCTATCTTCTGTATAACTGGGTATGGTCTGTAAAATTTAGCAACCAATTTAGTTTATTCTCTTTTCATGACAGAGGTGTGACAATACGGCTGCATTTTAAGGAACACGAGGTCTCCAACTTAAAAGGTTCATTCTACTTGGTGACGATCCATGTAATGCTTCATACGCTGCTGCACCTTGACTAAGTTGTCCTTGAGAACACCCAATATGTGTTGATAATCTTGCAAGAAAGTATCCACAATAGCCATTCTACATCAGGCTCTACAGTAGCAGGAATCTGTGTAGGAAAGTAGCCAAACAGTGCCTCAAAGGGATTCATTTTAAGAGCATAATGGAAGTTCGTGTTGTACCAGCACTAAGCCATGGGAATCCACTTTGCCCACTGACGAGGATGCATAAAGGTCATGCACCTAAGATAGTTGTCCACATATTGATTCAACCTCTCCATTTACCCATCCGTTTATGGGTGTTATGCAGATGATTAGGCAAGTGAGGTACCCAGAAGCTTGAATAGCTCCTTCAAAAAATAGGCTAGTGAATACGTTACCCCTGTCATTCATGATACTCTAGGGAACCCCGTGTATCTTGGTCACTAGTGAGAAGAATTCCGTTGCCACTTCTATTGTTATAAAGAGGAAGCGTGGTAGGCCCTTAACCCACAAGTCACAGGATCAAACTTGTCTCTAATACCAATTTGTAATGGCTAGGATTAGGAATGAAGGCTAAAAAGAGAGGAGAGGATAGGAAAGGGTAGGAAGAACGAGAATTTAGTGAAAAGAGAGAGCAAATACAGAGGGTAGAAAGGATAAATTCTTGTATAAAATTATGCATCTATCTATCTTACATAATGGCCCTATATATAGTGCTGGCCCACATATACTAACTCCCTAATTTTTAGTTGATTCTAGATACCCCAAAATATTCATTTCTAGCTAATTCTAGATACTCCAAATTATTCCCTAATTTCTAGATGATTCTAAATACCCCAAAATACTTTTCTGTTACAGTTACAACTCTTATTCTTTTAGATCCTTACACAGAATTACTCCTAGCTTAGTGGTCGTAGTTTTGACCTTGATCTCATACACTTGAGCAACATCTCAAGCCTTCAAATATGTGCAATGAATGTAGTCCCAAATCTCTTTTGTTATGACTAGAAAAATGCATGTGTCACTAATCATAGGATCTGTGGAATCCCATAGCCAAGACATTATTATGGAATTCTCCTCATCCCATGTTTCAAACATCAGGTCGTCCTCTATCGGTCCCGTTTCGAGAAGGCGACTAAGCCTCCCTTTGCCCTTGAGGTACGTGCGGATAAATTGAGACCATTTATGGTAGTTCTTTCCATTAAGCCTATAGGAAACCCAAATATTTTGCTAATCTCTAATTTTTTGAATAAAATTGGATTCTTCTAAAGGATTAGGATTGTTAGAGATGGAAGTTTGGGGAGTTGACATGGTGAAGAAGAAAAATCATAGCAATTAAGGTTGTTTGAACAGGAATCAAGGAAGGAAAAATAAGGAGGAACAGTAGCGATGAAAGTTGGAACATGCAAGAAAAGGACCAAACAAAAGGTTACGATCATGCAGCAATGTAAGACTGCTCAAAAAACAAACCCCAGAAAAAAAGAATCCTAGGGCTCTGATATTTTCTCACATATTGAATAGACAATATACAATATTATATGGTAAATTACAAGAGAAAAAATAGGACACCAAATCTAGAAGTCCATCTAACTGAATCCCTCAATTTAAGGGATTTCAAACTAATTCTTCTAATTCATTTACAACTCATTTATATCTTAACAATATTTTATATTATTATTTTTATAATAACAAAAACATAATTCAATTGTCCAATGTTTAATAATATTATCAACCAAGTTATTAGGTAATGCTTAAAGTTATTGTAACTTGTAATCTTGATTAAGTGATTATAGTATACTAATTATGATTAATGATGATGTTGAATAAATTACCACTTCTAAAGATGGAAAAATCATAACAGAGTAAAACATATTATATGAAAATACAAATATATAATTATATGGTCAAATTGTAGATTTAATAGATTAGTGAAATTGTGGAAGTAGAAAATTCTAGTTTTATATTCCTATAGAGTTTGAGATTTTATAATAAATGAATAATATAATAACTTACATATGGTGATAAAATTAATAAATTAATGATTATAAGAAATTAACAAAAAATTGATTAGGAATTGCTAAAAAATTTAATTAGGAAAATTCATAAAAATTTCAATTAGTTAGGAATTTTAATTCAATTGATTAGGAATTTGTAGGAAAATTAATTAAGTTGATTATAGTTAGAAATTTCAATTCAATTAATTACGAATTTCAATTTTACTTAAATAATTTATTAATTATTAAAATTGAGAAATGATATAACTAAATTCATTGACTACAGTAATCTTTATCGTATAAAATGATTATTTAAATCATTTTACAAAAATATGATACAATTTATAAAAAATTAAGATAATATCATGACGTACAAACGAAGCTTAGAGACTGAATATTAGAGAGGGTAGACTGAGAGAGCAGCTAACCGTTGTTGCTAGGATCATCAATAGTTTGGATCAAATTATCTGTATGTACAAACATTATAATTAGTAATGTAATATTAAAATTAAAGGAATATTTAGGACATGATAATATTTAATAAATAATTAAATATACCTTCATCTTTATATATTGGACAAAAATAACGTGCAATTAGTCGATTAGTTTGACTAGTCACCTCTGCATTAATATTTGTGGCTGTATTAATGGAAATTAAAAACACAATATTAGGTAAGATAATATAAAAATAAACAAAATAGATATATTAAAAAGAAAAGAATTTAGTATAGATATATTTATCATTTAACCAATTTTGGCCACACAGAAGGGCTTCCACAGTACGAGGATGAAGTCGAGCACGATGAGAAGGAATAACATGATCACTAGTGCTAAAAGCATACTCCGAAGCTACGATAGATGATGGAATAACTAATAAGTCTTGTGCAATAGCTTGTATGATCGAAAAATTATTTTCATACTTTTTCCACCATAATAATATATCGAACTACTCACCTTTAACTTTGGGCACATAATCTTCGGTCAAATATTTATCTCACTTCATCATATTATAAAAAGTCTTAACCCATTTCTCTTTCAAAAAATTTGAAAGAGAAGTTGACAATCTTCGATTAGAAGATAAGGTTGAACCTGAAACTTAACTCAAAGATGAACTGTCTGGACTACTAATATCCTGATCATAAGTTTCTTCCATTTTGATTTGATAATCATTAAACAATTGTTTAATGGTATCTGTATGCTTTTGAACTCGATCGTCATATAATGCATCATAAATAAAAACAACCTCGTTCATTTCGTATCTCGAGTCTAGAACATATAACACTGCAATAATACGTCCAACTATAGACCAATAAGAATTCAACTTCTGCATCATACGTTCCACCATAATTCGAATAATCTCATTGGAATCAAATATCCACACTGATAAATCATTTTTATGTCAGACATAACACTAAAGCAACTGGGTGAAGTTGAATATTTTGCTCCCGAGAACAATTCAGCCGAATTATAAAATAATTCCAACTTCTCACAAAGTTCTCTAGTCAACTCCCATTGATCTTCTGTAGGCATGCAGGTATACTAAGAATCGCTTTCTCTTAGTCTAATAAACATGAGGTATATTGGATTGCCGACTCCCACATCTTCAAGGTTGAGTTCCATCTGGTTGGACAATCCAAAATCAACTTTTTATACTCAGAATGCGTAGAATTTATGTAGCATCTTCAAATTTCTCAGCTCTTTTAAGAGTTGTACTCCAATATATAATAATATTCCAAATACAATCTATTGGTTCCTTTATCATCTCTAACTCATCCTTCATAATTAAGTTAAGAATATACACAAAATGACGCATATAAAATAACTTACCACCAACCAATAAGTCACATCTTACTCTTTTACTTCTCAATCATTGCATCATTTGTGCTACAATTCTCGACTGTGATGATGGATACTTTGTTGTCGATGTTACATTCAACATGGTTGCCAATTTTTCACTTGTATATGATATCGGTACATAAATGAACCTATCATGTACGAATATTACCAACATCAATCGTAAATTCATAATATAATGAAAAGTAAATGATAAAAATATTTAAAAATATAAATTACCTCAAAAGTTTATTGCGTAACGTCCAATCATAATCAACATAATGTGTCGTCACCACTATATAATCCTTCTTTTGGTTATCAACTGTTCACATGTCTGCTGCTATGGCAATCCGTCCTGCAACACCTGACAATGCTCTTAAAATATCCTTCTTTTTATCCTCATAAATGATCAAGATATCCTTCTTCACTATATTCAAACTTAGAATCTTAAAAGTCGATTACAGTGAATTACAAAACATCATGAATCTTTTGCTTTCAACCATTGAAGCTATCAAATACCTTGATTTGTTGTTGTCATAAGTTGTTACAGTCAATTCATTCTTCCATTTCATAAGGTTAGGAGTTAAAAAATGTTTGAGCTCCTAATACCATCTTCCATTTACTATATGAATCCATATGTCTCTTTAAATTAGACTTTATACCTTTTGAACAAATATTAATAACTTTTGACAATATTTACACTTTATCATTTCAATCCCGTCCATCGATCTAGCTTTATTAAAGTGATTCAAAACTTCAATTGTATATTAAGTTCTAGTTGAACTTCTATTGTCACTGGGTACGGAAATAGAAGTTTCCATTTATATCTCTAGTATTGGATTACAATTCTCAACTAAAGGAATATTCTCATCCATCTGAAATAATCAACATATATATGATTGAGGTTATAAATGATCAACATATAAATGCTTGAGGTTTGAAACAATCAAAATGAGTGATTGAGCATATCATTATTGAACAAATTTGGTGACAAAAATTACTGACAAAAATTGACTTCAGAGAAATGACCACAAGTAAAATTTAGCGACATATATTTCAAATTCGTTGCAAATTTAGCGATGGAATATTTTAATTTTGTTGATAAATTTAGCGATGTAATTTTGTAATTCCCTAGGGAAATTTAGCGATGGAACACTCTAATTTCTTCAGTAAATTTATCGACGAAAGTTTACAATTCTGTCAAAAAATTTAACGATAATAAGTTATTTGTCCGTTGGTAAATTTACCGATGGAATATTGTAATTTCGTCTTTAAGTTTTACCTATGTACAAACAATGTCCTTCGCTAAATTTACCTACAAAAAATGTCATTTCGTTGATAATTTACCTACAGAATTAGCAATCTGTCGGTAAATTACTGACGGAATATCATAATGAAATTTATCTGTGATAATTTCAACCACCATTTCTCACTTCCTTTCTGATTTTTATATTGATAATCTTTTGATTTTTTTATGTTTAATTTCTCTAAACAATAAGTTGATTGATAATATAAAGTAAAAATTATCCTGATTGGTAATATATAATAAAAATTATAATGTACAACAATTAATATCTTGAAAATAACTGTAAATTAAGAATTCATACAAAATTACTTACGAATAGCAAAACATCTACATTCACTTATCCATCTAAGCTATGCAGTTGGTGAAGGCGGATGTTTTGACTGCTGCGATAAGTCAACTCATCTATTTCATTACGAAGCTGGACTATGTACTCAATCAACTGTTGCAACTAAGTTACCAGTCTCTCTACTATCCTCTTAAGCTGAACGACTCTCTTATTTGATGCGAACCACATACTATATCTAGCTGTAGTGGACGTGAAGGATTGTGAATAGCATGTGTTTGCAAATGAACCTAAGTCAAAGATCCTTCTACGGTGGTCCCTACCATCTACTGTATCAAGATATGTTTGACTCTCATCAACAGTTTCAGAGTGTTAAGACTGTTGTTGAATGCGTTCTTGTATTTGGTTTTATCATTATAATTGTTTATGTTCATAAGTGATAATTTTTAAGAATTAACATTAAAGTATAAATTTTACATACATTAAGTTCTCCGCATCAGGTGTTCACGAAGGTCACACCATCATACTTCTTAGTGTTAATGTGCAAAAAGAGCTGACATAGTGTAAACTTCCTACCCATAGACTTTTCCTGCATTTAAATAAAGTGTTATAAGTGAACTACAATTTACAAAAATTTGAGCAAAGTTTCCTTTATTTTTATGGTATTTACCTCTTGTTGAACAAAAAAATTTACTCAACAATATAGCTAATAATGGTACCAGACGTTCATAACAATATCATTTTCTATAATACACATCATTTTAAATTTCATACATCAGATTACATTAAAATTAGATTCCATACATTAACGTTCAAAAATCAGAATATAAATTTAAAGTTTAGATATTTTCAAGTTTCTTTTTATACTCCTTGTGGGGTCATAAATCCTTCAGTGTGTACGAGTAGATTTTCTCCCTTTGGTCCTCCACGTCTGTTTGTATAATTGTGTTTTGAAATGGACATTGCCTCGGGTGATGCCCAATATTGTTACTAACAATTCCATTTTTCTTCAGATATATAAAAAGGTCATACATCATTCTTGTGTATCGAATCAAGAAGGTTTCTATTACGTGCATAAGCTCGCCTATCCCATACATTATAAATTACATCGTCAAATTTTGAATCTAAAAAAATTTTGAAAAAAAGGAAAAACATACTATAAGTACTGATAAACTACAATATTTATTTAATTAATGTATAAAATTACATAAAATAAAAAAGACTAAAGATATAAAATAAAAAAGACAAAAGAATATATTTTTTGTATCTCAAACTCCTGATAATAAAAATCCTTTGTCGCCTGAGAGATATTCTTTCATATATAATCATCAAGATCTATCTTCTCCTTGAACTTAGATAAGATATTTCTAGAGCACATTCTAAACAGGACCAACCTAATATATAAGTTATTTTATAACATTTCCAAATTAAAACCTATAACTTCAATATAAAGCTATGGTGTTATCATGTATTACAAAAGTTTTATAATTTCACTCAAATTATTGACAGCTGTGATGTAAATTCTTTTATAAACTTTTTTAGCTTCAGGTTAGAGGTTGTCTCCTTCATTCGCAACGTTATCCCTAAAATTTTTGTTGGTATAGGGTTAAATTTTAGGTGCTGTAAGTCCAACTACTGCACACCCAGATGAGGCATCATCCCGACCTACGGTCCCTGTACAGTCACCTATACATGCCGTTGCACCATCTAGCAGTCCTGCTACACCATCCACCATCCCTATACCGACAAAAATATCAGGGGTAAGCATTGCAGATGAAAGAGGTGACCTTCAGCCTGGAGCTAAGGGAGTTAATGGAAGAACTTACATCACAAATTTCAACAATTTATGAGTCAAATTCTAAAAAATTTATGATACATGATAACACTATTGGTTTATACTTAAGTTATAGGTTTTAATTTGAAAACGATCTAAAATAACTTATATATTTGGTTGGTTCCGTCTGAAATGTGCTCTAGAAATATCTCATTCAAGTTCAAGGAGAAGATAGATCTTGAGGGTTATATATAGAATAATATCTTTCAAGCGACAAAAGATTTTTATTATCAGGAGTTTGAGGTACAAAAAATATATTCTTTAATCTTTTTTATTTTATCTAATTTTATATATTAATTAGATAAATATTGTAGTTTATAAGTACTTATAGTATGTTTTTCTTTTTTCAGAAAATTCTTTTGGATTTCAAAATTTAATGTGGTAATTTATAATGTATAAGAGAGGCGAGCTCGTGCATATTATAAAGACTTTCTTGGTTCGATACACAAGAAACATGTACGACCTTTTTATATATCTATAGAAATATAAAGTCGTTGGCAGCAGTATTGGATATCACCCGAGACAATGTCCATTTCAGAGCGCAATTTTGTAAATAGACGTAAAGGACCAACACACGATTTATGATCCATCATGCTCCTTGTATTCTGATTTTTGTACTTTTATAAATGAAATTTGATTTCAATATAATTTGATGTATGAAATTTAGAATGAAAATATAAGTGTATTATAGAGAATGATAATGTTATAAATATTTGGTGTCATTAATAGTTGTATTGTTGAGTAAATTTTTTGTTCAACAGGGAATAAATATCATAAAAATAGAGGAAATTCTGCCAAAATTTTTGTAAATTATAGTTTATTTATAATACTTTTTTATGCAGAAAAAAGGCTATGGGCAAGAAGCCTACACTACATCAGCTCTTTTTGCACGCCAACATTAAAAGGCATGATGATCTGACATTCTTTAACACTCGATGCAGAGAACTTAATGTATGTAAAATTTATACTTTAATATTAATTCTTAAAAATTATCACTTATTAACATAAACAATTATAATGATAAGACCAAATATAAGAAAGCATTCAACGACAGTCTCATCACTCTGAAATTGTTAATGAGAGTCAAACATATCTTGATGCTGTGGATAGTAGGGACCACCGTGGAAGGATCTTCGACTTAGGTTCATTTGCAAATATATGCTATTTGTAATCTTTCACATCCACTATAGATGGGTCTAGTAGGCAGTTCCCATCAAATGAGAGAGTCATTCAGCTTAAAAGCATAGTAGAGAGGCTGGTAACTCAGTTGCAATAGTCGATCAAGTACATAGCTCAGCTCCGTAATGAGATTGATCAGTTGACTCATCATAGCAATCAGAGCATCCAACTTCATCAACTGTATAGCTTAGATGGATAAGTGAATGTAAATGTTTTGCTACTCTTAAGTAATTTTGTATGAATTCTTAATTCACAGTTATTTTCAAGATACTAATTGTCGTACAATATAATTTTTTATTATATATTAATAACCAGGATCATTTTTACTTTATATTATCAATTAACTTTTTGTTTCAAAAAAATTAATGTAGAAAAATCAAAAGATTATCAACAGAAAGCTCGAGAAGGAAGTGACAAATGGTAGTTGCAATTATCATAGGTAAATTTCTCGATAGAATTACAATATTTCGCCGGTAAATTACCGACAGACTGCTAATTCTGTAGGTAAATTACCGACGGAATAACATTTTCTATAGGTAAATTTACTGACGGACAAACAACTTACGTTCGCTAAATTTTCTGACGAAATTGTAAAATTTTGTCTCTAAATTTACCAACAAAATTAGAGTGTTCTGTCGCTAAATTTCCTTAGGGAATTAAAAAATTATGTCGCTAAATTTATCGACGGAATTAAAATATTCCATCGCTAAATTTATGATGAATTCAAAATATCAATCGCTAAATTTTACCTGCGATCATTTCTCTGACAACTCTTTCCATCGGCAATTTCCATCATCAAATTTGTTCAATAATTATATGCTCAATCGCTCATTTTATATGTTTCTAACCTCAAGCATTTATATATTGATTATTTATAACCTCAATCATATGTATGTTGATTATTTCATATGGATGAGAATATTCCTTTAATAGAGAATTGTAATCTAAAACTGGAGATATAAGTAGAAACTTTTATTTCCGTACCAAGTGAGAATAAAAGTTAAACTAGAAGTCAATATAATCAACTAGAAGTCAATATAAAAGTGAAGTTTTGAATCACTTTAATAAAACTAAATCGACGGACGGGATTGAAATGACAACATGTAAATATTGTTAGAAGTTATTGATCAGTAGTTCAAAAGATGAAAAGTCTCATTTAAAGAGACATATGGATTCGTGTAGTAAAAGAAAGATGGTATTAGGAGGTCAAATATTTTTTAACTTCTAACCTCATGAAATGAAAGAATGAATTGACCGTAACAACTTATGACAGCAACAAATCAAGGTATTTGATGGCTTCAATGGTTATTGGAGATGAACAACCCCTGTCTACGGTTGAAAGCAAAAGATTAAGGATGTTTTGTAATTCACTACAATCGACTTTCAAGGTTTTAAGTTGGAATACAGTGAAAAAGGATATCTTGATAATTTACGAGGATAAGAAGAGAGATTTTAAGAGCATTGTCGAGTGTTAAAGGACGGATTGTCATAACAGTGGATATGTGAACAGTCGATAACCAAAAAAAGGATTATATGGCTATGACGACACATTATGCTGATAATGATTGGATGTTACGCAATAACCTTTTGAGGTAATTTATATTTTTTAATATTGTTATCATTTACTTTTCATTGTGTTATGAATTTACGATTGATGTTGGTAATATTTGTACATGATATGTTCATTTATGTGCCAGCACCATATATAAGTGAAAAATTAGTAGCCATATTGAAAGGTCGTTTTGATGAATTTTAACATCGACAACAAAGTATCCATCATTACATTCGACAATTATATCACGAATGATGCAATGATTGAGAAGCTGAAGAGTAAGATACGAGTTGAGAGCTTATTGGTTGGTGATAAGTTATTTCATACATGTTGTTTTGTGCATATTCTTAACTTGATTGTGAATGGTGGTTTGGAGATGATAAATGAACCAATAGATTGTATTTGGAATAATATTATATATTAAAGTGCAGCTCATAAAAGAGTTGAGAAATTTGAAGATGTTGCATAAATTCTATGCATTCCGAGTACAAAGAAGTTAGTTTTGGATTGTCCAACTAGATGGAACTCAACTTTGAAGATGTTGGAGTTGGCAATCCCATATACTGAGGTGTTTATCAGACTAAGAGAAAGAGATTCTTAATATATCTACGTGTCTACAGAAGATCAATAGGAGTTGGCTAGAGAACTTTGTGTAAAGTTGGAATTATTATATAATGTTGCTGAATTGTTCTCGACAAAAAAATATCTAACTTCACACAGTTATTTTATCATTATGTTTGACATAAAGATGCTTTATCACTGTAGATGTTTGACTCCAATGAGATTATTCAGATTATCGCGAAACGAATGGTGCAGAAGTTGAATTCATATTAGTCTATAGTTGAACATATTGTTGCAATGTTATATATTCTAGACTCAAGATACAATATGAACGGGGTTGCTTTTATTTATGATGCATTATACGGTGATCGAGCTCAAGAGCATATAGATATCATTAAACAATTAGGATATGAATTGTTTAATGATTATCAAGTCATAATGGAAAAAACTTATGATTTAGATCTTAGTAGTCCAGGCAGTTCATCTTTGGGTTCAGTTTCAGGTTCGACATCATCTTCAAACTAAAGATTGTCAAATTCTCTTTCAAATTTTTGAAAAAGAAAAGGGTTAAAATTTCTCATAATATGATGAAGTAAGATAAATATTTGACCGAAGATTATGTGCCTGAAGTTGAAAGTGAGCAATTCGATATATTATTATAGTGGAAGAAGTATAGAAATACTTTTCCGATCATGCAAGTTATTACATGAGACCTATTAGCTATTTCATCATCTGTCGTTGCTTCAGAGTCTGCTTTTAGCACTAGTAGTTGGGTTATTACTTCTCATCATACTCGACTTCATCTTCATACAGTGAAAGCCCTTATGTGTGCCCAAAGTTGGTTAAATGATAAAAGATATTTATATTAAATTCTTTTATTTTTGATATATTTATTTTGTTTATTTTTTATATTATCTTACCTAATATTGTGTTTTTAATTTTCCGTTAATACAGTCACAATTATTAATGCGGAGATGACTAGTCAAACTAATCAACCAAGTGCACGTTATTTTGGTCCAATATATGAAAATGAAGGTTTATTTAATTATTTATCAAATATTACCATGTCCTAAATATTCCTTTAATTTTAATATTATGTTACTAAATATAATGTTTGTATATACAGATAATTTGATCCAAATTATTGATGATCTTAACAACAACGATTAGCTACTCTTTCAGTCAGTCTCTATCATTTAGTCTCCAAGCTTTGTTTGTCTATCATAATATTATCTTAAATTTATAAAATGTATCTTTTTGTAAAATAATTTAAATAATCATTCGTGTACGGTAAAGATTTCTTTAGTAATAAATTTGGATTTATCATTTCTCTCTTTTAATAATTGATAAATTATTTAAAAATTTAAAAATTGTAATTAATTGAAATTCTTAACTATAATTAACTTAACAAAATTTCCTACAAATTCCTAATTAATTGAAATTTTTATCAATTTTCCTAATTAAAATTTTTAGCAATTCCTAATCAATTATTCTTTCATTTCCTATAATCATATCCTCCATCATTAATTAATTTCATTTCATCTTATTAATTTTATCATAGTATATAAGTTATTATATTATTCATTTATTATAAAATCTCAAACCTTTAGGAATATAAAAATAGAATTTACTACTTCCATAGTTCCACTCAACCATTAAATCTACAATTTGAACATATAATCATATATTTGTATTTTCATATGATTATCATTGTTTACTCTATTATGATTTTTCCATCTTTACAAGTGGTAAACAAAATAAATTTTTATTCAGCATCATCATTAATCATAATTAGTGTACTGCAATTCTTTAATCAAGATTACAAGTTATAATAACTTTAACCATTACCTAATAACTTGCTTGACAATATGATCAACCTTGAACATTGAACCATTGAATTATGTTTTGTTGTTATAAAAATAATAATATAAAATATTATATTAAAGATAATGTAAAATATAAATTAAATATAAATACTAAATTTTTTCATTATAATCACTAATTGTTATTTTGTATGTTTCTCTTTAAATAATCATAATTAATTACAATGATTATTATTATATTATTTAAAAATTGACGATTTAGATAATCATCCAAAGAAGAAAAAGATTCTAAGCACATTATCACATATATCCCAGGAAGTTTTGATTGAATGTAAATATTTTCACAAAAATATTTAAAATTTTTGACAAATTCCATGCATGTATATAATATAATATATATTCTTCTACCAAATTCTAATTATGTTATTTTCAAACTAAATATGTTTAGAGGTCTTATCACATCTATTTTTTAATAAAAGAGAAAGGTATAACATCAATAAAATGCTATTATTAAATTCAAATTAATCAATTTAACTTAAGTACTTTCAAATTTGTATTTTTTTGAACATATTAGAGTCAATATAACTTCAATTAATTAAATTGATTACTTTAATTTTAATCTTTTTTTATTGCTTATAATTTTATTTTAATTATAAATTAATTTAATTTTAAATTTTAATTCAAAAATTAAAGTATTCAAGCAGCTTGTAAATATTCATGAAAACATTTAAAAATTGTGACAAATTCCATGCATGTATATAAGATAATATATATTCTTCTACCAAATTCTAATTATTTTATTTTTAACCTACAAATGATTAAAGGTCTTATCACATCTATTTTTTTTATAAAAGAGGAAGGTATGATATCAACAAAAGGTTATTATTAAATTCAAATAAATTAATTCAACTTAAGTACTTTTATTTTGTATTTTTTTGAACATATTAGTGTCAATATAACTTCAATTAATTAAACTGATAATGAAAGAACCCAATCTAGAGTTCCCCTTCCGAAATTCGAGTGGAGTCCTCTCAACGATCCCATAGTAGCTCTTTAATCGATATCTAATTCGACCAAAGGATTTCTGCAAAGTCAAACTGTTTAACTATTTAAAACCTTTTATAATTTAATAATTAAAAGCACAAACAATAATGAGAAACTTTTTTCTATCATTTTGTTGAAAATTTTTGCAACACAACATTTTTTATTTTGATTTCCCCAAAAGTTTCAAAAACTAGTATAACACATTTTAAAACACTTCTAACATTTTATATACTATCTCAGCTTCTAAAATGGGACCTCAAGTTCAAATCACAAATATATAATTTTCAATATTTTAAAAATATCATTGAAAGTCAAATCCCTCGTATTTCATTAAGAAATAGGGATTTATAATCCCAAAGATGTTTATAAGATCACACTTTTAAACCTTTTCCAAAAATACTTTACAACATATATACAACCAACTAAGCCAATTTCAAGTAAACACATACATAAGAAAAATAAGACATACACAACAGCATCCAACGATACAACTAATCTTAAAGCGGAATCCTAATTACTGCAATACATGTATCCATACTTGGGGTGGTTTGTTTAAAAACATAAAAATAAGATTGAACTAAATGAGCTCAGATAGTGTAATCAGTTTACAAGAAACTTAAACTTTTCATAACAATATAACTGCAGTATTCCATATAATCATAAAGCTTATGGTAAAACGTTTTCCATAACAATTTATTCATGCATCATATTTGGTAATAACATAATATTACGTAAAACATAATTTCAATTTTTCTAAAATACTATTCCAAAATCTTTTTCGACATCAAACTTACAATATAAAAGTTTCCATTTTTTATTTTCCTTAAACAATAAACAGTGGTGGAAATAAGTTTTTTGAAAACTTTTATACTGAAAATAAGTAACCACTAGAATTGGTACCATATGGTACCCTATCAAATCACTTTTAAAATAAATAATGGCGACATTATTACTGTCATAAATTTTCTTACTCAACATAGCCAACCACTAGTTCCTTTACCATATGGTGCACTAGGCATAAAGTCACAGAGCTGGTTCTGCATTGCTTACTCACAACTGGTTAATTGTTATGAACCGGTAGTTACAGAGTTGGCTCTGCATTGTTTACCTGTAACAAGTCAAGCTGGTTCTACATTGACTGGTTAAACACTATTTACGGAGCTGGCTATACATTGCTTACTCGTAACAGGTTAAATGCTTACCCATAACAGGTTAGAAAACTTACCACTTCCTTTCAATCTTTTGTACAATTGAAGAACACTTAGTCTTGATCAAGCTCTCTTCTATTCATGCTCCAAAACCTACTAAAAATCAGTTGTACCCTCCTTCTTCTCTCCTTGGTTGAAACTTTGCTCTTTCATCTCTTCTTTTTCTTCTTTTGTTTCAGTCTCACGTATATGTTGAAAGAAGGAAACAATTGGTCTTACTTTACTCCTTTAATATCCTTTAGTGCATTACATATGACATCCATTTTTTTAATAACTCATCATCGTTCAATTAATCATGCTTAACTGTTAAGAAAGCTTATAATCAGTCATTAAGTGTGACTCACTAATCCATTTGCACCATTTTACACAAAAAGATCAAATTGCCCTTTAATGACATATAAAAAGACCAAATTGTCCTTTATTGAATGTAATTCATTGTACATGCATTTTATAGAGGATACTCTATTTATGGTATTCTGGAGTAAGTTAAGCGTTTAAATGTATTGTTAAGGTTATAATAGAGATCACGGATAAACTAGAGATGGTTTTGGATTCGATCAAAAATTTCTCGAAAAATTTATGAAAACGTCAAAAAGCTACGGAATAAGTTTGAACAAGCTTTAAAAGCCCCGAAATGTGCTTTGGAGATTTAAGTGACACATTTAAATGAAATTCGGACGATTTTGGTGACATTCAATGATTTTCAGATTTAATCTGAAAATTCTTCTAAGCAACCAATAAATTATCAAATAATTACAAAATACAATGAAAAGCTCCGAAATATGGATTGGAGTTCCTACGAATTGAAACAGGTCAAAACGAAAATTGTTTGAATACAATTTGAATATTCCAAAATTATTGGACTAAAATGGCCTTTTTGGAAAATAAATATTATTGATTATTTTAAACCCATTCGAAAACTTTTTAAGCATCCAATCAATAAGAATTGACCCCAATTAGAGTATTTCATGGTCAATTTAAAAATAAGACAATTATGGAATATTTTCCAAATTTAATTCAGTTAATTAATGAATTAAATTCAATAAAGGACAATTTAGTCTTTTTACATGTTATTAAAGGGCAATTTGGTCTTTTTGTATAAAATGGGGTAAATGGATTAGTGAATCACACGTAAAGACCAATTATAAGCTTTCTTGAGGGTTAAGCATGATTAATTGAATAGTGACGAGTCATTAGAAAAAAACCAATTAGAAGATGTCATATGTAATGCACTAAAAGATATTAAAGGAGTAAATTAAGACCAATTACTTCCTTTTTTCAACATATACGTGAGAGTGAAACAAAAGAAGAAAAAGAAGAGAAGAAAGAGTTAAGTTTTAGCCAAGGAGAGAAGAAAGAGGGTGCAACTAATTTTTGATGGGTTTTGGAGCATGAATTAAAGAGAGCTTGATCGAGACCAAGTGTTCTTCACTTGTCCAAAAGATTGAAAGAAAGTGGTAAGTTTCCTAACCTAAATTTCTAGTTTTGGGGCTTTTGAGTGAGATAGATTCATGTAAGACAAATGATGATTTTTTACTTTCCATATAGTAGATAATAAATTTGGAAGCATTTAAGGGTTGAATATGACAAGAAAAAGAGTTACGTCTAGTAAAACTTTGTTTTTAATTCTCGGATCACTTGAACCATCCCTATTGTTTTGACCATAACTTAGGATACAACCCTCCAAATTGGGTGATTCCAATTGAAATTGAAACTTAAGACATAATACTAAAAATCTTTAGAAGAGACATAGACCTACTTCTGGATTAATGATATCGAAGTTTGAGATTGAAAATGATAACCTGATACTGCCATTGTGTTTAAACAATATTTGGTACATTTCTTATGATTTAGAAGTTGAAATGACATGATTTTTTATGATATGGAAACTAAAGATTTAAGGGAACAAATGTGTAAAAGATTTCAAAGCCTAAGTTGAACATTTGCTATGTGAAAAGTAAGGAACAAGTGGATGTATGGATTCTACACATAGGTCAAAACCGTAACTCATCATGCATGATCATACTATGGTGAATTAAATTAAGTAAGATTGTGTTTTGAAGAAATTAGTAAGTTAGAATGGGTAAAGTATGATATTGAAGTGACTTTTGAAGTTATATTTGAAAACGAAGATCAATAGATTAGCTTATAGATTAGATACACTCGCAAAGTTGTGAGTGTATTTTATTTGTTTTATATTATTAAATTATTTACAAAAGAATTGATGACATGTGAGTGTATTTTAATTGTTTTATATGACAATTTTTTGCAAAAGAATTAATGACTTGTGAGTGTTCTTTAAATTGATTTTATGCAAATGGTTTTCATTTATTCATAAAATGAATATTTATGCTGAGTTTTATACAAATGATATTTTACAAGTGAATATTGATAGCATAAGTGTATCCTTTGACAACATATGAGTTTTAATTTAAAAGTTGAGTTTTATATAAATGGGAGGTACATTTAAATGATTCAATTATGAATCATCCCATACTTGATTTAGAAAATAAGATGAGTTGTAAATTTAAGAGTTGCTTTTGCCTATGGTATATCGTTAGACTTTATATATGTTATTATACCAGTGTATTTATGACGGTTAACCTATTAAGGGTAAGCGATGTATAACTAGCTTCGTAAATAGTAGTTAATCAGTCACAGATAAGCAATGCAGAACTAACTCCGTGACTTGTTACGGGTAAGCGATGCAAAACCAGCTCCGTAACTACCAATCTATAGTGGTTAACTTATTACTGTAAGCGATACAGAACAAGATTCGTAACTGGTAGTTAACCAGTCACGAGTAAGCGAAGCATAACCAGCTTCGTGACCTTATACCTAAGGGTACCATGGTGTAAAGAAGTTTTTGGTGAGCTATATCGTATAAGAAGTTCATGATAATAAATAATAAAGGCATCACTATTTATTTTTAAAAGTAATTTGAAAGACACCGTATGGTACCAATTCTAGTGATTAACTTATTTGCTATATCAAATTTCTTTTGAAAACTTATTGTCAACACTCTTTATTGATTAAGGAAAAAAGAAAATAAAAATGGAAATTCTTATATTATGAGTTTAATTTCAAAAAGGCATTTTGAAATAGTAACTTCAAAAAATGAAGTATTTTACGACATGATATTAGATTATTAGATTTTGTGATGCACAAGTGAATTGTTATGACAATTATTTTACCATGAGCTTTATGATTGTATGAGAATATTTTAAGTTATGTTATTATAAAAAGTTAGTTTTTAATAAATTGATTATACTCACTGAACTCGTTTAACTCACCCATATTTTATGTTTTTAGACAAATCATCCAAGGTATGCATACAGGTGCCGCAATAATTGAAACTCGACCACAGGATTAGTTGTATCATTGGGTACTACTGTGTTTGTCTTATCTTTCTTATGTATGTGTTTGCTTGAAATTAACTCAGTTGCTTGTATATATATTGTAAAAGTATTTTTAGAAAAGGTTTAAAAGTGTGATCTTGTAAACATCTTTAGGATTGTAAATCTCTTTTTCTTAATGAACTACGTGATCTTTAATCCTAAATGATATTTTTAAAATGTTGCGAATTGTTTGCTTGAAATTAGCTTAGTTGCTTGTATATATATTGTGCATTATTTTTGAAAAAGGTTTAAAAGTGTGATCTTGTAAACATCCTTGGGATTGTAAATCTCTTTTCTTTGATGAAATTCAAGGTCCTTTAATCCTTAATGATATTTTTAAAATGTTGAGAATTGTATGTTTGTGATTACTTGTGATGTGGACCTGAAGTCCCATTTCAAAAGTTGAGATGATATATTAAATATTAGAAGTGTTTTAAAATGTGTTTTCCAGGTTTTTGGACAAGCCCCTATCCTAAAATGATTAGGCTGTCTGCCCGGTAACTCACAGTGGCCCTCCAGTTGATATTTGATATAGCTAGAAAGTTTCAGTAGAACTAAGCCTATTGCCCTTTTTACCAAAAAGCCTTAACATTAAACTGCAGTGGAGTTTTTTTTTTATTTTTTTAATCATTTTTATTAAAAATTTTGACAACACATCGACCGTGTTTTGATCTACCCAAAATTTTCTAAAGCTTGTAAAAGTACAAAACACTTATATAATCATCTCAAAATCCCCACTTGTTTTGAACATGTATGCTTAATTGCACCATCCTAGTTCGATGATTATATTGTGTAATGTGATATACATGCATTTTATATTGTATGCTCTATTTATGGTGTACTAGAATAAGTTAACCATTTAAATGCATTATTAAAATTATAACATAAATCACGGATAAACTAGAAATAGTTCTGGACTCGACCAAAAAATTTTTGAAAATTTTCTGAAAACTTCGAAAAGTTACGAAATGAATCTGAACGAGCTTTAAAAGCCGTTAAATGTGCTTTGGAGATTTAAGTGATACTTTTGAATGAAATCCGAACGATTTTGGTGACATTCAGTAATTTTTGGGTTTAATTCGAAAATTCTTCCGAATAGCGGAAAAGCTACCGAATAATTTTAAAATACAATGAAAAGCTCCATAATTAAGATTGGAGTCTACAGGAACTGAAACAGATTAAAATAAAGATTGTTTAAATAGAATTCACGATGGGTCCTTTCAGATAACTTTAATTTTAATCTTTTTTATTGCTTATAATTTTATTTTTAATTATAAATTAAATTAATTTTAAAATTTAATTCAAAAATTAAAGAATTCAGGCTGGTTCCCCGACCCAACCGGGTCTCAAGCTAGGCCCAGGCCAATTTTTCGGTGTCCAGCTCATTGCCATACCTAATAAACACCCAAAAAGGTGACTTCTTTATTAAGGAAAGACTAAAAAGACTTGAAACACTAGTATGCAGATGAGACTTGATGCGGACTACAAGTAATTAAAATAATACCTCATTATATGTATATATTAAGGACGAAGGGGATGGACGACCACGAAATTCATCTCCTTCGTCCGTTTAATCTGACGGTCATTACCCCCCTATATGTCATATGTATTTTTTTTCCTTTCATTTCTCTTTCTTTCTTTCTTTTTCTATATGTCATATGTTTTTTCCCCTTTCATTTCTCTTTTTCTTCTTCTCCTCTCTGGTTGTGTATTTAGCTTTCTTCGTTTTCCTCTCTCTCATTTCTCATATCTCATTTCTCTCTTTTTTTTCTCTCTCTCTATCTCACACCAAGTTTTTTTATCATATGTCATATGTCAAGGTTATATCCCTCTTTCATTTCTCTTTTCTTTTCTCTTTTCTCTTAGCATCCTGCATATCTCACAGGGAGTTTTTATTATGTCTATGTCTACAGGTGGGTAACGGCGGCTTTGTTTATAGCATGCCTCTGCCTACAGTTGGGTAACGGGGGCGGTTTTGTTTCAGTGGTAAGGTCCTTTTTTTTATGTCAAGGTTATATCCCTCTTTCATTTCTCTCTCATTTCTCTTTTCTCTTAGCATCCTCCATATCTCAGAGGGAGTTTTTATTATTATGTCTATGTCTACAGGTGGGTAACGACCGCTTTGTTTATAGCATGCCTCTGCCTATAGTTGGGTAAGGGCGGCGGTTTTGTTTATCTCACACCGAGTTTTTATTATTGTGTCTGTGTGTGCAGCTGGGTAACGGCGGCTTTGTTTATAGCATGGATAACTGTCTTCGCCATTTGCGTTTTAGTTTCAGCAGTAGGCTCCTTCTTCAGTAACGGTATGCTTTTGTATTCCCTTTTTTTTGGCCTTATTTGCTTCGACTTTCGTCGACTTTTTATTATGTGTACAGGTCGGTAACGACGGCGGTTTTATTCTAGTGATAAGCTCCTTTTTTCTTCCACTTTTTTTTCCTGTTTGCGTTTAGTTTGTCTACAGCTGGGTAACTGTGGTAAGTTTTCCTTTTTCTTTTTCTTCAGTCATCGTTTTGTATTTCTTATCTTTTGCTTTGGCTTTGATCGAGTTTTTATTATGTGTACAGCTCCCTAATCGAGTTTTTATTATGTCTACGGCTCCCTAACGG
>JAOTAY010000007.1:25904299-25922593 GCA_025629805.1 Erythroxylum baracoense
AAAAGAAAAGGTATTTTGCGCATCTTGTATGTTTTCGGTTATACATTATGTTGTGTTATGGTCTTTTCCGCAGCGTATTGTGAATACTTGGGCCATACGACATCATTGACACTCTTTTCATACAACCATTCCTCCGATTATGAAGATATTAAAGGATGGAACGGTAAAGTCCATATATGCAAAGTCCAGTGAAGATCTATATGTACCTTCTACATCAGAGGCTATTTTTCTTATACAACCCGTATTTTTCCATACGGAAGGTAAATCTAGCCTTCCTATTTATTACTTCAAATCTAATGGAGATTCGGTCTATGTAAGTCATCATTGTGGACATTTTGTATAGGATATTGACTCATCTATGTGCGAACTTGACTGTGAAGTCTCTCTCAATCCTGAGTCAGACAGTGATGATGATGATGAGCGATATGTTAAAAGACGAAGGAGGAAGAAAAAGTCTAAAACTCGATGTATACCTTTGCAACAGTATCATCCACACAAAGATGATTCAGATCCAGATGATTCCAGCAAATCTATTGATCTACCCATAGAAAGATTTAGACCTAGATCTCTTCACGAGATGTTGAAATCTTCTACTTATCAGACTAAGCCAACAATTCCTATCAGTGCTCCTACTCCTATACCTTGTATGATGGTTAAGCCATACGAGGAAGATTTTCTTTCTCTACACAGGAGTACAGATGAAACAACCGAGATCCCGAAGGGCACGCAGGAAAAATACAACAACCAACTAGCTAAAACACCACCTTTGAGCAGACCATCAACTAACCAAAGTCGAATTGTAGGCTACTGCAATTTCTGGTAGACTATTGTGGAACAACATAGGAATCTTGTGACTATCGGTAAGTTTTAGGTTTAATGAACGAGACACAAAATTCTTCTCTCCACGAGCACACAACTCTCAGCTTTCCTCTTAGGAACCTTACATTGTCATAACACCTTTTCTCCTCTTTCCCCATTAAACTCTAATCTCACAGCGGAATTGTTTTATGCAGTCATAGATTGTCTTAGATTTTCTGATACATAATATCCTCATAAGAGACGAGTGTAGAACATACTTGTCTCTATATAATGACAGATAGTAACATCACTCAAGACTTAAGCTTTCAAGAGCGGGAGAACTTAGAGAGAATGGAAAACACTCAAACTAATATTCATTGAAATCAAACTTATTCAAATCTAGTCGTGCTTACAATGAAGAAGAAAATTTGCTTTTATAAGCGAAGCAAGGGCAGGAAAGTAAAATTCTTAATAGACACACTGATTACAACTTTAAAAAAGAAAGCAATTTTAAGTACAATCATCACACCTTTAACAAAACTACTTTGAAAAAGTAAACAACTTTCTAAAAAGCAAACAGTATAATGTTAAGAAGGAATCTTGTATAATAGTTTGTGGGTCACAAGATTCTTTTTTATCAAAAGACTCAAAAGAAAATTCTAAAAAGACGAGTCCCACTTTAAAGTGCTAAAGTGAGGTCATGATCACAATCAGAGTCATATGTGAAGGTCATGTCATTGTCAATTTGTGCAAGAATGTGGCTGATATCAATTACAATCCATGTAGAAAGTCCTAAGCTAGAAACAAATGTGGGCTCTTGGATAGAGTTGGATGGTATGCTTGAAACTGGAGAATGTCAACATATAGGGCAAGGAACTTCACCAGCTTGAATGTTGATAACATTAAAGGGAGTCATCGATATCCAATGGTTAATTGATGGAGTAAGAATTGGTGTAAAAAGAGCAGTATCTCCAAAATATGGACCAAGGGATGTACAGATGTTAGATGAAGATAAGTTTGGAGATTGATTGAGTTGGTCTCAGAAAGAATATAAGTCTGCCATTAACTATGTGCATTATGTAGATCAATCAAGGGTTGTTCGCCAATGTTAGAGATGATTGTGTGTACACAAATGTCCAGGAGTACTCACGCAATAAGGATGATGTATGATATAAATGGCATAAACTTTATGATCAGTTAAAATAGTGTCCCATAAGCGATAATGAGTTAAGAGTTGAGACATGTCCACACGCCATTTAGATAATTGTTGAAACCATTCTAAAAAAGTCCATAAAAGAGAATTGATATTTGTAGGATTAGATAGGTGGCGATAAACATAGAGGGGTGACAGAGAGATCGAACAAGCATATAAGGCAGATAAAGCCCAAAGATGTCATAAAGTAGTATCATGGAGAGTATTGTAAAGATAATACATTAGTTTGTAGGGAGCAAGAGCATCAAAATAATCAGGAGTGGGTAAAATATCAAATTTAAGAAGTGTAAGATGAAGATAATAAAACAGACTTTGATGAAGAAGGGAAAAGAGGTCTGTAACAGTAGTTGGAGGAGTAAAAAACAAAAGAGGAAAATCTTTTTTATATTTTGCAAACTTGGGAAACTCTATTAATCAAAAAAGAGGAATAAAATGATTCAGAGAGGATGAAAGAAACAAGATCAGTTTGGTAGGTCGAGAAAGAAAATCAGCAAGTGTATTGTGGTGACCTTTGATATGGCAGATGGAAAATTTATAATGAAAAAAAGGAAGAAAAACATCAGGAGGCCATAGTGGATTCTGTCTGAGCAAATTAGATAAGTATGAAGTGTAAGCTGCCATTTGTGGTATGAATTCACGAATGTAATTAACAATTCTAAGGAATTGTTGTATTTGCTTCACAGTGAGATTTTCATCAGGAAAGTGTAACAACTATTGTGTAATATGTGGACCAAGTTGGTAGAATACATCTTTGAAATGCATACCCAGAAATTCAATTTCTGTTGTACCAATTATGCTTTTAGAGGCTGAAAGCATAATTTCATACTGTTTAGTAAGATCCAAGAATTGATGGAGTAAGGCCTGATGCTCCTCATGGATCTTTGAGAACAGGAGAATATCATCAATGTAGATGATTACATTGTTGAGGATAGGCTCATAGATCTTGGTCATGGTTCTTTGAAACAGTGATGAGGCAACTTTAAGTCCAAATGGCATAACAGTCCATTGGTATTGTGCAATGGGAATGCAGAATGCAGTTTTGTACCACTCAGTCGGTTATACCCAATTGCCAAAATCCTTATTTAAGATCAAACTTGGAAAAGATAACTACTTTTTTTAAAAATGGTACCTGAGTACTTATTTTTGGAAGAGGAAATTTGTCATCTTACAGGAATGCATTCGGAGGCTTATAATCAATCACCGATCTCTTTTTACCGTGCTTTTGCTCTGAACATTTGTTCACATATAATGCCTGTCAAGCCCAATCCGATTTTGTGGGCTGAATAAGTCTTTGCTTCAGAAGGATAGCACACTCATCTTGTGCGAGTTTGAGATCATCATGGTTCATTCCTAGATGTGTGAATTTCGTAGGATTGATATCCTCATTCTTTTTTAAATGTAGACTTATGAAAAAGTCAGCATTTTTTTAAAGAGGATATGGATGAATAAACTATGCATGTGATTCAAGACAATAGTCTAACAGTTTATCTCTCAGTGATGTATATGGTGTAGGAACTTGAGAATGTTCAAACACATTTTTTATTTCAGTGTAGGGACTGAAAAATGATTGATACCTGAGGCTTGTAGGTAAGATCTGTAAAGGTGAAGCTTTACTATAGACATCCATACCAATGAGAATATCTGGGCTAGGTATATTGCTTCCAAGAACTTTAATCCAAACTGTACACTGTGAAAAGAGTCATATCCCGATCTTTCTCTTTGTAATAAGCCCGATCTTGAATGAATTGCTATCTGCAGCTGTAAAATACTCATCATGTGAGGTCCATGCTTCAAAAGATAAAATGTTAGGCTTCATAATTGTATGACTGGATCTAGTATCCATAAATCTAATAGCTCTGACGGGTTGTTCATATTTGTCTTGTTTGAAGAGTGGGATCTGGATATATAGTCGTTGAACTAGAGTACGATCTATTTTCATACAAGTTTGTTGTAGTATGTATAGAGAATCATCCTCAGAGGATTCATCTTCAGAGGTCGTAACAGAAATAGCAAACTTAGTATCTTCATCTTCAGTAGATTGTTCCTTAATATGATCTCCAAAGTTATTTTAAGAATGAATAGGCAAAATTTATTGCATGTGTTTCAATAACTTGATATCTTTCTTGCTTTTGTGAGGACAAGTTCTTGCAAAGTATCCTGGTTGTCCATAGAGGAAATATCGATCAACTTTTTGAGAATAATGGGACTTCTTCTTGAAGAATCGAACAAATTTTTTTTGTTCCATCTTTTCTCACATAAGTTTTTCTTAGTGGCTTGTAGCCTTCCATTTGTCTGCGGAACTTTCGTCGATGATAGACATGATTGTGATGAGATTTCTTCTTGTTGCTACAATCACAATTCTTCTTGTCTTTGCACTTAATCTAAAGATAAGACTTCTTGCAAGCCTGTTTGACAAGTGGACCACCTTTAACGATATTCTTGAATAAGACATGTTGATCACACGGCTTATCAAGAGAGGCTATAACAGCAGGTAAATTTCTTTGAGAGATATATTGGTCATATCCTTTTGCAGAGAAATAATGGTCCTTTGTAGTTTTGGTTGCAATTGATCTGGAAGGGATGAGACAGAAGTATATCGAAGATTAACATCATTCCATTTATTCAAGAGATAACACTTTTCCGTCTTATGTCAAAAATGCTTCTGTAGATCACGCTTGTCAAGTGAACAGCATCTCATTGCAAAATACTCCTGACGGATATGCTTATCTATAAGTTGAAAGTCACCAATGAATTCCTTATGATTTATTCCAAGAAGAGCTCTGGCTGTAGTGACTTGGATAAACTAAAGTCGTCGATAGTCGTCAATACTTTGCCACCATTTTCACAAAGTACCAGTAAAATGAGAGGCAAATTCAGACAAAATATCTTGTAAAGGATTATTTGGTCGAGCCATTTGAAGATTTATTCGGGCACCAAATTTATGCAGGCGATATCTCCATTTCTTTGGGGGAGGATCGTCAAAAGTAAATCAAGGTCCTGAAGTAGGCTGAGTTTGTGCAATTGGTGCTGCTTGTGGTGCTGGTGAAAGTCTGAAAGGTTCAGTATCTGTAGATTCTACTTCACTTATTTCTGGTTTAGCTTCGGTAGGTTCAGGCATAGTCATCAGAATTTAAGCTAAGTCTAATAGATCAGCTAACTAGGCTGAGGAATTAGAAGACGATTTAGAGATCTATTCAGATGATGACTCAGAAATTGTTGCAGAGACTTCAGTTGTTGGGACAGAGGCTTCAGTTGTTGGGACAGAGGCTTCAGAACAAGCTTTTGACTTATCTAATTGAATAAAGGAATCTTCTGCAACAAGTGCAGGTGCAAGAGTTGCTATGAAATTTATCAAAAGTGTTGTATCCTTCCTAGTAGAGGTGGAAGGTTGAGACTTTGGTGGAGAAGTTGGAGGTGTATGAATCTGTAACGGTTTACTTCAGTAATTAACTGGTTCGGGTTTAGTATATGAAGGTGATGGCTCAAGAACTGGTTCAGGCTTTGGCTTTGACTTTGGCTTTTTAGGTTTTGCTTGAGCTGCCAGAGGATGGATATGTTGTTTGATCAAAGGATAACTGAACTTGAAAACCTTTCAATAGTCAGTTTCTTCTTGATACGTTTGATACAAAAGAGGAGTGTATACTGGCTGTATATTTGGAAATACCAGAGAGGATAAGTCATTTACAGTCTTAAACTGTGCATATTGCATATCAGCTTCCATACATTGCATAATTCCTTGTATCTTCCTAAGTTCTCTAGTTTTGACATCGAAGTTAAGGTCCAAAATATTGCATAGCAATGTAATGTCGAAGATCAACATCAAGTTGCTAGATCTGAGCTTTGTATGAGTGATACAGTTGTTGGATCTGTTTTGAGACAGCGACAACTTTATGTTGAGTAGCATGAGTCTGTTGATTGATTCTATCAAACTTGGAATCAATTCTTTGAAGAACTTTGTTCTATATTATTGCATTTAATGTCTACCAGTTAAGTACATCATCAGAAGTATTTGAGACAAGTTTCCTTGTGAAGTGATTCATGTGACTCGAATATAAGGGCTATAGATAACCCTAATTATTTCATCTGTGCTCCTGTGTAGAGAAGGAAAATCTTTGTCGTATGACTTAACCATCATTCAAGGTATAGGAGTAGGAGCAATGACAGGAATTGCTGGCTTAGTCTGACAAGTAGAAGATTTCAGCATCCCATGAAGATATTTAGGTCTGAATCTTTCTATGGGTAGACCAATAGATTTGCAAGAATTAGCTGGATCTGAATCATCCTTATGTGGATGATACTGTTGCGAATGCATACATGAAGTTTTATACTTTTCCTTCTTTCTTCGTCATCTAGCATATCACTCATCATCATCATCACTGTCTGACTCAGGATTGAGAGAGACTTCACAGTCAAGTTTGCACATAGATGGGTCAATATCCTAAACAAAATGTCCACGATGATGGCTTATATAAATCGGATCTCCATTAGATTTGAAATAATGAATAGAAGGGCTAGATTTATCTTCCGAATAAGAAAATAAGGGTTGTATCAGAAAAATAGCCCTGATGTAGAAGGTCCAGATGGATCTTCATTGGGCCTTGCATAGATGGAATTTACCATTCCATCCTTTAATGTCTTTAGAATTGGAGGAGTGGTTGTATGAAAAGAGTGTCGACAAGGCGCATGGAATACCTTCTGGTAACTGGTGATCCATTCTATAAGCATCAACTTTTTAAGCTCCACTGCTAGTAATTGCTTCGGGATCTGAATAATAATAGTTTGATCATTGGAACGATCAACAACCATGTAAAGAGCATCCGAAGTTGAATTTGGAAAGTTGAGGTCCAAAGCATGATTCTGCAAACTATAGATCATCTGGTAATATAAAGTGTCATGATGGCTGCAGGATCTTGATCTGCTCCAGTGATCTGGATCTAAACTTGCAGTCGTTCAGATAAAGTGAGATCATCTAACCTAATGTTGAAATCAGGTGTTATTGTCAGAATGACATTTCTATTGTTGAGAGTAGTTAGCAAGGTACCAATCAAAGCATTTTGGTATGTTGTGTAGGCAGTGTCTAGAAGAAATATCCTAGTTATAGCAGGTGTTCTCTTTCTTCCATGAAGTGTGAGAAAAAGGCGTATAGCTCCGACATGCAGATGTGTATTGTTGTGTTTTCTCCAAAGAGAGATAAGCTCCTTTGGTATCTCAAGCTTTACATATTGTTCTGCTGTAGTAGATCTGAGGCCACATTATTCCAATCTGAAACTCTGGATTATTTCTCTGACTTTTGATCTAGACGTAGATAAAATAGTACGTATACTTCTTGTCTAAGAACGATCACGATAATAGATACTGTAAGGACTCAACAAAGGTAAAGAAGACTCACAAACACGATTTTCTACAGAAACATGGGTAATTTCTACTAAATGTTCTATACGATTAGACAAAACACGCTTTACACTAAAAGGTAGACTAGACATAGACAAAGTTGAAGACAAATGAACAAGGTCATTGGGTAGTGTTTCCATACTTATGAGGTCTCTCCCTACTCACTCTTATCAGGAGACAATGTTACCGCTGGCCAAGACAATGTTACTAAAGAATCCCCCGATAGGCTTGGGTCAGGTTTCTTTATGTTATTTTAATTTCACTTTTCAAAACAATGAAATTTTTATCTACAATTTTAAGATTTTAGGAAATGATAGTAAAACAGCTTAGGAAGGGGGCTCGAGTCGCTCGAAATAAAATTTGAGTTGCTCTCAAAATTGGGTTTATATCAAACTGTTCTCGTTACTCTGTTACTACTCACAGAAAAATGAATGGAAGGTTGTTCTTCTCAAATTTTGAGTTTGGTCTAAAATTCAATTAATTTGTATTTGACCTTTTAATCTTGAGCCTCGAGTTTAATTTGTCAAGCCTATTTATGTGAAATCATTACCTTAATAAGTATTTGAAGGATAAATTCTACAGTTCTGCTGTCTTCTAAGTGATTAATGTGTTAACATCCTCCATTTATGCGAATACCATTAATGTTTTAAGTTTTGTTTGCTCTGACTTGAGGATAATTAGCTTGATTTCAGTTAATTTGAGTATAAGGTTGAGCTTGAGTGTTTTCTTTAATTTTTAAGTTTCAGGTTGGTCTCGAATTTGCTTTTAACTTTGGTTGATGCCAATGGAGGAAGTGCAAGATCAACTAAAAGACAACAAAGGGAAAACTTTCAAAGACTTTAAGGACAATTAAGGATAAACTTAAAATTTCAAAAGACCTCACCTAAATCACAATTAAAAGCTCACTTCAAAAAAAAGGAAAAGCTCACTTTAATAAAGAGGTCTTAAGGCTCAAATGAGATAAGTTACAAATAGATTCTAAGGGCATATTTAAAAGGATCAAGCATTCTTTGTAAAAATTCAATTGTGGCTTAACTCTTGTTATTAGGCTTTTATATAAATCTAATCAATACTTCAAAATTTTAACTAGAAGTTAAATCAATAAAATAAGAGGTTTACGGTCTAAAATGTTCAATTGATATTAAACTGTTTTAAAATTG
Organism: Erythroxylum baracoense; assembly: GCA_025629805.1. Taxonomy (NCBI): domain Eukaryota; kingdom Viridiplantae; phylum Streptophyta; class Magnoliopsida; order Malpighiales; family Erythroxylaceae; genus Erythroxylum; species Erythroxylum baracoense. Next base: position 25,912,862 of record JAOTAY010000007.1, read on the forward strand.
GTTAAGGATTAATAAAATTAAAAAATTTTAAATATAATTGAAGGAGATTATTCTCACCTATAAAAAAATTGAAGTTTAATAAAAAAGTGTTAAATAAAATTTTATTAATTTATTTTGGTTTGTAAAAATTGATTAATTTATGAAAACATTATGGTTAATTAATAAATTGATTAATTTTTAACAATAAAAGTTATTAAAGTAAATAAAACTAAAAATTTTGAATTTTAAATTGAAAAGTCGTCATATTTAAAGTTTTCATGATTGAATTGACTTAATTAATTCAAGGTTTTGATCATTGAATCTAATTGTTCTAATAGGAACAAGGCTTTTATCTCACTTTGGAGTTGCTCTAAAGCTTTTAGGATTTTTTTATATTGTTTTAAAATATTTATTTCTCTTTCTAAGTCATGGTAAATGGATTTCACAAATCTAACGTACAACGTGACATGAATAAAGCATTAAAAGCAAATAAAGTAAATATGAGTAAATATTGAAGCAAATTAAAACAAATAAAAACAAGTGTTGAATATCATAAAATGATCGATAACATAGCTGATCGTTATGGGTTATAATACTCAATAAATAATAACGCAAATATTAAAGCAAATAAATAATATCATTCCTTGATGGGCGGCAAAGCCGACAGTTACAAGATGCAATATGTAAATAAAAATAACAAATATCAAATATTAAAGCAAATATAGGAGCTTGATGAGTGGTAGAATCAGTCCATTACAAGCTGTGTATAAATAAAAGTAAATGAAGAGTAAATATAAAGAAAATAGCTCACATTAACCTTTAATTATTGTTCAAATGTGAAGCATTACAAAAGTTTTAAGGTTTTAAAGAAGAAAAAGAAAATAAAATAAAAGGGGCTGAAATACAAAGACTTAATGTTCAATTTAGGTGTAGTGTTGATACAAAGCTTTAGTAGAAGTTTTGGCTTCAACTTTAGGTAGCTCTAGGTATTAGGCCAGAGCTTTGCAGAGGAAGGGGAGACATTCGAAGCTTGCAAGAAAAAGAACTTGGAGGAAGAACATGAAGAAGAAAGATTGCCTCCTTCGTTTTGAATTTGCTCTTTATATAGGCTTTTTATGTCCTTTTTTATCTTTGCACACCTTCAAGTTGGCATCACCTTTTTCGAAGTCATGGTTAGCTCTCTTTGGTGCAAGCTTTGTGTCTTGTCAAATAATTCTCTCTTTTTTTAATTGGGCCCTATATGGGTTGATACAAATAGTATTTAGATTACATTGCTTGAGCTCACATTACAATAAATTGATCAAATTAATTTCTTGATCTTCTAGATTATTGTCTTCATTGTTTTATGAAGTTGATGTGGATGATCTTCATTTTATAAATTGCTTTGTTATCTCAAAATATTCATCTTCGGTCTTAGTAAGACTTACAAGTTGTTGAGAGCTTTTAAAGGTTTTTGTCAAAGAATCAAAACATTGGCTTTCATTTTGACTTTCAGAACTATTTGAAATTAGTTGAAGGGTCACTATAATTCTTGGATGGTCAAAAGTTCCTTTTCTGATTCCATATTTAGGATAGGTCTTTCTTTAGGTAGAGAAGTTGGTGGTGTTTTGATTTGTAAAGGTTTAAAAGCATATGAAGTTGAAGGAATGTCTTTTGCTATTGAGTTAGGCTTGGAACGGTTTAACTAAATAACGAACAAGATATTTTGAAGACTTTTTCATGGTCAATAGCTTTAGGATATAATGAAGTATGGTATGTAGGTTGTATGAATGGAAATGTCGACATATAGTTCATATATAGCTCCAGACTATGCTTTAGCCAACTCAATTCTTTTAAGCTCCTCCCCAACTTTTTGTAATTCTCTTTTCTTCTTAGAGAAGTTTGGTCCACAATAATGTTGGTCAGTATGTCTTCTTAATTCAAAATCAAAGTGTGCAATTTGATTGATAGCTGTTGATGTAATTGTTGCACATGGAGAGATACAACATCGACCTTTGAATTTAATTCTTGTGGCTGTTGGGATAGACCATTAAGCTTTAAATCAATTTGATGAAGGACATTGTTTTGTGCTACAAAATTTTGTGTTTGCCAATTTAACATTTCTTCTGTCGAAGAAATAGGTATTTGATTTCCTTGTGGATTGATACCTGTTAATTGTGATTATGGTCTTACAAATATCCTAATTGTCTTATTGGTCTGAGCTTTCAAATGCAAAAAATCTTACTTATATGATCTCATCATCATATAAGATAATATTTTTGGGATCACCTTAGGCATTGGAGAAATCATTGGCGCAAAGCATTTTTGTTACATCTAATGTTCCTTTTTAACTGCTTTCAATGATTCATAGAGATCTTTTAGAGGCTTAGGATTTTTAATACCACTCCAAGGTCTCAAGCTATAATCATCCTCATTGTATTTGGGTTTGATCTTCTTTCAAGGTTGACATTTAGATCTTTCCTCATATTTTTGGCGAGGCTCTTCTTTTCATCATAGGACATAATCTTTATCTTCATTATATTCATTCATCTAACATTTACAACCTAAATCGCACATAGATAGATCTACGTCTAAGATGAAATGTCCATTGATATGACTTAACACACATCTCATGTCCATTGAGGTAGACATTCTTTATGAGAAAATGTTGGAGCAAAATATATTTTAATTGTCTTGAGATATAATCATGTCTTATTTAATAGTCACCTCAACTAGAAGCAATTCAGAAGGGATATAAGAACTGGATTTAGGGATAGCAATTGAATCAATCTAAGTTCAAAGTCAACAAGTATGACTTGAATTGACGAATTTTGAGTTGTATTAAGGTTTATGGTCCAATTCAAAACTTAGACAAAGAGGCTTATTAGCAAAACTATGTAAATATATGGAGGGTAAGGACTTATTAGCAATTTGCTGCAAGTTAATGTTCACGAACGACCCCTTGCTCTTGGAACTTTGCAAGAGTTATCACGTGCTGCTCACGGGGATGTAAAGCTCTTTGTTTAGAAAAATAAAAAGAAATAAAAAGTAAAATATCAATTTAGCACTTCGCTATAAATAAGTAGCAAAGCCGCACTTGTAAGATGCTGGGTAGGGTTTTTTGTTCTATGGTCTTTGTTTTAGGGCTTTCTCTTGATGGCTGTTGCGTCTTAGCTCTGCTCGATTTGGGTCATTCTTGTGTTAATGTTTCGCTCTCCAGTCTCTAAATATTGTTTTCTTGTTTATTTGTTGAAGGTTTCCTTGTTTATCCTCCGCTATGTAACAATCGATGTGTTAAAACTTGGATCTTGAAGATGGAGAATGATATGATGATCATGATATGTTTCCCTATTGGTTTGATTGCCGTGATGATGGCATTCGATATGTATTAGCTCTACCTGATCGTTCTCCGTCTAAATCTTCTTCCTTTTTTCTATAGTTTTTATGACCTGGATTCTTCTTCTGGCTATCTTTTTGCTTTTTCTCAAGTTTTTTGCATTTCGAAATGCCCATTTGCGATGAATTTATTTTCTACACATTTTGATACCAAAAGTTTTCGGAGTCGGGAATTTTTGATGAGAGGATTTATTTCGACTCTACATTTTTTGATTCGACTACTTTTGTTGATATTTGTTTTAACAATTTCGAACTTGCTGGTTAGGTTCTTCATCATTTGTTTCTAGTATCTTCATGACTTGCCCTCTTCTTTTATCATTTTAAAGTTTTCTTGGTTTGTCTTGAATCTGCCTTTTGACCTTTGTGCGGTGAAAGCGTTACTGGATCTTCAACGTAAAGATCCAAACTTACATGTTTTGTATGAAAATTGGAAGAGTCTCACCATAAAAATGTAAGTTTAATCTTGACTAACATAAGTGAATGCTTGTTCAGTGAATCATAAGCCTAAAATGGTAAGTACATTTTAAAAAGCATCACATAAATTTCATGCTTGATGTATCATAACTTTCGAGCTGTGGTCCTGAGTTTTGCATCTGAAAGGCATTTAAAAAAAATTGAGAGAAGCTGTTAAAGAGAAGTAAAACGATAGCAGAAACAAGATTGTAAGAGAATGAACAAGAGTTTCAATTGGACCCTCGTGCAAAAGATGAGCAAAAGAAAAATGGTGGATGGTGTTATTTACTAGGCACATAATGTTTCAAATTGCCTCCACTTTGGTTGGGGTGGTGTGGAGAGCGCTACCTTTTAATATGCAATGCTTCTTCTGCATTGGGTCTCTGATGTTCTGCACAAGTAGTCGAGTCCAAGACCAACGCTCAGACCTCTATGAAGAACCATTGTGCGAAGAACAGAAAACAGTTACTCTGGAAAAGCCTGGAAATTAAGGAATGTATTTATGTTCGTATAAATATTTGTGTGAAGGCATATCGGTTCAAGAACAAAGGTTTCACATCCTTACGTGACAAACAACAAAATCCACGAAGATCCCAATCCAACACACAAAGCAAGCAAGAGACATAACCTTAGAGAACCCAAAACTGAAAACGAACGTTGCCGTCCAGGCCTGAAGAGAGTGGAATTCTTTTTTTTAAAGTCTCGGATATGGAGAGGAGGCATGGAGCTTTGGTGGGTGGCGTTTACTAAAGCAAAACTGAGAAAGACCATGTTAGTCGGCACTAACAATGCTTGGAAAAGAAGACAATGAAGAAAATCGATGGGTGCTACTATAGAGTTACCTTTTCTATTAATATGATGTTTCGGTTCTAATCTAAGGTACTAAATTAATTAATTTTAATTAAGTTTAAATACTTATATTAGTGACATTTAAGGGATTTATGTTTAATGTTCATATTATTTATATTTTAAGAAAAATAACATTTTTTAAAAAAAACTGAAAACTATAAAGATTTATTTTCAAAATTTTAAAAGTTGAAATTTTATTCATAAACTATAAAAAGTTTATCTTTACTCCAAAAAAAAAAGATATTGCCTACTTTTTCTTTCTTTGCTAACTATTTATTGAACCAATCTAGATGTGATTAAGGAACTCTGTTGTCCACTTGACACCAAGTATTAATTAGGAAGTGGTGTAGCATACATAAGATTAACCCTACAAATGAATAAATTAAAATTCGAGTCTAGCCCATATTGATTTTTTAGAGACAATAAACGGTTGAGCAGCAAAAAAACTGTAACCATGAAGTTCTTGTCATCATTAATTCTTAAAGATCACCAGAAATTCAATAGATAACCAAGTCCATCAGCTTCCTTGTTTAGAAAAAATTTTCATTAATTTCACAAGGAAGCAATCTCTCGGCCCCAGGTCATGTTCTTCATACACTTAAAGGTAACTATCACAATTAGGAAGTTGTAAGACAATGATGCACCTGAAATCTGGGTGCTTAAGTTCTTGAAAGCATTTGCAGAGGAAACACATCGGGATACCAGCTGGTATCGTATCAAATTCGTCAAATGCGTGTCATCCGGTAGTCTTCCACGTGTTTCATCTTTCCTTTAGAATTTTAAATTTTCTCGTCATTTCTTAATCACAATGTTTTCCTACCTACTTCACAGATCAATCACACGAGACAGCTTCTGAATCCGGTTTAGCAGGAAGTCCCCTTGCTTGATGGTTGCTTGGTACAAAGCATTCTTTGCATCAGGCCTGCTCGTTTCTAGGACACCTGCGACCTTATCAATCCTGCAATGGAGCTTCCCTGCTGCAATAAAATTCGAAAGTTCCCTGGAGAATGGAAATTTTCTCTCTTTCAGTACAAGATGTAAGGGGGGGAAAAATAAACGAAACCTCAAACCAAATGGAAGAACCTAAAAATCATGCCACTTACAGATCAATGAACTCCACTGTCACACCAAAAGCCTTGGCCATTGCTTCAATAGTAACACTCTTGTAGGATTCCAAAAATTGGGAATAGACAACAGTTCTGAGCTCCCTCATATAATATCGAAAATGTGGATGCAAATACCGGTCCAGCTTAATTTGCTCGGTCAGTCCATCTAAAACAAAAGTCAAAGAATACCAGGCAGGGAGAAATTCAGTGGTAGATATGGGAAGAACGGGCAGTTCGAGCAATTGAATGGTAAATCAATTATCAAAGGAGATATTTATTGCTTCTGACATAAGAATTAATCTACTGCTAGAATTAAGATATGCAGTAGAACTATATAAAAGTCAAGATTTTTTGTCTGCTTACCAAATGCTGAGAAGAATGATTTGTATTGACAATCATAGAGTGAGTTTAGAAACTCCGAAAGATATGGGATTTTCCCAATCACTGTCAAGATTTCAGGAGCATCAACTACCTGACAATTTTTATAGTTATCAAGTCATTTATTGTTAGTACTGCAGTTGTTTGAAAGCTAAGCAAATAACTAAATAAATAACAGGGCAAGTGACAATGTGCACCTTTTGCTTCAGCAAAACCCTGTCCAACGATATGATACTAGTAAGAATGGTGTAAAATATGAAGGTGTCATAAGGAAGAAGTTCATAGGTAGTGAAGGTTGATATGGAGTCCAGAAACAAATTGGCAGCTTTCTTGAAATTTCTGGTGGACATGCAGTACAAGCCCTTGTATACCTTCAAACGATTTTTCCTTTCCCAGTCACCTCCTGCCTCAAACAAGCTGCGATCAGGACCAATCAGTTAAACAAAACACACCAAAAAAAAAAAAAAGAAAATCCACGCTCCTAAAAATCAAATTAATGCCTTTGCTTACTTCTTTGCTTTGTCGATACTCCTGGAAATGAGATCAAAGTCCATGTAGAAAAGACCAAGTTGCAGTGTATGGAATACTAAATCCATCTTTTGCCCAACCGCAACAGTCTTACTTTCTGTAATCTTGAGTTGTTCGAATGCCTTTTCCTGGATTCCAAAGTGAACTCATTTAAGTAAGATATGATAGAAAAAGAAGAGCTAAAAGAGCAGGGCAAGTAGTGGTAAGTTAGGAACCTTGTCACCAATCCTGATGTAGAACAATGATTTACCCAAATGAGCCTCTCGAACTTCACTTTCGCCCAAGTTTTCTTCAGCATCAGCAATCCTACAAGATTTCATGGAGGAGGCCTATGTTAATGTAAAACAAACTACTAGTGCAGCAGGAAGTGAATTTTTAAAAATCCAAAGAACATGAGTGGTGCAGGAGGCAGTACTAGTTGTTCAATCAGATCAATCACTGAACAATAAAGAAAATTCTTTTGCCTGGCCTATGTCAGAGCAAACTAACTCTATCACCATCCTTTGAAAACTTGTTCAGAATAATCTTCACGTGATTGAAACTAACTGGATAATTGAAATCTATGTTCCACAATGGACACAAGGAGTAGAAGTTTGTTTGTATAAGAAAATGCATGGAGTCATAGACGTGATTATTCATATTATACTCGCAATCCATATGAACAATGAAGGCAACAGAAAACAATTTAACCAACAGCGAAATCAGATAAAATTTGATAGATTGACCTCATCATGATATTGATTTCATCACTAGAAATTCTCTTTCCTCACAAGAATTCACCTTAATATCATATATGTGGTCCACTCTGAAATTCAAAGTTACAGAAGATTGACAACCAAAGATGAATGATTATCCCAAAGTTGGTTTTTACTTATCCATTATTGGCAATTGAAGATGAAACAATTGCCATCAACACATAAGACCACAAAAGGTATGCTAGTGTTTTGCACATTCACAACGGAGACATAAGAGGATTATTTTGTCTATTTAAAATTAAAGAGAACTGCAAAAAATACCAAGCCAACTCTCAGCACAAAACAAGTATCTCTACGAGTTATCGTTCATTCCATGAATAGACAGACATTTCTGAGTTCCTAAACTACACATATAATTTCTATGCTTGGCTAATAAAAAGGGAGATAGGCCTCGACCATCAAACAGTAAGCTTGGATTTTCCAAAAGTTCAAATAACTTAAAGCCATAAAAAAGAATATAACTTAATCACACTTTATTGCTTTGTGACCAGGGTTCCCTATCTAACTCCGAAACCGAGTTGGTTTCTTACTTTGTACTTTGTTCATACCTAAAACCCAAACAGAAATTAACAATAAGCAGTCACCTGGTTAATTTCTATCTATCGCAAGTAGTCTAGCATAATTTTTCCCAGGTTTAGAAACGTCACACAACCATAGCTCCTAAATGAAACTAGCTAGTAGAAATATAACTCCGATGCTACATAATGGTTTTTAATCAGTACTAATTACTAAGTTCGACTAACATATAAATTACGAGAATCATGATCAACTCAGATTTGAAATCTCCACATAAAATTTCATCTGCATTCAAATAATTAAAACAAAACCTGAACACCTAAAGAAACTCACTTCTCGTCGAGACATTTAAGTTCATCCTCGTTCTTCGCGCATATCGAACAAAAAAATTCCCGGTCCCTCTCCACTAACCCATCGGCCACTAGGTTTTCATAAAATGGAGCCATATCTACACAGCAGAAGAATTCACAACAGTTTTTTAAAAAAAAAGAAAGAAGCGAGACGTAAGCGAGTTAGGGTTAAATAATTCAATGAGCTGTAAATAACCATCGGCATTAACTGCGGCGAGGACTTCCTCCTTGAGGCGCACCTTCTCAATGTCTTGGACATCGGGGTGTGTAAGGAGAAAACGCTTGTAAGCGAGTATTAGCTGTGATTTCTGATTTTCTTCTTGACCTTCCATGGAGTGAGCGAGTCGACTCAATTGTAGCTCTGTCGTGTTAGATGCTCAGTGCTTGGGGGGGTTTCTTGTGGAAGGAGAAAGAAAATATACTGTTTCATCGCATGTTTAAAGTGTTGGGTTGAGATCTGGTGCTACGCACGTATGCTGGAGCCAATATTGTTTACATGACGTGTTATTATTAAAACTTTCTATCGAAATTTTTAATTCAATTTTTTATAAACTTTTGTTATTAAAAATCGATCAATTTATTAATTAATCGGTTAAATTAATAAATTCTTATATAGTAAAATTAATTAATTAATTTTTTTAAACAAAATTTTCAATTAAACTTTAAATTTTTTGATAAGTAAGAACAATTTCTTTTAATCATATTTTAAATTTTTTAATTTTATTTAATTTTTAGCCGATTTTATAGTTGTCTAATAGTGATTGAACCTTTTAAATTTTAAACTTCTTGTCTTATCGGTTTAATTTTCGATCTTTTGGTTTCAAGAAGATTATTAGTTTTTAATATGGTTTTCAGATTTTGTTTTATAATTTTCCTATTTTCTTATAAAAAATAAAATGATGATAAGTGATAATATATTAAATAAATGTTGTAACTAAATAAATTATATTTACATTTTTATATAATATTATTAATAAATAAATAATAAGTTTATCATGTTTTATTAATAACTAATTAATCATTTAAATATGTAAAAAATATGTACTTTCTAAAATTAGTAAAACTTTAAATCTTAAAATACAAAATTTATTCATTAAATGCTTTTTATGTTTATTTTATCATTAAAATATTTTAGAAATTTGAAAATATTTTTATTTTTGGAAATTATTAGAATTTAAAATTAAAAATTAAACAAAAAATCAATCTAAAAAATTAAAGCATATAATTTTTTATTTTTATTTTTATCCTTTAAAATTTTAAATATGACTGATACACAGTGGCGGAGCCAATAATGTCCTGGAGCCGGAGCTGATTGGACAGTGATGGACTGACGGTAAAAACTTCACCGACTCCACACCGCCGTCAATTATCTCATATTCCTCCGACTTGTAGTACACACGACCTCGCTTCAACTTCGCACAATCTAAATTACAGAATTGCCCT
>JAOTAY010000007.1:25922693-25942626 GCA_025629805.1 Erythroxylum baracoense
CGTGAGAGCGCGAGGCCCGAGAGGCCGAGGCTCAAAGCGGACAATATCTGCAAGCGGGTGGTCTGGGCTGTTACATACTGGCTCCCATCTCATTGCTCTTGTCATTTACGTAGATGATGTTTTGATCTTGAGCCCATCTGAATCCTTACTTGTTGAGGTTAAACATTACTTGCATACTTTATTCACAATCAAGGATCTCGGATCGGTTCGTTATTTTATTGGCATTGAAATTGTTCGATCCCCTGCTGGCATGTTTGTATCCCAGTCCAATTATATTATGGATATTTTAGCAGATGCAGACCAACCCACGTGCCCAACCCGTAGTGTTCCCCTTCCACAAGGAACAAAATTGTCCTCCGACTGCGGTGATTTATTACCAGACCTAGACCAGTATCGACGTATTATTGGACAACTATTGTACCTCAATCTTACACGACCAGATGTTGCTTTTGTTGTCCAATAGTTGACACAATTTACTAATGAGCCTCGCACAACACATTGGACTGCTCTGTTTCATGTTTTACAATATTTACAAGGCAGTAAAGACCTTGCCTTGCATTATCCCGTTCAAGCACACCCGACTTTGCAGGTCTTTTGCAGATTCTGACTGGGCTGGTTGTCCCTTCTCCCAAAAATCCTTAACGGGTTACTGTGTCTTCTTTGGCTCTGCCTTAATCTCCTAGAAAACGAAGAAACAAAAAACCGTCAGCCACTCCTCTGCTGAATCCAAATACCGCAGCATGGCCAGCGCCCTCTGCGAGTTAAAATGGATTACCTACATCTTGCGTGATTTACAAGAGCACATTCCCCTGCCGGTTCCACTGTATTGTGATAATGTAGCTGCCATTTACATCTCCTCCAACCCAATTTTCCATGAGCGAACCAAGCACTTGGAAATTGATTGCCATACGATGCGCAATGCGGTCTTGGATGGGTTAATTCATACCTCTTACACTCCCTCACACTCTCAACTCGCCGACTGTTTTATAAAGGCCCTCTCTGCTGCCAGTTTCTCCATTGTTATTTCCAAGTTAGGCCTCTTGCGATGCCAACTTAAGGGGGGGCTGTAAGCCAGCTCACACACGCAGCCATCACTTTTTTGTCTCCTCTGCCACAAACACCAGCGACACCACAACCCACCATTTTACTACACACAGAAGCGCAAGGTTGTCAAACTCAAATTCGTTACAAGAGAGAGAGTTGTAAATATGTGTAGGAATCTTTGTCTATAAATAGAGCATCAATCATTTGTAAATGTATATACATATATACAGTGTTAATTCATCATCCTTGATATTCTCTACCTATAAAATGCGATTTGCAGAACTTGCTCTTTTATAGGTTTCTTATGTCCTTTTTTGTCTTTACACACGCTCATGTGTTTTTTCGTTTTTTGATAATTACACACGTTCAAGTTGGTATAACCTTTTCAAAAAGCTCTCTTTGCTGCAGACTTTGTGTCTTGTCAAATATATCGGAGATACAATTATATGATAACCTTGACTTCAATAATTGCTTCATTATCTCAAAAATATTAGTCTTCGGTCTTTGTAGCTGCTAATAGCATTTGGTCTTTTGATTTTTGTTGTAAATATAAAATGGGTTTACTTTGCTTTAATGACTGAGGATTTTGGGCGAGCCATTCCTCAGTAACCACTCGATGGGCTTTGTTTCCTTGTAAAAACTTATTCACATTTAACTTTAAATCTTCTCACCAATACCATAATGCCCAATTGTGGGCCATATATTATACTCGTACTCCCGTGTTGATACCTAGGGGATGAAAAATTTAGAAACAAGCAAAAGGCTTGGCAAAAAAATGTCTTCGTAGTCTTTATATGGTAATTGGTTGACTTATATAAGTTAGAGTTGTTAAATTTGATCTACCAAAAGTTTGTAGCAACATTGGTTAATATATTGATCGAACAATATGGCTTCAATTTACATTGATGATATCATGCTTTATTCTCATACTCAACAAGAACATCAAGTCCTGCTAAAACAATTTTTGAACCTTGCAAAAAAGAATGAGATCATGCTCTTAGTCCACAAAAGCTAGAATTTTTGATAATAAAGTTTCATGATATTTTCTATTAGATTAGACCACACATAACTAATGAATTACTAAACTTCCTATAAACAAACCTTTCTTTTAAGCAAATCTAATTGTTTCTGGGGATTGTAAAGTATATCAGGGACTTCATCCCTCATGTAAGCATACCAACCAGCTGTCAAGCTACTAAAGAAAAATTCACCACTATGGGACCTCGATTAGACAAAAGTGGTGAAGCAATTAAAGCAAATTAGTTAGCATCCACCTTTACAAAAAATTCTTAACAAAGGAAAAAAAATCTTGCAGACTGATGCTAGTGAAGATTTTTAAGGAGCAGTATTAATAAAGAAAATAAAAGAAAAGATGTTTTATTATAGACATGTTAGCGGATAAGTTTAACCCTCAGAATGACACCGTGTGAGATCTCACATCAGTTAAAAAGGAGAATAAAATACGCCTTATAAGGGTACGGATACTTCTTCTCCATAGACGTGTTTTCTTAAGTATGGGAAGAGCAAAACCATGAGGGCCTTAGCCCGATAGGCAACCTAAAGCGGACAATATCTATGGGCGGATGGTCTGGGCTATTACAAATAATATCAAATTCGATTCCCGATCCATTGTGCCAGAGAGGACGCTGAGTCCTAAGGGGGTGGATTGTGAGATCTCAAATCGGTTGGGGAGAATAACGAAGTATGCCTTATAAAGGTACGAATATCTCTTCCCCATAAACAGGTTTTTTAAGGTGCGGGAAGAGCAAAACCTTGAGGGTCTTGGCCCGATGGGCAACCCAAAGAGGACAATATCTGTAGGTAGGTGGTCTGGGCTGTTACACACCACTTGACCATCTTAATCCCAAATCTTTGCCTTCTAAGATGCCCAAAACTCAGATGATGATGTTCCTATCATTAATGAAGAGGACCTGGGTAAATTTTTAACAAAATTAAAGACACAAGGAGCAACCCTAATAAAAGGAGGAGAAGAGACAGTGATAGTGATAGTGACAACATGAGTGGATAAGTTTCTCCATCAAACTTGCAATCATGGCTAGAACCTATCAAAAAGGGATGAGATGATTAATATTCCTTTTCATTATTGTCTTTGTGGGTCTTTATATTTAAACTTGTTTGTATTTATTTTGAGGTGTCACAACTTGTCTTTTATGATGTGATTTTTTCTTATCCATTTACTATATGATGTGACATTGTTCTTATTTAAAGTTGTTTGTCTTTTGTAATCTCCTATCTAAATTTTAATTTATACGGGGAAGATTGGTCAACTTAGATCCCTAAGAGGAAAGCATTGAGAGTTGACGTTTGTTAAGAGATGAAGGGCTTGTATCTTGGCTAACATACTTGGGATCTTAGTTACAGTCATCTTTATTTATCTTTAAGATCTTATAGAGGTTTGCTTTATCATATTGCGAGTAGTTTCCTATTGTCCCTATAACCCTCCTTCTAGGGTTCTCGTGTGGTATCGAAGTCATGAGCTTCTCTAGTGAACGTGGTAAAGTTATTGTTGATAAAAGTACATATAATTATTGTTGATAAAAGTGAGTAAGGGAGAACCCAGATAACTATGAGTGAAGTTCTAACCTCATCAGCAAACTCGTTTCATTTCTCTTAAGCTTGTTCTTTATACAATTCCCTTCTAACTTTAAGAAAATTCTCTTTAATAAAATAAAAATATTGTAAAAATTACCCACTTACTCGAATACACTAAGATCAATGATACTCAGCTACCCTTATTAAGCCCATATAGTATATATCACAGATCTAGATCATTTATAAGGAGTATTAGCTCTTTAATTTCTACACATAGATCTCAACGTAAAGAATTGATCCAAGGTTGTAGATTGGACCAGTGTAGCTTAAAATCTACTTCTGCATAACAATACATAACTCTTGAGTTTCCTTCTGAACTAACCTCATTATGGTTAAACCAAGGTTACACATATCTCCATGTTGGTGCTATTTGCATGGTCTTAACATTATATGGAAAAAAAGGGGTAATGGACACGACATATACATCTTATCATAATGTATTGACAGTCACCATTTTGGCCATTCACACCAATGTAAGTGTCATAATTACTATTGCTTTAGAATTTAACATCAGACTTGATGATCTAACTTTATCTATAAGAATCAAAGTTTAAATTGAAATTATTGGAGTTAAGAAAGATCTTATTGTTATCATGGCCACACTTCTTCATCATATCACTTATACATTGCAAAACTATGCTTTAGATATGAACTTCTCAAACTTTACACAAAATATCTTTTATATAGTAGCATATAGGTCTCAGAATGAGACCACAATCATCTAGATTCCATGACAATTGCCACCATAACAATTGGCAGAATTAATGCCTATGAGGTGGATAACAAACTACGATGAAGAGATTCATGTTCCTCATTGATACTCCATTTATACTACCACTCCTCCAATATTGAGAAATTTGAAAAATGATACAATAAAGTCTTTTTTCAACAAGCCTGGAGAGGAGAACTCAGAACCACCCAAAGCTTCTTCTAGGAGCACTTCTTTTGCCAGAAAAATAGGTACTTGATTTCTTTGTGGATTGATACCTATTGAACCTGAGTACAGTCTCACAGATACCCTAATTGTCTTATTGGTCTGAGTTTCCAAAGGCAAAAATCTTTCTCATATGATCTCATCATCATACAAGGTAAAGGTTTTGGGATCTCTTTAAGGATTGAATAAATCATTGGTGCAGAGTATTTTGATTGTACCTTTCCAACTACTTTTAATAGTTTGTAGACATCTTTTGGTCTAGGCTTAGGATTCTTAAACCAATCTAACTTCTCGAGCTAGAATCATCTTCATCAAGTTTGTGTTGGAGCACTTAAATCTTTCCTTAAACTTTCTATTGGGCTCTTCTATCCATCATGGGACATAATATTCATCAACACTATCAGAATATTCATTCAACCAACATTCACAATCTAAGTCGCGCATTGATGGATCTATATCTTAAATGAAATGTCTATTGACATGATTAACATACATCTTATGTCTATCGAGGTAGACATAGTGGATCAGAGGACTATTAATGCCTTCTTTATGAGAAAATGTTAGAGTAAGCATCAATATTCCCCAAGAAGAAGCTTTGGGTGGTTTTGGGTTCTCCTCTCTAGGCTTGCTAAATATAGACTTTACTGTACCATCTTTCAAATTCCTCAATATTGAAGTAGTAGTATGAATGGAGCATTGATAAGGATCATGAAATTCCTTCTTGTAGTTTGTTATCCACTCTACAGGCATTTAACAGTTGTTGTGGTGGAAACTATTGTAAAATTTAGGTGATTATGATCTCGTTCTAGAACATGTTTGATATTATATAAAGGGCATCTCGTGTAGAGATTGAGAAGTTTAAATATAGAGCACAGTTTTGTAATCTATAAATGATCTAATAATGGAGTGTAGCCATGATAACAATAAGATCTTTCTTAGCTCCAATAATTTGAATTTAAACTTTGAGTCTTATAGGTAGAGTTAGATCATCAAGTTTAATTTTGAAGTTTGAAGCATTGTAACGAATTTCATATCGTACTAAGTGGTACCAAGGGATACGTACCGTACTGACTAAAAAAGGTACAAAATAAGATGTTTCAGTGTCGGGTTCAAATACTGGCCTGTACTGGCCTAATTTGCCTGGCACCGGCCGGTACCGCTGGTATTTAAAATAATTGCCATATATTGGTCGGTACCAAAAATTTTAAAAAAATTAAGGGCATTTTTGTAAAAAATGAAAAATTTTAAAAAAAACTCCCCTCGAACCTGACTCTGCTACCTTCTTCTTCTTCTCTTTTTTTTTCTCTCACACTCTCACTCTCTCTCTTCTTCACCGTCATCATCTCTTTTTATTATTAATAATACAATATTTAAATTCATATAGTAAATAATAATTAAATTTGTCTACAAAAACTAATTAAAAAATACGTTAAAATGAAAATTAAGAGGCCTCAAATTTTTGTATTTCTTTTTCAAATTGTTAATATAAATATTACAATATTTTATTATTAATAAAAATTACATATTAAGATAAAATTATATATTTTTATTATTGAAAATTAAATATTAAGATAGAAAATATATTTTATTATTGATAATAATTATTCTTTTTATTTGATATTTTGATGTAATTATTATTTATTATATGATAAAATTGTAACATTTTAAATATTTTGTATTGTTTTTAATTTTATATTTCTATGATGATAAAACAACCTTTTTTATATTGATTGTGATTATTATTTATATGTGGAATATGTGAAAATAATATTAATAAAATAAATAAATTATTATTTTAAATTTCTATTATTATGATTTTTTGAGACAAGGTTGATTTAAATTATACAGTACAATATTAAAGGATTATTTTTCAAAATTTTAAAAAATTTAGGGACTATTTTATAAATTTAAAAAATTGTCTGAAACCGGTACAGTACTATACCATAATCCAATCTGGTACCCTGTCCGGTACAGTATTCGTAATATTGGTCTGAAGCAATGGTCATTATGACACTTTCATTATTATGAATGGTCAAGATGGTGCCGATCAAGACATTATGGTAAGATGTATATGTCATGTCCAATATAGAAATTCGATCTATTATCAAAATTCCTTTTCTTCCATTTAATGTTAAAACCATGTGAATAGCACCTATATGGAGATGTATGTAACCTTGGTCTAACCATAAAGAGATTAGTTCAAAGGGAAACACAAGAGTTATACATTGTTTTGGAGAAGTAGATTTTACGCTACATTTGTCCAGTCTAAAACCTTGGATCAGTTCTTTAGGTTGAGATCTACGTGTAGAAATTAAAGAACTAATACTCCTTATAAATGATTTAGATATGTGATATATACTATATGAGTTTAATAAAGGTAGCTAAGTATCATTGATTTTAGTGTCTTCAAGTAAATGGGTCATTTTTATGATTTTTTTATTTTATTAGAGATAATTTGCTTAAGGTTAGAAGGGAATTGTCATAAAGAAAAAGTTGAAGAGAAATAAACTGAGTTTACGGTTAAAACTTCAGTCATAGTTATTTGGGTTCTCTCCTTATTCACTTTTATCAACAATAACTTTACCATATTCACTAGAGAAGCTTATAGAACCTTGAAAGGAGGGTTACAGGAACAATAGGAAACTGCTCACAATATGATAAATAAGACCTTTATAAGATCTTAAAGATAAATAAAGATGATTGTAACTAAGATCCCAATTATACTAGTTGAGATACAAGTTCTTCATCTGTCAACGGGCGTTAACTCTCAATGTCTACCTCTTAAGGATCTAAGCTGACCAATCTTCCTCGCATAACTTAAAAGTCAAATAAGATCATGGTCTGATAATTTTTTATGCATAGGATCCTTGTATAAAGACAAGTGCAGAGCATAATCGTATCTCTATGTGACCAAAAAAACCTATTGAAGATTCAAACTTTTAGGGGGAAGAGAGTTCTAAAGAGAAGTCATAGGAAAAACACACAACTTTTATTTAGTGAAAATTTTTATTGAATACAATGGAAGAGGTCCTTTACTTATATAGGTACAAGAGATTATAAAAGACAAACAACTTTAGATAAGAACAATGTCACATTAATAACTATAGATAAAAACAATATCACATCACACAGTAAATGGATAAGAACAAAGTCACATTATAAAAGACAAGTTGTGACACTTCATCATAAAGAAAAATAACTTTAAATATAACGACCCACAAAAATAATAATGAAAAAGAACCTTAGTCATCTCATTCCTTTTTGATAGATTTTTGCCATGATTGTAAATTTGATGGAGAAGCTTCTCCCCTCATGCTATCACTATCACTATCACCGTCTCTTCTTCACCTTTTGATGAGGCTCACTTCTTATGTCTTAAAATTTTTCAAAAATTTACCAGCTCCTCTTTATCAAATCATGGGAATATCATCATCTCAATTTTGAGCATCCTAGAAGGCAGAGGTTTGGGATTGAGATGGTCCAACGATGTCTAAAGCCAAGTTTATAGGACTGTCTAAAATCTCAAAGTCTAGCATTTGAGAATCTCTAGGAATGAATTCTCCTAGGTAAGGTTTAATAGATGTAGAGATAGCTAGCAGTGCATACCTAAGAAAATGATTTAGGTATGTAAGGAAGTCCTTAACACTTTTAAGGACATTTGAGTCCTTTCCTCTCTTTGAAAAGTGGGTCGGCAAACAATAGACAATCACTCCATTCCAGCATCGCCGCTCCCCCCCGGAACACAGCTTACTACTAAACTATAAAATGAGTTGAGTGCTCAATATTGTTCGGTTGGGTCCGAGCTTGGAAAGTTCTATGCTGTTGGGATTTAGTAACCTAAAGGGAAGATGTAATGTTTTAAGCTATGAGTATGTCTAAATTTTGTTGAAAGGTATGTACCCTGGGTTATTAATCTTCCATGTGAATCTTAGACTTCAGTGGCTACTACACTTTTGTGAACAAGACAAGAGCCTATTCATCTTCTGAGGATGCTATTAAGACCGATAATGCCACATCTGACTCAAAAGCATATTTTGTGCGTGCATCCAGGGCATTCAAAGCTTCCTCCTTCTTTCGAGCTAGGGAAATGGAATAAGTTGTCTAGTAGCAAAATAGATTAAGAATCCCTTGTGAAAAAACTCAATTCAATAACGCATAAGAAAATCAGAAAAAATCTTATACAACTTTCGTGGAGCTACTAGCAATAATCAAGCCTAAGAGCAATTCAATGCGGATTACCAAAATACACATGTCAACTAACTTGGGATAGATTCTACTAACTTCTTTCGTGGGAGAAAGGCTTGCGGGTGTGGATTTAGTTTCTTTTCCTTCCAGCAAATCAAAATCAGGGGGAATAAAAAGCGGTCTTTGTCTAACGATCAATAGCTTTACTAAGCGAAGAAGCACTCGCTGCCTGAACTGAAGTCTGCCAAAAATATACCTAATTTTTAGAGTAGATGGACTTATCATATGCTGTGTTATAAGGTTGGCGGAGAACAAATGAGCGTTGAGTGGTTTGCCTCTCCAATGGTGTCTCCCATAGCCTGAGATGCTTAATAACATGTGTTTAAGTTCTCCATCTCATCAATAGTTGGTACCACCCAAAGAAGATCTATAAGAGGAAACCTCCATTTTTCCTATCACATAAATGTTAATATATTCGTAAGGGAGAAAGAGCGATAACATATGCATATAAAGTAGAGAGTACCTATAAGTACCATAATGCATTCTTCGAGAGCGGACCATTAATGAAAACAACATTATGATATGTTGTTTGCATGTTAAAGAGAGATGGGTGACAATGTAAGCTTGATTGTTTAAGAAAGAGGTGAAGGTAATAAAAGAGGCTAATTCAAGCAAGAGTAGTTATTTCATCAATGGTAGCGGTTGTTCTTCCAATAGGAGAAAAGAACATTTTTGTCGTAGCAGCATTAGGTAGGTCAGCATCGAAAGGATAAGAGGAATAGTTTGGAAGGAGTGATGAGACTAATACGTTTTTAAGGCCTACAAAGGAAATTAGTTAAGATATCCTAATGGCCTTTTATATGTTTAATTATAATTTTATAGTGAGAGAACCAAATTTTCCATCAAAGCAATTGACTTTCTGGCAAAAGACCTTTGTTTGGATCCAGTATCTTTAAGAAGAATGTATTGAGAATTTTTAATATAAAGAGATAAGGGATAAGGTGAAAATTAAACTTTTCTATACCTCTTTTTACGACCAAAATCTCTTTATAGATTGCATGATAATGCTTTTGAGGGTTTAAATTATCTACTAGCATGTTCACAGTAAAACTTCTTTCTTTTTATTTCCTCTATTAATACTAGTCCCCAGAAATCTTCAATGGCATTAGTCTTTAAGATCCTTTTTCTTTTATCAAAAATTTTGAGCGGAGGTAAATGCTGATTGATTTACTTTAATTGCTTCACTATTTTTGCCTGATCAAGGCCCCATAATAGTGGATTTTTCTTTAATAGCTTTGATAGCTGGCTAGCATGCTCTAACATATGAGGGATGAAGTCCTTGATATAACTTATAATCCCCATAAACTGTTAGATTTGCTTAACAGCAAGGTTTGTGTCTGAGAAGTTTAATAATTCACCAGCTATATGTGGCTAGGCTAGTCAAAACTATCATCAAACTTCATTCCCAAAAAAACTCTATATGGGTTGATCTAATTTGGTTTTTGCATACTGAAATCATGATCTCATACTTCTTTGTAAGGTCCAAAATTGTTTTAGTAAGACTTGATGCTCTTGTTGAGTCTGAGAATAAAACATGATATCATTAATGTAAATCAAAGTACTCAATAAAATGCAGTCATAAATCTTTGTTATGGCTCTTTAAAACAATAATGGAGCAACTTTTAACTCAAACAGTAGTCTCTTTGTCATGGCTCTTTAAATCAATAATGGAGCTACTTTTAATTCAAATGGCAGTACTATTTATTGGTACTAGGTATTAAGAATGTAGAATATTGTCTTATGTCGACCTTTGTGTCAATGCCCAATTGCCAAAATCCCGCTTTTAAATCAAACTTTGAGAATATTTTTGCCTCCTTTAGAAATAACACTTGTGCATTTATTTTGGGCAAAGGAAAATTTTCATCTTGAAGAAAAGTATTAAGAGGTTTGTAATCAATAACTAACATATTCTTTCCTCTATTCTTTTTTGCTCTTTATTCTACATAAAAGGCTTAACATGTCCGATCTGATTTTGTCGATTTTATTAGTCCTTATTTCAAAATTATAGCACAATTATCTTATTCTATCTTCAAGTCCTCTAGATTCATTCTCAAATGAGTCAACTTTGTTGGATTAATGTCTCCATTCTTTTTTAATAGCAATTGAACATAAAATTACGAACTTGTCATAATAGATGTGGATGATCAAACTGATTATGACTTTCCGAACAATATTGTAAGAGTTGATCCCTTATATCTTCATATCCAATGAGAACATGTTATAGCGCAAAGATGTTGCAACCTTCAGTATATGCATACAAATCTTGTTTATAACAAATTTCTTTTACAAGATTTGTAACTTCTCTATTTGGTAATAAACATTGATTCCAATTAGTGATGGCATTTGGGCCTAAGCCCGACTTGACTGGGCTCGAGGTCAGCGGGCAAGTCCAGGTTGATCGAGCCTCAAGTTTGGCCTCGAGTTTGATTTTTTTAAAAATTAAGCCTCGACTAGGCTCGACCTGGCCTAACCCAAGACCCAATACTATTGCAAAAAATGATGTCAACTTTGCAAAAAATGACGTTGATTTTATTTTTAATTTAAAAAATTAAAGAAAATAATGTTGGATTGGTCAGAGTCAGGCTCAGGCTGGAGCCTAACTATCTCCAGCTCAGCACGACCTATTGTCATCCTTAATCCCAATTAGTATGTCAGTATCAGGAAGATTACTTACTAATATTTTTGTTCAAACTATACAACTTGGGAAGAATTTTATCCCAATCCTTCTTTTCGTGATAAGACTTATCTTTAATAATTTGGCATCAGCTGCAATATTCTTTATAAAGTTATTATTCTTCTGTAGGAAAAATATGTGATTTCATAATGCTCCTACAAAAGCCTGTATTTATGTAACCCAATAGTTGAAATTGATTTGTGATGTTTTTCTAAAAGCAATTGGAGTTTGACGCATGTCCGTGTTACTACTAGCTTTCTTGGTTCTAGCTTTAAACAAGATTGTTTCATCATGTACAATAATTCATCATCTTCTTTTTCAAGAGAAGACTCCTCATCATCAATAGATTCACAAACAACTAAAGCAAACAATGTTTTTTAATTTTCGCTAGATTGTTCTTTAAAAAGAAACTTGATGTCCTCGTAATCTCTTATAGGCATTATAGCTTCAATGGACTGCAAGATCTTAACATCTTTTTTTATCTTTTCAAGACACCTTTTTGCATAATAGATTGGTTGTCTACAAAAGCAGCAATTGTCTGACTTTCTAGTTTCATAAGCACATAGTTTGAAAAGTCTTATCCTCTTTTTTCTATTGTTTCATGTGCTTGGACAAGGTGTATTCCAACTTAATGCTTCAAAAGTCAAAAGGCAACAGCCAAAGAAACATGACCATTATCTTAATATGTGATGCTTAGGCTCATAAGTTGTTAGCACTTCACATATTAATCAGCCCATAAAAACTAAGCCCATTAAAACCTACACTTGTAGGAACAAATCGGGAAAGGGAGGAGAATTAGCTACCATATAGGCAATTTTGTTAGAAGATAGTTAGGGAGAGAGAATGCGAGGAGATATAGCTGAACATTGAGGATAAGGAAAGGATGGTTTTGTAATCATTGTAAAGATGGTTTAGGCCTGGTTTACCAAGAAAGGAGGCTTGCTCCAGCTTATTTTCATCTTCTATATGTATTAATAATACAATCTCTATTGGGGTTCCTATCAATTGGTGCTTTCATTGAGAGTCTAGAATAGTAGAGATTGTATGCAAATGCGAATGGAAGCTAGAGTGTCTACAGTGGAAGCGTCTCTCAGGAGACAAGAATCATCTCTCTCAGCCCAGGAGGGGATGGTTAAGTCACACGATACCATGCTAAAGGACCTAAAGACACAAATAAGCACATTGATGTCCAACATCAAATCACTGGCAAAGTCCCTAAGACTTCTACAGTCAGAACTGAGAGAAGGATTTCAAACTCTTAAGGCCAGAAACCCAGAGAAGCAGAGTATGGGAGAAGGAAGAGAAGGCTCACCAGTGCTAACCCATCTCGCGTTTTCTTCTTCTGGTGGGGACAAATCGATAAATGTCTTACAGGGGTCAGAACCTCATCGACAAGAGGATGGCATCATTTCAGCAGCTATAGAGCGTGCATGGGAGGAGTACAGAAATGTAGCTCGACGGGTTGACCTTCCTTCGTTTCACGGTGAAGACCCATTTGCATGGGTCATGCGAGTTGAATCTTATTTTATGATCCACGAGATTCCTTCAGAACTTCAATTGTCGATGATTCAGATATGCATGGAGGGAACTACATTGTACTGGTTCATAACCATACGCGAGTTAGATCCTTGCATGACATGGGAACACTTCAAACGCTCCTTGTTTGACCGATACGGGGGGAAAGGATGAAGGGAAACCAATCGAGCAACTTAAATCAATAATCCAGCGTGGGTCAGTGGATGGGTATATTGACGATTTTGAACAGGTGGTTTCACAAATCACCCACTTTCCTGAAGAGTGATTTATGAGTTGTTTTCTGGGTGGACTTCGTGAAAAAATTAGGAATCAAGTCAGAACCTATGACCCATCGACCCGAGCCTGACTGCTTTCTATCACACGCAAGGTGGAAAGTGAGCAAATCGGAGAGGGAATAATCTGACCCAACGAATCAAGACACAAGCTTGGGATTCCCCTTTCGGGGTATAGGTCTCAGTTGGGCATTTCCAATGTCCAGCGTCCTGGTCAAACAAGCAACATATCTGTAAACGTTAGGGGTGAGGGAAAGGAACTGCCAAACAGACCCCAAAACATCTTGGCTGATGGTAACCAACAAAGTGGACCAAAACAGAAGGGAACTAGGAACTTATCTTATGAACAACTTATGGAGAGAAGAGAGTTGGGTGTGTTTCAAGACAAAGAATACAAATTAATTATTCGGGAAAGAGATGCAGAAGAAGATACAACAAATAATATAGTCGCAGGGGAGGTAGAGAAGCATCAGGAGGATTGGGAGCTGGTTTGCAACTTGGTTGAGTATAGAGAGATCGGAAGAGATCAGACTTCGCCAAAAAAATCCATGGTTAGGATGGGTAAGCTTAAAGAAATGGCTATTTTAATTATGGTGGATAATGGAGCTAATCATAATTTTGTGTCTGGTAAATTGGTAAAGGCTATGGAAATCTCTATTACACCTACTCCAACCTTTGGAGTTAGATTAGGTGATGGTCATCGATCTTTATCATAAAGTGTTTGCAAAGAAATTAAAATAGAAGTGAATGGAGCAGAATTTAGTGTGGATGCTTATGTTTTCCATATTGGGGGACCTGATTTAATATTAGGCATTGCATGGTTGGAGACATAAGGGGTGGTCAAGGTAGATTGGAAGAGGATGTTTATGTCTTTTGACCAAATGGGGACAGAAGTAACCTTACAAGGTATTAATGTGCAAGGTTGTATTCCTTATGCTCTACAATAGATGCTCAAGTGGGAGGAAGTGGATATTGAAGGGTTGTTGTGGTCTATGGTATTAGAGAAATTGTAACCGAAGGGAAGGGATCTTTAGATTAAGAATAACAATAGGAATTGCAGGCCGTTTTAACCAAATTTGAGTCAGTGTTCCAATCGATAAAAGAGTTACCTCCCAAAAGAACTAGTGATCATGCAATTATTCTGAAAGGGGTAAAACCAATGAGTGTTCGTCCATACAGACATGTGCACTACCACAAGGATGAGATCGAAAGGCAGGTTAGGGAGTTGCTGGAAGCAGGGGTTATCAGACCCAGTATCAGTCCTTTTTCAAGTCCCGTGATTCTTGTTAAAAAGAAAGACAGCTTATGGCAAATGTGTGTTGACTACAGAGCTTCGAATAAACTTACGGTGCCCGACAATTTTTCAATTCCGGTAATAGATGAGTTGATAGAGGAGTTACATAGGGCCAAGTATTTTTCCAAAGTGGATTTGAAGTTGGGTTTTCACCAGATCAGGGCTAGAGAGGAGGATGTCCATAAAATTGAGTTACGTACTCATGAAAGGCATTATGCGTACCTAGTAATGCCCTTCAGACTCATGAATGCACCCGCTACCTTTCAATCTACTATGAATTCCATTTTCAATCTTCTGCTCCACAAATTTGTTTTAGTCTTCTTTGACGACATCTTAATCTATAGTTCTGATTATAATAAGCATCTGCAACATCTAGCCTCGGTGTTACAATTTTTATTGGACAATTACTTGTATGCGAACAGAAAGAAATGTCTTTTTGGGCAGCAGTTCATAGAGTACTTAGGCCATGTTCTTTCATGCAAAGGGGTAACCATGGATCCACTGAAAATTAAAAGTATTATGGAATGGCCTGTACCTAAGAATGTGAAAGGAGTAAGAGGGGTTTTTTAGGCTTACAGGGTACTACAGAAAGTTTGTAAAGAATTATGGCATAATCGCAAAACCACTTACTGAATTGACCAAGAAAGATGGGTTTATTTAGGGAAAGGAAGCTCAAGTGGCTTTTGAGGAATTCAAAAAGAGAATGACCACATCACCGATTCTAGCTTTACCGAACTTCTCCAAGGAATTTTCAGTTCAGTGTGATGCCTCCGTGAAGGGTTTGGGTGCTGTACTAATTCAAGAAGGTAGTCCATTGACTTAATTCAATAAGGCATTAGCTGATCGACTTATTCCAAGTGTTTATGAGAAAGAAATGATGGTAGTAGTGCTAGCTATTCATCATTGGAAACATTTTTTTTAATGGGGAGGCATTTCAAAATCTACACAGATCACAAGAGCCTAAAACATCTACTAGACCAAAGAATTCCATCCATAGACCAACAATGCTGGCAGGCTAAGTTGTTGGGTTTGGATTTTGAAGTTATCTACCAGTCGGGGAAGCAAAATGAGGCTGCAGATGTCCTTTCCAAAGAGGAAGAAGATAAATTGTTATTTACAGCAATTTCAACTCCATTTTGGGTTGATATGGGTGTGATCTGGGAGGAGATTAAGGAGGATGAGAACTGAATTCACTCATGACAACTTTACGATAGAATCCGAGCTCTAAACCAAAATATCATTTGAGGGAAAACTTACTGTTCTATAAGAACATGCTAGTTCTCTCCCCTACTTCAACATTAATTCCCCATTTACTGCAAGAGTATCACTCTTCTCCTCTAGGGGGACATCCTGGTTTTCTAAAGACTTACAAAAGGTTAGTTAGTGGCTTATTTTGGCTGGGAATGAAGTCATCAATGCAGAAATTTGTATGGGAATGTGCCACATGCCAAAAGAACAAATATTCGACTATGTCTCCAGCTAGTCTTTTGCAACCTTTGCCCATTCCTAAGCTAGTATGGGATAAAGTTTCAATGGATTTCGTTACAAGGCTTCCCAAATCCCAAGGTTATGAAGTTATAATGGTGGTAGTGGATCGATTGTCGAAATATGCTCATTTTCTACTTCTAAAACACCCATTTGCGACTAAAGCAGTGGCTGAAGTGTTCGTACGAGATGCGATGAAGCTACATGGTATTCCTAGCTCCATATTGAGTGATAGAGATCCTCTCTTCACTAGTAATTTATTGAAGAAATTATTCAGGTTACAAGGGGCAATATTGAAGATGAGTTTGTCCTATCATCTCCAAACGGACAACCAAACAGAAGTGGTTAATAAGTGTTTGGAAACCTACCTTTGTTGTTTCGCCTCTGAGCAGCCTAAAAACTGGTCTCATTGGTTATCTTGGGCAAAGTATTGGTATAATACTAATTACCATCTCTCAATCGGGAGGACTCCCTTTGAAGCTGTCTATGGTCGCCTACCACCATCTATACTGCACTTCTTCCAAGGAGAGACTCGAGTGGAATCAGTAGCACTGGCCTTGGTTGATAGAGATGAGGCTTTACGCCAGTTTAAGCACAATTTACTTCGTGCCCAGTCTTTGATGAAGAAATGTGTAAATGCTCATAAGAGGGAGGTAAAATACCAGAAAGGAGACTTGGTGTATGTTAAGTTAAGGCCATATAGACAGCTCACCATGTCAAGACGCATTTATCCTAAGCTGTCTGCAAGGTATTATGGCCCTTTTAAAATCATTGGAAAGGTAAGGCAGGTTGCTTACAAATTACAGCTTCCACCTACATCCAAGGTACATTCAGTTTTTCATGTTTCCCGGCTGAAAAGAGTGGTGGGTGATCACCCTATTGAGCAAGATATTCCTCAAAGGTTAGAGGTGGACATTTCTGAAAGGGTTGAGCCAGAGGCAGTTCTGGCTTCACACATCATCAAGTCCAAAGGGAGAAAGATTCAACAATGGCTTATCCATTGGAAGGCTAAGCCAACAGAGGAAGCGACCTAGGAGGATACAAGATTTCATTAAGGGACAATTGCCTTCTATTCACCTTGAGGACAAGGTGCCTATTGAGGAGGAGGAAATTGTTAGCACTTCACCGATTAATCAGCCCATACAAACTAAGCCCATTAAAACCTACACTCGTAGGAACAAATCTGGAAAGGGAGGAGAATCAGCTGCCATGTAGGCAAGTTTGTTAGAAGGTAGCTAAGGAGAGAGAATGAGAGGAGATATTGCTGAATATTAAGGATAGGGAAAGGACAGTTTTGTAATCATCGTAAAGTTGGTTTAGGTCTGGTTCTACCAGGAGAGGGGCCTTGCTCTAGCTTATTTTCATCTTCTATATGTATAAATAATACAATCTCGATTGGGGTTCCTAAATTCAAATGAATTTTTTTTTAATGTACAACAAGCTTGACAATTGAAATTTTATGCTGTGATACAAAATTATTCAACTTTTAACAATACCTTATTCCGTCCGATACAAAAATTACACCTGCCTGGAAGCAAAATCTTCAAAGCTGCGAGCCTCTATAACTTGAGCACAAGATGAAACTCACCTATTGTTTCAGCTTAGTTGCTTGAAATACTACTCTCTTATCCAAAGAGCTAGAGCTGGCGTCCAGTGACAGACTTCACCTTCTTTAAACCAAAGAGCTGGAGAGAAGGTGAAGGATCACAATACTTGAAGAGATAGTAAACAGTTGGTATGAGTTTGAAGAGTGAAGATAGATAGGAATTCAAGCAGCTCAAATTCGTAATCTCGCAGTTACTGCAAGTAATTTTCATAACTTGGGGAATGTAAGACAGAACAGCTCAATGGTTCTTGAATGATTATAATGCATTGCCATGGGAACTCAAAACATAATGAGTTTTGAAACGCATTAAGCATCAAAGGACATACCTATTTCACGCTTCCCATTTTCAGGGCTGTCACTGCCATGAACCACATTTCTGCAAGAAATTGTATCATAGAAGTGATTAAAACTGCTACAGAAAGACGGGGAAAGTCATTGACAACCCACTGATTGAGTACACAATCACTCAAACAATCAGCTTGAAGGTTCTAACCTTCCAGTTTGAACAGCAAGATCCCCTCTTATTGTTCCTGGATCAGCTTGAAGAGGATCAGTAGATCCTATTAGTTTCCGTGCTGAAGCTACAACACCTACACCTTCCCAGGCCTGGTAAAGCAAGATCCTTGTCAGTCAGTTTCAAGAAATGACTGATAAGATGACGCTAGAATGGTAATTGTTTCGAGAAAAGAAATGTGTAAATCATACCATACAAACAACTGGACCTGATGTTATATAAGTGATCAGTTTAGGGAAGAAAGGCCTTGACTTGAGATCCTTATAATGCTCCTGTAAATAAAACAAGGAGAGACAATATATACTTCAGGACATAGAACTCGACAATCGAAATGCAGAATCCATGAGTAGTCCGTTCATACAGATACAGAAACTGATGAACTAAATTGTTTTTCCTGGTCTTTTGCCTTGGAACTTTGCAGGTTTGTCTTGACTATGAAGTTCAAAGAAGATGCAAAGCCATTCATTACTCCCAACTCAGGGTTTTATCAATTAAAGATATGGAATGCAAATGAAATATATCACCTATGTACAAACCTCTGCCAAATCTTTCGGGCACTGAAAAAGCTTCAGTCCAGTCAATTTAAATCCTTTCTTCTCAAACCTTGAGATTATTTCTCCCACCTGAAGGAACCCCATTGGAAAAATCAATGACAATGTCTACATCCTTAACTTCAACACGAAATCGTTCATTCCAAGTAAAATCTGAGAAATCGAAACTCTTGTACAACATGAATGCGCAACTCACAAGGCCCCTCTGAACACCATCGGGCTTGACCATAATGTAAGTCTGTTCAACTTGTTCCTGGATATAAAGACGGATTTTTTCAGCAAAACTTCCAAATTGGGTTTCACCAAATCCAGTCAAAACAAGTAAGGAAAGATTAAAATGCCAAAAAACTGAAATGGGAAACCGTACTTTGCAATCATTAAAGGATTAACAACTTCAAACACCAAAACCAGATCATAGAAACTATAGCAGAAATATTAAGAAATAGAAGTTAAAAGAAAGAAATTCTAACGAGTACCATTGAAGCCACTAAATGAGGAAGGAAGATGTGGGTTTTAGTGGATCCATGAGAGGTTTTAGCACGAAGAGGGCGCGAAGTAGAACACGAAAAATGATATGAAAGTGAACTGAATGGTGCTAAGTGACTGGAACGGAGGTTAAAGAACCTGTCAGAGGAGGAGGCGGTCGAGGCAGATGTTAAGTGGCTGGAAATTCGGCCCGTTGATGATCGGAGAACGGATGATGAAGAAAGATGCGATCTTGCTCCTCCAAACACGCAAACATCGCCCATGTTGTCTCTACAGTTACTCTGCGTGAGACAAGGAAATAGAGAGAAGAAGTCAAAGGTGTCGAGCTGCGTTTCTGGTATAACTACCGTGTTTGGTCCGAAGGAAATCTTTTCTTTTTCAGGTCTCTTTTTTGCTACGTACAAACGAACGTTGTTTTAGGTCCACCTCGGTCATTCTATCGATCTTGTGTTGTCTTGCTGAAATGAAATAAATTTCTTCTCTTTATTTAGCTACTTTGTTTATTGGGGAGGAGATTTAGAAAAATTGTTAACAAATTTTTTTTTTTTTGACCATGAGGTGTTTTAGGCAAGTCCTAATTATAAGAAGGCAGACTAATCTCTGTTCGAATCGGGTAGGCTTCTTGCAGGAGGCAAAGCTCTGGCTTCAAATTTTAAACAACTATATATATAACGAGGGT
>JAOTAY010000007.1:25973168-25988192 GCA_025629805.1 Erythroxylum baracoense
ATGGTTTTTGAAGGGACTGAATTGATGCGATCCATATTGATAGGTTTGCCTAAAGATTTCATCTTTGTATCTGGGATAAGTTGTTCTAACACTTGTTTGTATTGTGGTTTCAAAATAGGTGTTTTGAGTTCAGCTAAAGCTTTTTCAACTTCGGCTCTAGATGAAAAACTTTTATGTAAAATACCTGGTCGCCCAATGATGTGCATAGCTGCTTTGTGCCATGCATCATAGATGCCTGCCATTGGTCCATTGTAGATCACGTAGGTTTTGGATTCAGCTGTATCTTTTTGTTTTTGAGATCCCGAAGGACTGTTTGTTTGGATAGCAGAGGTTTGAGTAATTTGTTGTGGTGTGATGAGAGGAATAGTGGTTTGAGAGGTATTTGTAGTGATCGGACTAGTTGAAGGAGTTTGGATGGAAAAAGATGGTTGATCTTTGGTAATTTGTTTCAATAATTGGATGGTGGTACATAACTGGTTTATTTCCTTGGTAATGGTACCAACCTGTTACTGTAAATTGATTAACTCTATTTCCTTTTGTGCAAGTGAATCTTCAAGACTGGTTATTGTTGCTTCCATTCTCTAGTCAAAATATCTGCAAGAAAATGGTCGATAGATTTTATATATTGGATGGTAAATTGATATTGATGAAGTTCGAGTTGCTATCTGGTTAGACGACCTTGATTACAATTGGTTTTTATGTTGTAGAGGATAAATCCACATAGATACTTGGGATCTGTTTGTATAATGAATTAACGGGAAATAGATCAATGCGCCATTTTCTCAAAGTTTTGAGACAGGCCAATGTTTCCTTTTCATGGATTGGATATTTTAATTCAGCGGGATTGAATGTCCCGTTTATATACTTGCAAAGTAAATACTTCTTTTGATTGGGTGGTTGTGTCAAAAGGCATCCTGCCCATATATCCATATTGGCATCAATTTGAACCAGCAGTGTATCCATCGGTAGATAATTATATAGAACAAGTAAATCCTTGCATAATGATTTTAATTTTTTAACAACTTCAGTATCTGCATCGGTCTAAGTCCATTATGTTTTAGTACTACATTTAAGTTGTAGCAATTTTCGTTCTTTAGCTAAATTCTTAAATAATCCTTGATCTGAAATATAATTTAAAATACCTAAAAATCTTTATACATGCGTCCTATTTGCTAATTGATTAGGAAATTGATGAATTTTGTTTAAAATATTAGGTTGTAGTTTTAAATATCCATTTTGAAATTCAATTCCTAAATATTCTATATTTTGTTACGCTAATTTTACTTTCTTTTGACTTAAAATTAATCCTTTTTTTTATAACGTTGAAGGACTATTTAAACCTTTTTTAAATTATCTATTTTATCCCGATTGAATTATCTTAACTGCTTCATTCTTCTATTATTGCTTCAAATGATGCCACATCATCCTCTTTTTGTCCTTCGTGGGTACCTTGAGTGGATGGACAATACTGACATTTGTGTAAAGGATGGAGTTGAAGTTGGTGACATATTGCATTTTTCCATGATGGTGTAAGATCACTAAACTTTGCTAACCAAAACTCGAGTTTTGGTTAGCAAAATGGTATCAGAGCTTGAGGTATTCCATCACGTTATCGGTTCGAATCTCAGCACCAACTGGGAATGGAACACCGTTGTCATATGGGCGCACTAGCAGAGCGTAGTGGACGATTCTTAAGAATTTGGAACCGTTAACCTCAACTCGAGTTTTGGTTAGCAAAAGTCTATTAATTATATATAATATATATAATAATGTTATTATACATATTTAGTCTGAAATAATGAATAATAATAAACAGTTTATAGTAATTCGAATTATTTTAATATAATTAAATATAATTAATTGTGATATAATATAAATATGCTTATAGCATATTTAAATAATAGTTAATGAATTAATTTTTATATAATTAATAATTATTATAATAAAATCGATTAATTATATATAATATGTATTTATGGTAATATTATTATACATATTTGGTCTGAAATAATGAATAATAATTATTAAGTAGTCAATATTAATATTTGGTGGATATGTTACTGTATTAATAATTGTTGTTAATTATTATTAATTATTATATAGTTTGTATGACTGAAAATTTTGTCATCCTATTATTTCAATATACTTAAATAATAGTTAATGAATTATTTTTGATATGATTAATAGTTATTATAATATAATCAATTAATTATATTAAATATATATAAAATCATGTTATTATAAATATTTAGCATATCATGATAAATAATAATAAACAATTAATATTAATACGTACTATTTAAATATACTATAATCATTGTTAATTGATTAATTTTGATATAATTAATAGTTATTAGAATATAATTAATTAATCTAATTATTATTAATGGTTATTGGTATATTATTAATTATTTGATTGATTAAAATATAGTTAGTTGATTAATTAGTCAATATTAATATTTACTATATATTTTAGCCGTGCATATGTGCATATATAGATAATATATTATAATTTAATTTAATTAATTAAATTATAACTCATTAATTTTTTGCACGTTAATTTTCTTTTTTATAGTTAAAATTAAATATGAATTATAAGTTTCTTGTATCAGAAAAATTCGTCAGTGAGTTATTACTCAAATATCATTTTGCACCATTACTGAAAATATCTGAAAAATCAGTTTGCACTATTTACAAAAATGATTATTTAAAAGATTACAAAAATTACTTTTCACCGTTTGTGAAATTATATGTATTATGGTTGAAAATTTTCAAAATTAGGAAAAAAACTTCAGCAAATTATATCCTTCACAGGCGTGTCATGTTAAGTAACTACGGTGTCACTGTGGAGTCTTTTTTTTTAAAGCAAAGAAAGCAGGTTTTCATTAAAGCTGTAAAGCTGGCTTTCCAAGTACATACATATGATTCATGCAGTGAAAAAGGTGCAAGTACACACACATCACACATGTATAGTTGTATACTAATACTCTTTATACAACAAACCAAACAAACAAGTGTTGACTTCGATAAACCACCATGAATCCTAGGCTATTAAGATCCGCAGATTTACACAGGCCATGACTAGCTTATTAACGGACAAGACACACACATATATACCAAAAAACGCAGACTTTTGTCAGGATCAGGGTCATTTATGATCTATAAAATCACCAACATCTCATTTACAAGTTCACGGATTACACTTGCAGTCACTTCCACACTTGCAATTGTTGTTCTCAGCAGGGATGCCCATCTCAGCTCCGTTGAACTGGGCTTTAGCCAGGCAACGCCGAGAACCAGAGTCTTAGAGGTGGTTTTCTCGGTGAAGCTCAAATAAGGACACATGCTGCATCCTCCGCAGTCGTTGTCGCACTTGCAGCCAATGCCACAGCCACAGTTTCCTCCACAGCTAGACATTTTCAAAGCTTTGGGAGTTTAACGATTTGTGAGTATAAAAAGTTGAACGTGTAGTTGATCAAGAGATGGAAAGACAGGCAATAAACAACACGCCATGCATTAACCTACTGTAAGTGTGTGATGAGCCAGCAGACTTATATCCAAGAAAAGACCTCATCGTCTTTAGACTTGGCAATCCTTACGAACCAATGATAGGATCAACTGGAAAGCAAACATGGTTAGAAATGGAAGATTAATCAAAAGAGAGGAAGGGGAAAAGAAGAAAATCTGTAGTTCGTATGAACGTGGAGTTGCACGATCGTGTAGAAGCATAATTGTGACATTGTGAAGTCATCTGGAAAAGCACCATCATGCTTCCAGATTTCTCTGTATTGAAGGATTAACCAATAATGATGTTTTAACTGGTTAAACGAAGAATCAGCTAAGATGGTGTGATTTATCTCCTTGCTCCTCTGTTCTGAGCAAAGGCTACTTCTTCTGCCCAAACGGTTGTGGTTATGCCTCAAAAGAGGTGGCTGTGCTTCGTCTGTCATTTGTGCAAACTGTGTAAAGTTGGTCCTTTCTGTATTGGACCAATTAGATAGGAACCTCTGTTATAGTTATTTGTTATTTCTGTTATTTTTTGTTTCTTTCTAAGTTATATATAATCTCAGCTTGGGTAATGAGAAGGCATCTCGATTCAGCATTCTATTTGCATTGTTCATAGTTATCGTTCAAGCATATTTCTCATATGGTATCAAAGACCAAAAACACAAATATCTTCTTCCACCTTCTCTAGTTCTTGCTTTCTTTCTTATCTATTGTCTTTGTTGCTTTTCCTCAAACACCTTCCCTTCGTCTGTTTTCTCTTTATTTATTTTCCGTCAAGTCATTCTATCATTTTTTTTAACTCATGGCATTATCTCCTTCTGATATCCAAAGTGATTCAATAACTACGATTCCTGCAAATCTCTCTTCTACCTATCCTCCTTCTCCTTGTCTGCTCAAGAAAATCACTCTGCAACTTGATGACTCCAACTTTCTTCTATGGAAACATCAAGTTCTTTTTCTTACTCTCAGTCGTAATCTTTAATCCTACATAGAGGGAACCATCTCCATCCCACTAGCAAAGATTGAGTCAGATGGTGAGCTCATTCCAAACCCAGCTTATCTTACTTACCAGCAGCAAGATGCTACCCTAGCATCGTGGTTACTGAATGCCATCAGCCCGAAGATTCTTCCCATATTAGTTAGTTGTCAGTCTTCCTCAGAAATCTGGTCCAGTCTTCATAAGCTTTATGCAACTTCCTCCATTCAGAAAATCATACATCTCCACTGTTAACTTAAGTCTCAACTCAAGCTCAACAAATCAATGAGGGATTATCTGTCTGATATCAAGATGTTGTGTGACCAATTAGCTAACTATGGGGAACCCGTACCTGAATCCATTCATAAATCCACTATTTTGATTGGATTGATGCCTGACTATGATCCCATTATTGCTGTTATTTCTGCCACGCCTACCATGCTCGATGTTGAGGCAATCTCTACCATTCTCTTGGACATAAAGGCATGACAACTTGATA
The DNA here is from genome assembly GCA_025629805.1 of Erythroxylum baracoense. Lineage (NCBI taxonomy): Eukaryota > Viridiplantae > Streptophyta > Magnoliopsida > Malpighiales > Erythroxylaceae > Erythroxylum > Erythroxylum baracoense. Next base: position 25,978,151 of record JAOTAY010000007.1, read on the forward strand.
CTCTGTCTGCTTCCTCCTTCACTGCAAACACTGCCACCCTCCAAAACTCATCCCAAGCCCAACATCCTTCTATACCTACAAACACTGCCTCACATTCCACCACAACCCCTCTGCCTCCTCCCAACTACTTTGCTTCATTCTATGCATCACCCCCAAATCCAAACCTCACTGGTCAATACTCTTCATATAGACCACAAGGGAACCGAGGAAGGGGCAGAGGTCATTTTAATAAAGGTCCTAGTGTTCAATGCCAACTATGTGGTTGTCCTAACCATATTGTCACCAAATGCTTTTATAGGTTTGATCTTTCCTTTCAAGGTTTAACTCATACCCCTCAATCCTTTACTCCGTCACCCTTACCTCACTACTCTGCTAACTATGTGGCTCATCAACCAGTTTACCATTCCCAGTTTGTGGACCCTAGGTATCCCGTTCACTACACCTCACCTTTTTCACAGTCTCCCAACATTGCTTTGACCTCACGACAGTAGTTTGTTTCTCCTACTATATCTCAATCTCTCTACTACACAAATCCATCTCAACCCGTTGCAGGCATTCTTCTTACCCCAAACACCTACACTATGGCCTAACACACTCCAACCAACCTTACCACTCATTCTGATTCCTCTCAACTTGGCTCAACTCAGTGTGGCTATGTCTCTCAAATTGTTAAAAATTAGACTCAAGGCAATACGTGGGTTCTAGATTCAGGTGCAACCAATCATGTCACCAGTAAACTCAGTAATCTCACTTTATCTACTCCTTATACAGGAGCAGGTAAGCTAACTATTAGAGATGGTTCTGCTCTTCCAATTGCTCATATTGGCCAATCCATATTTCCTACAAAGCCAAGACCTTTAATTCTTCAAAATATTCTTCATGTTCCTCAAATAACTAAAAATCTTTTATCAATCTCTCAGCTTACTCGAGACAATAATGTTTTTGTTGAACTAAATCCTTCTTCTTATTGTGTGAAGGACCCTCTCACTTAGTCAAATCTTCTTCAAGGTCATGAAGATCATGGTCTGTATAGTCTTCAACTACCGTTGCCTTTCCCTCTGTCTCAACAAAAGTCAACCCCGATCGTGTCTTCAAGCTCTCCTGGTGGTCACGTTGTTCCCTTGTAGCCATATTCAGCTACAACTCCTAGTTTTTCTTGTTTTCTATCTAAAGTAAATGGTGTAACTTGGCATCATCATTTAGGACATGCCTCTGATCTTGTACTTCAAAAAATCATGAATGCAAATCAAATTTTTGTTTCCAATACTACTGTTTCTTTCTGTAATGACTGTCAAATAAGCAAATCTCACAGACTACCATTTAAACAATCAACTACCACGTACTCATTTCCTTTAGAGCTTATTAAAATTGATCTTTGGGGGCTTGCTCCTATGGCTTCCTATGGTCATCATTATTACATGTCATGTGTGGATGCCTATTCCAGATATACCTGGATCTTTTTTCCTCAATCGCAAATCTGATGTCTAGTCAATCTTTCTTCAATTCCAAACTCTTGTCGGGAGATTTCTTGATCGAAAAATCAGGGCAGTTCAAACAGATAGTAGAACCGAGTTTAAACCTTTAACCAATCATTTTTTGAGTGCAGGAATTTTACACAGATTGACATGTCCCCACACCTCTGCCCAAAATGGAATTGTTGAGAGGAAGCATAGACACATCATTGAAATGGGGTTAACTTTCTTGGCTCAATCTTCTGTTCCTTTGCATTACTGGGAAGATGCCTTTTATTTTGCAGTGTTTACAATTAATAGATTACCAAGCAAAATTCTTGCCTTTTGTTCTCCTTATGAAAAGCTCTACAATACCAAACCTGATTATGGATTTCTTCGAATGTTTGGTTGTGCATGTTTTCCTTACTTAAGATCATATAGTCATCATAAATTTGATTTCAGATCCTCTGCATGTGTTTTTCTGGGTTATAACATGTCTCATCATGGTTACAAATATCTTGATTCCAAAGGCCAGATTTATATCTCTAGAGATGTGATATTTGATGAAGACACGTTTCCTTATGCCAGCAAGACGTCCATTGATGTCTCTTTCAGCTCTAGGAATTCAGTGTCATCCTTGATTCCTTTGATTACCACTCCTAACAATCCGCATACATCTGAATCCACCAGTCAGCGTACTACCTCATCTATTTTTGATCATCCTCTAGCATGTCCTACTCATACTACTGATCATGTTCAGACATCTACTCCGGAACCATTTGATCATCAGGCAATCTCTGGTCAAGAAGAAAATTTTGTGTCTACCACTTTAGAAAATGTCGTCTTTGGTATTCCTGTGCAGTTTGCTTTAACCAATGTGCATCCAATGATCACAAGAGCAAAAGCTGGCATATTTAAACTAAAAGTCTACTACAGTGATCTCTCTCAATGTGCCCCCTTTAACATTTCTCAAGCTATCCAAGACAAATACTAGAATCCTGCAGTCCATGATGAATTACAAGCCTTACCTAAGAATAAAACCTGGAGTTTAGTTCACTTACCAGCCAACCATGTTCCAATTCCCTGCATTTGGTTGTTCAAAATTAAGCATAAGGTTGGTTGCTCATGGTGATGGTCAAGTTGCAGGGGTTGATTTTATTGAACCGTTCAGCCCAGTATAAACTACTCTATAGTGAGAGTGATGTTTAACATAGTTGTGACAAATGGTTGGTTGATTCGTCAGTTAGACATCAATAATGCATTCCTCTATGGTGACATTCATGAGGAAATTTACATGCTTTAGCCACCTGGCTTTATTCAAAAAGATCAAAATGGAAAAGCTCTAGTGTGCAAACTTGACAAAGCAATCTATGGCTTGAAACAAGCATTTAGAGCTTGGTTTGACACTCTTCGTAAGTACTTATGTTCTGAATTGCAGTTTGTGGAGTCTAAGGCTGATCTTCCTTATTCATCTTCGTTACAGATAAACTTCAAATTTATATTCTCATTTACGTTGATGACATCTTAATCACAAGGAATGATACCAAGGAAGTCGATTTGGTAATTAAAAAATTGGACTCTTATTTCTCCCTAAAAGATTTGGGAATTGTTAGTGAATTCTTGGGCTTTGAAGTTTCCTCTGTTAGAGATGGTCTTCTTCTTTATCAAGTCAAACACCAAGCTCTGTTGCAAAACATCAATATGAGCGATTCACGTTCTTGTCCAACTCCCATGATCACTTCTCCTCGTCTACCCAAATATGATGGTTCTCCTTTACTTGACCAAAAGACATATAGGAGTGTGGTTCGTTATCTACAATATCTCTCCAATACAAGACTAGACATTGCCTTTAGTGTCAACAAGGTTAGTCAATTTCTTCAAAATCCTAGTGATGTTCACTAGCGGGCAGTAAAGAGGATTTTACAGTATCTTAATGGTACATCAAAATATGGCATTCACTTCAAGCCGACCAAAAGACTCAATTTAATTGCTTTCTTATACTCTGATTAAGGCGGTGACAGTGATGATCAAAAATCAACTTCAAGATACTGTGTATATCTTGGTGGTAATCTAATCTCCTGGAGCTCCAAAAAGCATCATGTAGTAGCAAGATCTTCAACTGAAGCTGGATATAGAGGTCTTGCTAACACTTGTGCAGAAATAGTATGGATTCAATCTTTATTGAAGGAGCTTCAAATCCAAATACCAGATCCTCCGACAATATGATGTGACAATGTGGGTGCAGTTTCTCTATCAGTAAATCCAGTTTTTCATGCAAGAACTAAGCATCTTGAATTAGATCTTCATTTCATTCAAGAAAAAGTAATGAATGGTGAAATCCAAGTGAATTTTGTTCCAGCTATAGAGCAAACAGCAGATGTGTTTACCAAAGCCTTGTCAAGAGATTTTTTTACTCATCTCAGATCAAAGCTTAATCTCACTTCTATGGATGAAGTTACAAATACAGTGTTTGAAATTCCCTACTCATCGATCACATAAGAGGAAGAGATCAGGCTGAAGGATTAACCAATAATGATGTTTTAACTGGTTAAACAAAGAATCAGCTAAGATGGTGTGATTTATCTCCTTGCTCCTCTGCTCTGAGCAAAGGCTGCTTCTTCTGCCCAAACGGTTGTGGTTATGCCTCAAAAGAGGTGTTGTGCTTCGTTTATCATTTGTGCAAACTGTGTAAAGTTGGTCCTTTCTGTACTGGACCAATTAGATAGGAATATCTGTTATAGTTATTTGTTATTTATGTTATTTTTTGTTTCTTTCTAAGTTGTATATAATCTCAGTTTGAGTAATAAGAAGGCACGTCGGTTCAGCATTCTGTTTGCATTGTTCATAGTTACCGTTCAAGCATATTTCTCATATGGTATCAGAGACCAAAAACACAAATATCTTCTGCTACCTTCTCTAGTTCTTGCTTTCTTTCTCAGCTATTGTCTTTGGTGCTTTTCCTCAAACACCTTCCCTTCGTCTGTTTTCTCTTTATTTATTTTCCATCAAGTCATTCTATCATTTTTTTTACTCATGGCATTATCTCCTTCTGATATCCAAGGTGATTCAACAATTCAATAGTCTACAATATGTTTTTATTCATTCATTCATTATTATTAGTCACGCCAGTGAATATGATTTATTCTACATTTTGTTTAATCATTTTGTTTAATCATTGATTAATTAATAATTAAAATATTTTTAATTAGTATTAATTAATGATAATATATTTAACAGCTATAAAAAAATTCTACTTTAAAATATAATTATTTAATTAACTATATAGTTGTTGGAAAATCAAATATAATAAATTAATTTATTTATATAATTAAAATATTTTATTATTTTTATTCTCTCAGCCTTCCATTTCTTTTTTTATATTCATTCATTATTATTATTAGTAACGCAGGCGTGACTATCATCTATTCCACTTTTTGTTTAATCATTGATTAATTAATAATTAAAATATTTGTAATTTGTATTAATTAATGATAATATATTTAACAGCAATCAAAAAAATTTTACTTTAAAATATAATTAATTAATTAACTAAATTGTTAATTTCGGTTTAACTACTAGAAAATAAAATATAATGAATTAATTTATTTATATAATTAAAATATTTTTAATTTGTATTAATTAATGATAATATATTTAACAGCTATCCAAAAAAATTCTACTTTAAAATATAATTAATTAATTAACTAAATAGTTAATTGACTGCTTGAAAATAAAACATAATAAATTACTTTATTTATTAAATTATTAATTAAAATTAACTATATATGTTAATCATGACCCTACATTATTCACTAATTAGCCTATATTTTTTTCATTTTTAATTAAGGGTAATTTAATACATTGATTTGTTAAGTAAGTATAGAATGACTTTCACGCCCGTGACTATTAAGTCACATGCGTGACTAGGATATTATTCCACCTACATATTTTTTGTTTAATCATTAATTAATTAATAATTAAAATATTGTTAATAAGTATTAATTAATGATAATATATTTAACACCAATCAAAAAATTTCTATTTTAAAATATAATTAATTAATTAACTAAATTGTTAATTCCGGTTTAATTGCTAAAAATAAAAATAATAAATTTATTTATTTATTAAATTATAATTAATTTAAAAATAAATCATTTATTGTTATGATTGATGTAATTAATTGGTTAATTAAAATTTAATATATATGTTAATTAATGTATTAAAATATAATTACTTGATTAAGTAGTAAATATTAATATTTATAATATATGTTATTGTATTCATAATAATTGTTAATTATTATTCATTATTATGTACTAAATATGTATAATAACATTATCCATTTATAGCAAATACATCACACTTTATATTTCCTACCTTTTTAAATTTTTTCATTCCAAAATTTTACAATCTAATTTTAGTTATTCATTTTTAATATCCTAACTTATATAATTTTTATATTTCTATCATAATTCCTTTCTTAATATACATTTAAAATTTTACAACCTAATTTTAATTATTCATTTTTAGTATTCTAAATTATATATTTTAATATTTCTATCATAATTCTTTTCTTAATATACATTTAAAAATTTAAATGCTGATAATTTGATTGCAAATTTTAAAATTGCACAATAATCATTTATACATTAAATAATATCAAATGTTAAGACTTTTTTATTCTCTTAATTAATTGGAACAACTAAATATAATAACTTTGTTTCGGTCTAAGGGTGTGACTTATTATAATATTTGTACTTACCTAAATTAAATATTTATAATTTTATCACAACATTTTAAATTAAGCAATTGACTTTTTTTCCTTAATTAACAATAATATTTAATTATTAACAAAACATTTTACATTTTTTAATTTTTCCAGGCAGATAAGTAATTTTACTAATCTATTTTTTACATTCTAACTTATATATTCTTAAGTTTTGTATGGGGTGAATGATCATATTTCATCTGCTGACTTTTTTCATTCCAAAATTTTTATAACTAAATTTACCAGCTCATTTTTTATATTCAAATTTATATATTTTGAATAATTCTATCATAATTATTATCTTATTATACTTTTAAAATTTTAAATATTAATAATCTTATCACAAAATTTTAAATTACACAGTATTTATTTATTTTAAACTTATTTTGTTTGAGTTAGTTAAATTTAGTTTATATATTTTATACATTTATAACAATAACATTACACTATACATTTTCTTAATTTTTTAATTCTTCATCCCAAATTTTTACTGACTAATTTTACTTATTCATTTATGATATTCTAACTTATATATTTTTAATATAATAAATTTAAACCTTTTTAATAAAATATACATTACACATTTTAAATATTTATAATTTGATTAAAAATTTTTAAATTACTCATATTTATTTATACATTAAAATTATATAATAATATAATGAATTAAATTAAGAGGGCATTATTACTGCCCATTTGCACAGTATGTATCAAAATAAAAGACCGTTTGATCCAAAAGTATGTATCTAATTTAAGTCCATTGCCATTAAAGTCATTTTCATTTTTAATTAAATCCATTTCATTCAAAAATTCATATCATGTTAACACCTTTTCATTTAAGTCACTTTCATTGTTTCCTTTTGCTTTCTAAATCAAATCAAGTCCATTTCATCTATTCAATCAATCAAAGGTCGATTTTTATTTCTTCAAGGTCCATTCATTTCTTTAACCAATTCTGAAGCCTATTTTTAAATCTAAAATTGAAAGCCTTTTCTATTTATCATTCAATAAAAGCCTTTATTCATTTTCGTTATTTCATGTTTATTTTCAAGTTTTAAGGCACCATTTTGTGCATTCATTTTAATTTTAAGTCCTATGATACTTTTCCCAGTGTTTTGCATTTTATTATTTTAGCTCTTGGTCTGTTTCGGGTGTGCTCTGAATTAGTTGTGGCACGACAATGATACATTTGATTGGATCATATGGGTCCATAAAGGAACTTTTAATGTTTCACAAGAACAGAAGAATAATGAAACTCATTCGTCTCTTGTGCAGTTAGTTAATTGCATATAAATGATGCCTCTACGATCAAATACTATACTTTATTTTGGTCTCCTCCTTTTAGTTCCTAGGTGCCTGCTCGAGGTCTCTTACACCGTTCTCTCAACGCAAGTCTTTCTTTTTCATGCTGGGCTTCAAGTACGAGGACTTGTAATATGTTTTTCCCTTAAGTTTTTTTTTAAAATTAAATTGGATTAATAAATAATAGTGGAGGGCGGCAAGTCGTTTGGAGAGTGTATAAAAACTAACCATACAGCAGGAGACAGCCAAAAACGACGACACTGTGTGACAATTACAAGCCAAAAGGTTTGGACGACAGCGTAGCAACAATAAACAACTAGACTTCAGGCCAGAATGAACGACAGCGTAGCGAGGCTTTATTTGACGTTTTGTATCACCTTTGATACGTTAACGTTTGCAAAAGGGGTAAAAGACTTCCAGAGGCGTAACGAGGCTTAAATTCATCCTCATTTAGGGCTGGGTGAACAGAGACTTCCAGAGGCGATGACTTCTCCATTCGTAACCATGAAGCCAAAGGTAAGAGGTTTCTATATGTCTCTTCTTACTCAAGCTTCCATTAAATGTTGTTCCATGTCTGGTAGGTCAAGATTTTTGCTTGAGGATCTCAAGGGAGAGCTACATGCAAAATCTGGTCCAGTCCAGGTAGGATTTAAAACTCCAATCTTCTTCTTGTTAAGCATGTTCTATTTCCCAACATATAAGCTGTTCCTTGACACTTTGTAAAATTGTTTCTATCAATACATCCTTGGAAATTTTATTGTTTTGGAACTCCGTTGATTCCTCTCTATCGATATCTCTTGTGCTGTTATGGCTAGAATGAGCACCTTCCGCTTCCAGATTCCCTTTAAGTTACTTGACATTTATGTTTCATTTTACTAATTTTCTCCAATTTTGACTTCACTCTTGTATACATTTATTTTATCATTTCTTTACTGGGCCATGTCCCTCGACTTTTGCATTTTTAAATTACGGATTTTCTTGTGCAGAAGAAGCAAAGACAAGGAGAATGGGGTTGCCTAGTGACTCGGGGGACTTGTCATCAGAGATGGAGGTGGATGCTTATAGGCGTCTTTTCCCTCTGCACTTTTATGAAAAACATCTCTCTCTCTCCATCCGTCCTGATTCCAGGCCACTTAGCAAAGCAAGAGATACTACCTTAGCCCTTGGTGTGTTAAAACCCTTATTTTGTTTGTTGATTTTGAACTTCTATAACTTAGCGTAGACATATTTATATTCTTTTCTAATTTTTATAGGGGCTGTTGGATCTGTTGATGGTTCAGCTTTGGCAAAAATTGGTTCAACTGTTAGTGTTTGACCTATCTCTCTTTTCCAGGCATACGCACACACACAAGCATGTTTATACAAGCACAAAGTATCCTCAATCGTGTCCTATCATATATATTTTGTGTTGGTTTATGAAACAAATCTAAATTTTTTTTATTCACTTGTGCAGACCATGTTGGCTGCTATAAAGATGGAAGTCATGACCCCTTGCACGGAGTCACCAAATGAGGGCTCTATAGGTCAATTATCATCTTTATTTTATTTCCATTTATTACTTATATATACATCCTGTGTTGTCTTTGTGCAAAATTATGATATTTTAATACATGAATGTTGCTATTTTCAGCTATTGAGTTTCACATGCCTCCAATTTGTTCTCTGATAGTTAGGCCTGGTAGGCCTGCTGAGGCAGCACCAGTTCTGTCGAAGCAATTATCAGATACAATATTAAGGCAAGTGAAGGTTTTCTTTTGATAATGTTAGTTGTTCAAAAATTCTTTTCTAATGTGATGCTTTCTTGGACTGTTGACACATGCTCTTTGATTGCTCTATTTGTGAATGACACTGATTAGGTTTTTGTACTTTTCCCTTAATTCTAGAAACATTTTTGTTTTAAATCAGATGCATATATTGACATACTCATTTGGAGTAGTTTCACATGAAAGGTGTTTTGTTCCAATTTTTAAGAATTAGATTGGATATCATATCAGTAAGAGAGAGGTTCAAGGTTCAACTGATAATAAACAGTTATTAAACTAGTGATTAAAATGAAGAAATGATACTGAAAAATTATCTAAAATCAATATTGAAATTGAAAGTAATACAAATAGTTTAAAATAAACCCAATTTGTTTTGTGCATAACCAAGACATACAATTCAAGGCGAACTATATTCTTGGGTATCCAGGAATAAGAAATATCGCTAGCATTAGTTGGGGCCTTGAAGGAATAAGGGAGTACCACAAAATAACATATCAACTAAGTGCATTCCTAACTATTTTAAATCAACCACTTTACTTCTTCCTTGGGATGATGCAGCCTGTAAAGCGAATGAGTGATCAGTTTGATAGATTTTAAGTTCTGAATAATCACTATTTGCTTCATTCTTCATAATTTTTCTGAGGCCCAACCATAAACTTTCTATGGGTCTCATTGCTTTCTTACTTTTGACTTTGCCTTCTGGTAGTAAGGATTTGGAAATTTCTAGAAAGATGGTGAAGAGTTAAATGGGAGGTGGG
>JAOTAY010000007.1:25999175-26024121 GCA_025629805.1 Erythroxylum baracoense
TTTTAATATATGTATTATGTGACAACTTTAAATTATAACAACATATAATTAATTAATTATGATATAATAAAGTTATTAAGATGTATGTAATGGTATGGTATGATTAATTAGGACATTTAATTCAATTAATTAGAAATTTAATTGAAAAGTGAATAAGTTAATAGTTATAGTTAAAATTATGAATTACACTAATTACAAATTTTTAATTTACTTAAATTATTTGTTAATTATTTTAAGGGAGAATTGATAAAACCAAATTCATGTTTCATAAAATTAATAAAATTTTCACCTTTATTTTTGTTAATATATGTATTATGTGACAACTTTAAATTATAACAACATATAATTAATTAATTATAATATGATAAAGTTATTGAGACGTATGTAATGGTATGATTAATTAGGACATTTAATTCAATTAATTTGAAATTTATATCAAAAGTTAATAAGTTAAAAGTTATTGAATTACATTAATTACAGATTTTTAATTTACTTAAATTATTTATTAATTATTTTAATAAATAATTAAAATATTTATTAAATATGTTTGGGTAGTAGGTAGGCCACACGCTATAGGTCGGGCTGGCCCGTCCACAGTTCCTGTGACCCGTGCTTCACGAGCCATGGTCCGGCCTACCAGTTCATGGGCCATACTCACCCGACCCGTGGGTTGATTTGACCAGGCTAAGTCTATTGACTACAAGCCGAACAGGTCGGGCTAATATTGACATTTTTAGTAGTAAATAAAATATAGTTGCAACTACGTAACATGGCATACGTGGAAGTGACTACATATTCCTATGCAAGGAAACGTTACTTGAACCATTCCAACTGTTGGGCAGAATTTTCTTAGAATATGACATAAGCAAAACTCACAGTAACTTTTCAGTGTTGAGGTTTTGATATATATTTGCTTCTTTTGTGACACGAATGCTCGAATCTTATTCAAATTCTTCACGTCATTTGTTAAAGAACATATTTCTCAGATATGGAAGAACTAGAATATTTCTTAGGTGCTTCGTGGAGAATCAAAGTTGATAATTCTGTTACGGACATATGAAGAATACTTTCTTTTAAACGAGTTGGTCCATTGGCCATACTTCTGTAGTTGATTGTCTACGCAGTATGCGCTATTGCTTTTTCATGTTAGAAGGTATCTCAACAAAGAAACATGGAAAATCCTTATTAGCTTTGATTTTAGGCCACATGTATCTGCAACTTTATTCTGACTTTGAACTCCTCCTATTTCATTTGATGTTGAAATTACTTAATTTTCGTTTGTTTTTTTATATTTGATGTTGAAATTACTTAATTTTCGTTTTTTTTTTATATACTTTGGAAAGAATTCATATATAGTTGAATTCAAAGAGCTAGGAAATGCTGTAACACATAATTTGTAACCAAGTTTGATGGATTCAATTGAATAAAACGAGTTAGCAATTCGACATTGCATTTGAATTCTTGTTTCTAGTTGAACCTGATTCCTCAATGCTCACCTTTTCATCCATAAATAGAGCAATTTGAACAAAGTTATTTTTATAAGAGCATGTACTGACAATTTGTTTGTATTTATTTTGTAGATAAATAGAAAAAATCGTAAGTATTTTCAACAATTTAACATCTTTAAGAATATTTATGATCCATTTTGGTATTATGCAAGATTGATTATTAGCATGAAGAACTATATTATATGCTTGTGCTGTGACAAATATTTAAAAGGTGAGAGAATCACCGTATTAATGAGACATTTTGTTAGGATCCAAGGTATTCTGGATGATAAAGCAAACACACATAAGAGAAGGAGTGAATTGTGTGTGACTTAAAAAATATTTGCAAATTACTTTCAATTCGTATAAAAACAAGGGCCTATTAAAAAAATTAAAATAATAGGAGCCTGTCAAGCGAAAGTAGTCTGTTAAACGATAGGAGCTTGCTAAAGTATAACTCCTGTTGAAAACAATAAAAGAAGGCGCCTGTTAAAATGAAAAGAACCGTCAGCAAATTGAAAACAGAAGGAACTATTATAAAAGTGAAAAACCCTCTTGTTGAAATGAACACACACACAATATAATGCGAAAATATAAAAGATAAGGAGAGAGAGGAAAAAGAAGAACACAGTCAATTTATACTAGTTCGGCTTACAACTTAAGCCTACGTCCAGTTCTCAAGTATCCAACTTGAGTATTTCATTATAAAAACAAGTAGTAATTTAACCAGCTTCTCCAAGCTCACAAGTTAATAAGTTTTCAAGGTTCTTCAACTTTCCATACTAGTAGTATTTCACTAGCCTCTATAAGCTCTCAAGTAAAAATGGGGTTTGCTTGATATGAGCTTTAATAATCTCTCTCAACAGAATTTCACTTTTTAACACACAAGAGAACTTTTACGAAGATATCACTTTTACAAATGTATATGCTTTTGATGAATTTCGACAATATAGCTTCACAAGCTTCTATATCATTCAGTTGTGTTTCACATTTGCATTGGCTTAAATAGGCATTTTCTTAATTAGCCGTTGCTTCACTTGCATCCTTAGTCAATTGGATCTGTTTAAATCTGAATAACTTCTATGTCATCTTTGCCAAAAATATTCCAGTCTTCACGGAGCTAATATATGAACCTCATAATTAATAGGATCTTTTTATATAAACCATTTCTAATAAGGTAAGTTCACAAAGAAGATTCCTGCAGGAAAGAAAGCGTATTTCTTATAATTTTACTTCCTTTTGAGAATTAAACCGTTAATTGTACAAGGAAACAAATCTAATTTGAATTTTGAAATATTATATAGTTATCATCAAAATCATTAAAATAAACCTTGAGCTAACATTGGAAACTCCTAAAAGAAAAAGTTAGTTATAATGTGAAATGATAGATGAAAATTTTGCTTAAAGAGTATCAAAATGAGAAAGAAAGAAAACGAATAATGAACGATAAAATTGGGAGTGGAAGTTCATTTTATGGTAGTGAAGAAGATACCAGTAATATTCAAGCTAATATTACCCAATAATAAGCGATTATTGCAATTTATATAAGAAAAAAAGAAGACAAGTGATTAACTTTTTAGCTTCATGAATAAGTCTTAGAGTTCAAACTTCGAATCATTATATATTTGATGTTCTAGAATTTCAAAAGTTTGCAATTCAAATTCTTAATCAATATGTGAGTATAATTGGGTGTGAAAAGAACTGGAGCATGTTTGAGTCCATTCGTTCAAAAGAAAAAGAATAAAGTAGAACAAAAGAGATTAAATGATCTAGTATTTATTTGATATAACTTAAAGCCTAAAAAATAAAATGTTGTTCTCATTATTTAATTGAATGTAAGTGGAAGAAAAATTATTTAACATATAGATAAATTGTAAGATTTTTCAAACATATGCATCATTAACAAGATCAAATCACTTACTTGAACTTGATTGTAATCCAAAGATTAAAGGACTCTTGAAACTTGTTTCTTGCAGAAATTCTTTGCTTAGTATTTTAGAGTATTTTTTTAAGACCATCATCAAATTCTTAAATGAACATTATCTCATATTTGTAGATAATGTCAAAATGATAACTGTTAATAATGAAAGATCACATTCTAAACTCATATGGTGTATTCTTTCGTAATCATCTCTCACCCAGACATGATGAGTTTAGGTAATACGATATCTGCATGTTCTCATACTTGTCCAGCAACCTATACGACTAGTGTGCAACTAACGTTCATGGTGATATACTTGTTAAGAATATATGAGGTCTCGATTAATGAATCAATCTTTGGGTGAATTTTGTATGATATACCATAGGTTATATCTCACATTCCAATCTCCTTTGATCTCATTTATCACCTATATAATAAACTTTAAACCTACTTCATCTCTTGTGATATATATATATATACTTGTTAAGAATATATGAGGTCTCGATTAATGAATCAATCTTTGAGTGAATTTTGTATGATATAACATAGGTTATATCTCACGTTCCAATCTCCTTCGATCGTATTTATCACTTATATAATAAATTTTAAAACTACTTCATCTCTTGTGATATATATATATACACACTAAACAAATATATTTATGAAACAATAGAACACAAACAATACAAGGCAAGATTATCTTTTACTTTTCCATGATATTGCTTTATTATTGAGTAAGAAAATCTTCTCCCCAGTCTGCATCTGTATGCCCTTGTATATGTAAGTCATTACCCTAATAGCGTAATACATAGTCTATAGTACCTTTTAAATACCTCAATATTCTCTTTATTGATTTACATCGTGCTTGTCCTAAATTTAATTTATATTTTCTCACCATTCCAATAGTATAACAAATATTTGATTTTCTATACGTCGTTGTATATACGAGACTTCCAACTGTACTAAATAGGGAAGTTTCTTCATTTGTTCCCTTTCTTGTAATGTTGTCAAACAAAATTTCTTGTTAAGACCTTCGTCATTAGTAATAAGATTATTAATTTGTAATCTTGCATACAAAATCATTCAAGGATTCTTTGGCTATATGTCGCTTGTTAAAGTGATAATAGTTTCTTTAAACAATCTCTTAAAATCCTAAATCTAATTTATATATCTTCATCCATATCTTTCATCTCAATTTCAGATGATAACCAGTCTTTGATTTGCTTAATGAACCCACAATCATTACTAGTAATTAAAATATCATCCATATATAAAGACAAAATTGCAAATTTACCTTTGGATCTCTTAATAATGTCTTCATCAATCATATGAAAGAATTATGTTATAAAAATGAGTCACCTTATCTTAGTCACTGAGGTTCCCTAAAATTATACAGCAAATGTAGACCACGTGTGTTTAGCAATTTCATAATTTTAAAACTCACGTATGATGTCATTGTTTATGTTACTCAACAATGTAATATAAGTCAATAAGTTCTTCTTCTTCCATAACCCTTACACATTACAGTCCCTTCTATGTTGGATAGTATTTCGCTCCTCAGAAGCATACATAGTTATGTTCAATGGCTCGAGAGTCTCTTACTTGTCCATCATATATTGGTTTTTAATACTCTGTATTTCATAGTTGTCGCTGTTTAGTTTCTCACCCCTATTGAGTTCAGTGATAATGTTCTTCAAAATAGTAGCCATTGTTGAAACACTAAGTTTCTACAAACAAAAATAAAATTATATTACTCACGTCAATGTCATATAAATCGTGTAAAGAGTAGCTAATTGTAATTCAAATATTTATGAAATCGAAAGACGACATACGTGTTCAATCAACATTTAAACTACAATTGAGTACCAATTGTCATACTCTACATGAATTCCTTATGTATAGTACATATCACATATGTTATAAATTATCAAATGTGTATATTCATAAATGAAACAAACTACATACAATGTATTACAAATTATTTCATATAACATTAGTTATTTGTTCAATAAACAGATTGACTATAAGTAACGAATCATGCATGGAATAGAGTTAAGAAGTTTGCGTGCGACAAATTTCGTAAAGTTCAATATGAAATACTTCTAACTATTCTATCATAAAACCTATAGGGTACAAAGTTTTAATTAGCTCCCTTCTTTAAATTTCTTTTATAAGCATCGCCATTAGCCAATCATATGTCTTGATTTTAGGTGTTTCCAAATTCCATAGCATTCTCAACAACTCACTTTCAAGTTGCAGTAATGTTGAAATTAAAGTTACATTCTTTACATCAAATTGTGCATAAGCCAAGCAACCATTGAAATACAATTCTTTTATCAAATTATTAACTGCAATCACGTGTTATGTTAGGTCTTCTATATACCATGTGCATATTGAATAACCCGTCTAATATGAGGATGACACATCTCATTGCAATACAAAGAAGTCTAGGTCTCCTCTGAAAAATGGCATTCTCCTTAAAAATAAATTTTCAGGCATTAAAGGCTTATATACAAATACCCATAAGTAAACAAATTATTTTACTAACATAATATAGAACCCTTGCTTATAGAATATAACTCATAACTCTAATTAATCAAATTCATTTACTTAGAAACATATTTCTAGCTTAATTTAACTTCTAAAAATTTTGATTCAATTAGAAACTTGTTTCTAATTGTATTAACCAAAGTAGAATCTTATTTCTAATTCATATATATAATTAAATCATAAGCTTATTCTAATTAGGATTGACCTAATCGATTTTACAATTGATAAATTTGTTATAATCTTAAAATATCATTAATAAAGTTATGAATTTAATAACTTAAATGTAATTAGAAACTTCTTTCTAATTAAAATTGAACTTATCAACATTTATATATATGTATGCATCTAGAAATTTATTTCTAAATTTGATTAAACAATCTCTAATATGTAATGTATATTTAAAAACCATATTGGTTATAAAGTCCACCCTTATAGCCTAAATTGATCTAAATATTCTAGAAATAGCCAATACAAATTTCATTTATGTCCAAGATATTAAATACTTGTTAGTATTTCAAATTTGTGAATATTATCTCATATTTATAGATAATGATGCTAATCATTAACAATGAAAGATCATATTCCAAACTTATCGAGTTTGTTCTTTCATTATCAATAAGTTCATGTAATTTTATAATAATTTAATTTTACTTATTTATTATGACTCTTAATAGAATAAGTATCTCTATAAATTTTATTTGTCTTGATCATTGATCTCTTAATGAACGGAGTTTCTAAATAACCAAAATTTATAAATAAGAGTGAATTAAAAGATGATCTTAAATAAAAAAATAGTGACATGTCATTTAGTGAATTATGTTTTAACGATGAGAATAATCATACTCTCGTTAATAATGATACCTCTATATTAAATAAAAATTGAGATTAATATGATTTGAGCGAATATGTTGCAGAATGAAGTTTTATGCTTTTTTTTATTTTTGTTGCAAAATGAAGTTTTAGGCTTTTTTTTTAATTTCTTTCTCTTTTCTTTTAGTTTCATTTGTATTTATGTATATTTTAAATTATATATTGACAACATAAATATAAAACTTATAATTGTTTTTATTTCATGTCTCAATTTCGCATTGTTACATTTCTAGGCTGAAGTCTTATTATTATAGACTTATATTATTCTTGTATATAATTTTTTATAGCAATAAATTGTAATATTTTAATTTTGTTGCATTGTTTTGATTTTTATAATTGTATGGGAATTAAACTATCGTTTTTTTATATTAATTGTAGATTTTTTAAGAGGGTAAGTCTTAAAGTGATCAGTAAAGTTGCTCCTTTATAAATATACGGTCGCAGGTTTAAGTCACAAAAACAGTCTCTCTTTGAAAATATAAAAGGAAGATTGTGTATATTATAATCCTTCCCAAAACTCCACAAAGTGAGAAATCTTAAGTATTGGGTATGCTAATTTTGACAATTGCAGATTTTTTAGATAATAAATATGATTCATGTTTATATATGTGATAAATATGTAAAAAAATATTAATAAGAATAAAAAAATAATTATTATATCAAATTTATGTTATTATAGCCTTAAAAGTAGTTTTAAGTTATTTGGGGAAATTTTTTAAGAAATTTCAAATACTTGGACTTGAATAGTTTAAGTGATAAGGGTGAACTCTCTCGCAACCTTTTGATGATTTGAAAGCATAATTTTTTAAAGAAATAATTGTTTGATTTTTAATAATTATTACTTTATTTTTTAATAATCATTATTTCATTTCATTAAATACTTTGTTTGAAATAAATAATTTACATATTATTTTATATATATTTAAAAATTATCTAGTGCATATTTAAAAAAGTTGTAATTCGAAATGACTAATGGAAAATAATACACCACACATTGGTTGTGGTAGAGAGGGCTAGCAAGACCCACCTAATACTGGACACCGCCTCGGCAACCGATTAATAAGCTTAGCCATCAACATACCTGAACAAAATTTACTCATGGCTTTGTAAGGGCAATAGTAGGCTTACCGTTATATAATTCACTAGCTAACCTGGACAAGTTTTGATCCCAACGTAGTGAACTTCTCTTCATGTCTATGTCATGGACAGAACATATTTAGATGAACACATTAAGGAGCCGTTTGATTTTAAATAAAAATAAAAATTTGATTGGTTGTTAATATATAATAAGTATATATTATCTAAAATTTAAAGAAAATTATTTTATAAATTTAATTTTTCATCTCTTAGAGATAAATTATCAGTAAAAATAATATATTTATTAAAATAAATATTTTAATAACTAAAATATTATTAAAGCAATATTTGTTTAAAATTTATATATTTTGAAGATATTATAAATTTAAATTAAATTTATTAAATTTAAATTATTTATTTTTATAAAATTCAATTAAATTATTATTCATAATTCTTATTAATTTTTTTTACCAAAGTTTAAAATAAAAACTAAAAATATAAATAAAAACAAACAAACCCTTAACAATTTAAGACTATATTTAAGTTAGGACATTGGCATGTTCTAGACGGCAAACCGAACCGAACCGAACGGCAGCTCATGTCATCCAGAACCTCGTTTCGGCTGACGTGGCCCACCAAAAGACAGTCCACAACAAATGGTAACGTGCCCACCGATTAGTCTCTGTAATGTAACCTTTTTTCTCCATGGACATGTGAAGAGAGAGATAAGGAACGAAAAGGCAAACGAGACGCTCAGCTCCTAGAGATTACCACTTGACTTTTCCTTATTCCCCGATGCGACGACCCACGGACCATCTTATCATCTCACCCCCTAATCAACGGCCCCAAAATAATCCCCCAACCGATCGTCCAATCTTAATAGCTTTTTGTTACCATCAGCATGATGCGCAATGGATTAGACCCGCACCATAGCTAATAAAAGAGAGGAAAGGAACAACATTTACCGGTAGTTCCGGTCTCCGGTTCACAACTTTACTATATACTCGGTGTTCTCTTCGTTTGGCAGCAACTGCTGCTCTACTCTGAGTCACACCCAACCCAAGAGCTTGAAGCTTCTCTCTGTACAGAATCATGGGTAATGAAACTGTTTTGTTTCTTATTTTTTGTTGAATTTGATGTTTCAGTTGATTTTTTGAGTATTTGTTTTTATGGTTTTTTATGATTTTTTGATGTTGATATTGGCTTTCGATGTGCAGGAAAGGTGAAGATCGGGATCAACGGTACTTGATCTTACTTGCTTTGATCTTGTTAAACTTATATGATGATTTGATCATGGAAAATTGTGATCTGAAGTTTGTGTGACTTGGGAAATTTCAGGATTTGGAAGAATCGGAAGGTTGGTGGCTAGAGTAGCTCTCCAGAGAGACGATGTTGAACTTGTCGCTGTTAACGATCCTTTTATCAGCGTCGAATATATGGTATTTCTTGTTTTCTTGCTCAATCTATGCGATTGATGAGAGTTTTCTTTTCTGGGTTTTTTTTTTTTTTTTGGATCATGTTTTATAACATGTTGTCGGATTTGTGTAGACATACATGTTCAAGTATGATACAGTTCACGGTCAATGGAAGCATCATGAGCTTAAGGTGAAGGATGAGAAGACCTTGCTCTTCGGCGAGAAACCTGTCACTGTCTACGGGATTAGGTATGTTTGAGGTTGTTGATATTTTATTCTAAATGCTGGCCGACTGCTGTTAGTGTTTGTTTGATGGTTTTTTAGTAGTAGACTCTAGTATGGTGGAAGTTGGTGAATTGTTGATTGGTTTTTTTTACTGTAGAAACCCAGAGGACATTCCATGGAGTCAGACAGGAGCTGAGTATATTGTGGAATCAACAGGTGTTTTCACTGACAAGGACAAAGCTGCTGCTCACTTGAAGGTTGTTGGTTTTCTAATAAAGTTCCTTTTTGCCCATAAATTTTATTTTCTTGATAAGTTGTATGATCTTTGTAGTTCAAATGATGTTACTGCTCCTGTTTGTGAGAACCAGTATAGAAGGATCAGTTGCCTGAGACCCTATAGAGTTATCTTGTATAATCCTTATTTTTTTACTTGATTTGCTTATCTGATTGATAGGGTGGTGCCAAGAAAGTTATCATATCAGCACCAAGCAAAGACGCCCCAATGTTTGTTATGGGTGTTAACGAGAAGGAATACAAACCAGAGCTAAACATCGTATCAAATGCTAGTTGCACTACCAACTGCCTTGCCCCTCTTGCCAAGGTTATACTAATATTCGATTGCATAAAATTCTGTTCATTGTTCTGTCCTCGCTCTCTAATTGGTGTATCTTGCTTATTTGTTTCCAGGTTATTAATGACAGATTTGGCATTGTTGAGGGCCTGATGACCACAGTTCACTCTATTACTGGTGTGCTCTATTACCTATAGTTCTATATCTAGCTAGTTAGAAGCATATTTTCTTTGTGCTTATTGTACAATTTTATGTCGGAGTCAGCTACCCAGAAGACTGTCGATGGGCCTTCGATGAAGGACTGGAGAGGTGGAAGAGCAGCTTCATTCAACATTATTCCTAGCAGCACAGGAGCTGCCAAGGTAAGGATTTGATGGACAATGTAGTTAAATGAACGCTGGCTTAGTTCAACTCAACACTCAAAATTGCAGGTGTTCTGCTGTTTAATTATGGACATTCTTTATATTGAAGTTGAATTGTTTCTGATGACTCAGTAGTGTGAACATTCTTAGTTTTTGCAGACTTCTCTTGAGATTGTTAAAACTCATACATTGCTAGTATTTTATTATGCTGGCTTAGTTTAACTCAACTCAGTATGTCTAACTCGGAATGTTTTAATGTTTATCGTGTCTTGGTTCTCTTCCTCTACAACAGGCTGTTGGGAAAGTGTTACCTGCCTTGAATGGAAAACTGACGGGAATGGCTTTCCGTGTTCCTACTGTTGATGTCTCTGTTGTTGATCTGACTGTGAGACTTGAGAAATCTGCTACCTACGATCAAATTAAAGCTGCTATTAAGTGAGTGATTATGTATGTAAATATATATGTGTGTTTTCTCCTTTCCATACATGAGTCAAGAAGGTTATGGAAAGAGGTAGTTACTAGTTAGTTGAACGGTATCCAATATTTATACCTGTATGGTCAAAGTGCGGGCACACACATACCCAAAAAAAGATCATACTCGACTTGCAGTCATCATCGAACATTATATGCAGTTTGTGCTTAATGATCTCTTCTATTCACAGGGAGGAATCTGAGGGAGCACTGAAGGGGATTTTGGGCTACACTGAAGATGATGTGGTTTCCACTGATTTCATTGGTGACAACAGGTAAGGATCTGTCTCTTACTTTCTTTCCTTCGGTCCTTATGGGATGCTTGTATGTCAGCTGAACCACACCTGAAAGAGCGGGTGAGAGGGGCTGAATTCTATCTTTTCAATTTTACAGGTCAAGTATCTTTGATGCAAAAGCTGGAATTGCTTTGAATGAGAAGTTTGTAAAGATGATCGCATGGTACGACAATGAATGGGGTTACAGGTAAATTCCAACTTATATGTATATCCACATAATGAGTTCTGTATTCTGAATGTGCGTATCTTTTATATTCTTACAAAAGCATGGTGATACAATATGGCCTTGATACTCACAGTGTTGTATGATTTTGCAGCACTCGTGTTGTTGACTTGCTCAAGCATATGGCATCCACCCGGTAAGGTGACACCAATTCATGACTTTGGTCCTCTTAAATCCCACCACACCGCACATCCCTACCTTTTCCTGCAGAGGTCTAAGTGGTCGGTCTTTTGTTTATGTTAATGTTAGTGTGAGGCTCAATTAGAATAAAGAACTGTCAAAAGAGAACAGCAGTATGATCCAAGAACTTTACCTGTATGGTTCTGTCTTTAGCTTTGGGTTGTGTGCCTGCTCTTGTGTACTGTTGACTATGAGGAGGTTTAGATTCCTCCCAACTCAATTATAATAGTTTTTGTCATGTGATAACATGTACCCTTTTCACTCCCCCCCTTCTCCTCCTCCATTTTTCCCAAGTGGACACAAACTAATGTTTATGTTAACAAAGCTTAAGGTTCCACGTTTGAACTCGTAAGATTTGTAACCTGGCAATGGGTAGGGTTTTAAACTAAAAATTTATCTAACCGCACCGTTTTCTATTAACTTTGACATTAGAGCTCACTTATGTGAACTTACTAGAGATCTTTCAAATTTGAAGCATTCACGACTAGAATAATGAAAACCTGTGTTTAGCCCCAGCCGGTCAATTCAACATCCCCGGAATGACAACCCTACGTGCGCTTTGCTTTCCGTACCAGAACCGGTGGGTCTGCTACTCTGCTTTGTGGTCAGTATTGGTTGGATTATTAATTATATTTGGAAAATTAAATTTTAAAAAAAATTCTAAGTGGATATGTATAAAAGAAAATCCAACTTTTTATGTTATCTATTTTGAAATCAAATTAGTATAAATATTTATATTTTCAAATTTGGACGAAAACTTGAAATTTAAATTTTAAAAAGTACAATCGAATAAAGATTGACTAAAATTAAAAAATTAAAAAATAATTAAAGTTTTTGTTTTTATTTATAAAATTTTAAATTTTAATTAAAAATTAGATTATTAAATAAAAAATAATTGATTTATTTTTAATTTATAAAAATTTGAGTTTATAAAATTTGATAAACTGATTGATTTTTAAAACTGAAAAATTGAAATTTTTACTGTCAACCAATTAAGTTCTAAAGTACAGATAAAATCTGATATAATATTTGTAAATTAATAATAATGTAATATTAACAATTTTGTAAGAAAACAAGCGAAATTGTACAAATGCCTGAATCCTACTAAAGTCTACTTTTTGATTATTTTTATGTTGTCTATGTCTAGGGGTGGTTGGGAAAAAAAGGAGTTCAACCAATTAAAGGCTTTCTTCATACGATCACCATGAAGGCCAAGGTGGCCGGCGGGTGGTTCTGGAAGAAGACCGTAGACAAGTTATTCAAAAGGATCACGTGAAAGCTCCATTTGGGAAAAAATAGTAAACAACGCTCCAAACATTAAGTTGAATTTAAACCTAATTAATTATATAAAGAATTTAATTTTGATTTTTTAATTTTTTTAACGATTACTTTGTCAATAAATTTGGCATTTTATGAGTGAGCGTTACAAAATTTGGCAATTATGGTCAATAATTAGTATCTAATCTAGTGCCAGCTCTATTACCTGCTTTTTTTTTCACACCTTATTGTTTTTAGCAATGTTTTAAAAAAATTAGACTAAACGTTGAACCGATAAAATAAGAAATTGAAGGTTTATAAAGTTTAATTATCGTCATAAAACTGATTAAAGGTTAAATAAAATTAAATAATTTAAAATATGATTGAAAGAGAATGTCCTTACTTATCGAAAAATAAAAATAAAATTAAAAAAGAAATTATTAAATAAAAATTAATTAAATTATTTTAGTTTATAAAAATTTCTTAATTTACAAAAATTTACTAATTAATTAATAAACTAATCAGTTTTTAACAACAAAAGTTACTAAAATAAATTAAACTGAAAATTGAAAATGAATCAAAAAAATTAGACAGTTTAAAATTTTTACAATTGAGTCGATCAAACCAGTTAAGTTTTTTAACAATATAAATTCTAATTATTACTTTTATTGTGTATTAAATAAAATATAAATTTATATAATAATACATTATTTATATATTTCAAATAAACTATTTAATATTCAATTTAATTATGACATGAGACCTTTTCACATAATGGAAAAAATAAGCATATTGTTCTTGTTAATAACTTATCATTGTGTTCACAGATTCCAACATCAAAACTGTCTCATATGTGTTCAAAGTTGCAGATTCTGACATTAAAAGTCACGTTCTTGTTTCCTCTTTCTTACGTCTTCTCGCTTCTTTTCTGTGACTCAAAACTAAAAACTCGAAAAAAGAAACCGTGGAAATTTATTACCTGAACCTGTGATTGACTACTGTTAGTTTTCTAGTCAATGGCGATCCCCAAATTGAATGAGTGAATTAAAATGTTTTTATTAAGGTTGTAATTACTGTGCTGTACGATGTTAACAGCTTCCATGTTTCAAATTTTCCTCCAGGTTCCATTTGTCCGCCATATCCTCTCTACTTTAATACACACTAAATCTGTAACCCCATCACTCTATGTCTAGAACTTGGTTTCGAATTCACATTAATTACCTGAGAAATTGTCGATTTCTGTTATGTGGGTTTTATATATTTTGCAAAAAGAAATGTTCTTTCGTGTCTTTTAAGGTAGTTTCTTGTTAGCATTGTTGTTGTTGCTGTTGGGCTATTTTCAAAATGGCGACTTCGGCTTTTAAATCGACGACCAGAAGGACGCCTATCGGAAAATCCTCCACCGGCGGCTCAGATGACTCCTCCCCCTCCACCCAGAAGAGCTCGGCCTCCTCTCACCGGCGTTCAAGAAGTCTCAGCCGTTTCTCCCGCCCTCTTCCGGCGAACTTCGACGAGTTCTCCGACGAAACTCCTGCGCCTTCCAAAGGGAGGTTCGTCAACAAGGTGAGGGGTTCCTTGTTGCCGGAGGTTAGCCTCGATGACCTCGGTGCTACGTTTTTTGAATCCGGTGATCGAGGCCAGTCGGGTGCGAAGTTTCACGACGTCGGCTCTGGTGATCGGTCGCAGAGGAGAGGGAGGTCGGTTTCGAGGAGAATTGGTGACGGGAAGGGTAATGTTGGGAATTTTAGTGGAGGAAGGGTGAATCCGGAAAGTGACTTGAGGAGGAGGCGCTCAGTTTCTGTGGTTCGCTACCAAATCAGCGATTCAGAGGTGAGGATTTTACCTGACAAGGTTTCCAATTTCCATTTTTGAAGCATGATTGTTCTGTGGTATGTATGTCCCTTGATCAAGGTTTTAAATTGTGGACTGTGATTTATAATATTCACTGACGATTTCGAAAGATGCGGATACAATTATGACAAATCACAATAACAGTCTGGACCGCAATCTCAATATTGCAGTCACGGACTGCAATTTAAAACCATAACTGTGATATAATATGTATAAGCCCTGTAATTTGGAAATTTGGATTGGACATAACTGTTGTTTTTGTCCTAATCCACTTGAAGTTGAGCATAGTGCGAATGATTGGTTGTTTTCTGAAGTTGATGCAAACCTTTTCTGCCTTTGGTAGCGTAAAAGTGGGTAACTTTAATGACAAGATAGCTTTTTGATGAGGGCCCTTCAAGAACATAGTTTTATTAACAAATAAAAAAGTTTACCAAAAGTATCCACCATTCCTTTAAAAGATTGTTACTAGCGCTTTAAGTCAATAGTTCTGCTGGGTTGTTTTGATTTAAGGGATGCTGACTTGGATGCTTGGGTTTATCTTTTTGTTCCTCTTATCATTTTACTTTTTCCAACTTATACCGGATAGATCTGGTAGTAGTACTAAATTGGTTTGTTTTGAAATAACATTAATAAGCATTTTGGATATTGGACTGCTGTGCTTAACATGGTTAGAATACTGGTTGAGAAGGCTATTCCTATCTGAGGTTGCTATAAAATATTTCTCTAAATTTGATAGAGAACAGTTAAAGAAAATTTTCCATTTTGAAGTTCCTTTGCAACTGTTGCATTTCTAGTAATTTTACTGTCAGACCACTTCCAGTAATTCCATCAATCCTTGCATTGGGATCAATCCCTTAGTGGGCAAGACCGTTATAACCGAGTTTCTTTGGGCCATTTCTCTTCCCATTTTCTGAAATTTGTTCACAGATTAGTCACTCTACATTCTTGTAATCTTGTTATATCAGGAGATATATATTGGATTCTTTGTAAACATTATTACTTTCCAAAATGACAGAGTGATCCAGATCAATTTCATAACTCTGGCAAGCATGCAAGTTTGAAGGATTTTTCTGGTGGAACAAAGCAGTCCCTAGCAGATAAGACAGCATCATCGAATCATTTACAAGGACTTAGGAGGTCTATGAGCCAAAAAGAATTGAAGTATCATGATGGATACTCTGTAAGACTGACCATCTGTTTGACTGATATGGATTAGTGAACTTATTGTTTATTTGGCAAGAAATCACTTGCACTTTTTGTGTGAGAGGATATGCATAAGTGTTAATTTTACGTTGAAGGTCTTGTCTGGATTGCTTGACAAAATGAATTTCTTTGTTCCTTTCAGAGCCATTCATCAGTCCTAACTGACGATGAAGGGAGGGACGACTCCAGAAATAATGTGATTGAGAGAACAATACAGGCAGTTTATGCACAGGAAAAGGTGGATCTTCATTTGTATAATCGATTGTTAAACTGTGGCATTACTGGAATATGTTCCCTTTTATGTTGGCTTGTATATTAATGGTTCAATCCTTCCATTCCACCCCTCTAACCCAATTCTCTTTGTTTCTTCTACTCACTGCCACACTTTATCTTTCAGGCAAATCATTTGCATGGTAAAAACATTTATGAATCAATGAAAAAAGAACTCAGGAATGCTGTAGAAGAGATCAAATTGGAACTTGAGCAGGTATGTAGTTGTGTATCTTATGAACAACTTAATATCTACATGCTCCTGTTACATATACAAAATCGGGTGCATCCTTTCTTGCTTTTTCTGAAACATGCTGGTACTCCTTCCAACTAGTGCAGGCAATGGTCAAAAATGGTGCTACTGTTTTAGCAGTTGATGGCAAACTTCAGTCCCAAAATTCTTCCGTTAGGAGTTATGTATCACAGATGGAGCAGGTATGCATAGACAAATTATTGTTTTATCTGTTGCTCCTCTAAATCATGATCTGATAGTTTAGGAATATCTTTCTGAACCTATGAAGAGATTATCCTCACAAATATCCTTTTCCAGCCTATTGTTTTTGTTTCTTCCATGCACACGCAGCTTTTGCTTGTTTATCTTTTGTTACTTCTTTGGAGTCGGCCAAAATGCTTGTCAAGGAAGTACTGGTTGCTAATTGCTAGCCATCAGTGAAAATGACGGTATCTTGGTAAATTTGTTCCGTCTAGTACTAACTTCTGCTTGTTTCTGTGATTATTTCTACTTTAATCTACAGTCAGAAAAGAGGAAACAAGATTTATTAGCAGAAGTATTGTTGGAGGAACAACGCAGTAGGGAGCTTTCAAACTTTGTCAAGGAACTAGTTCCTGATATAAAGAACACAGATGTAGAAAAGCCGTCAAGAACCAGAAAGGTACAAGTCAAGATTTGCTCTTGATATGAAAATATTCTTCTGTTTCTTCATTTTAATCTAATGTTTCTCATTATTTTATTTTTGAACAAGTTCTGGAAAAAATTTTGGTTGATATATTAAGAATTTTTGTATGAATGAACTTCCAGAGGAGTAATGACAGGACGAGGATGTCTAAGCGATTAACTGAGGAGGCAGAGCGATATATTGAAGATTTCGTTTCTAATGTTGAAGATACTGACATTTCATCTTTAGATGGGGAACGAAGTGATACAAGTTCAACTTTAGGTGGATCTATAAAGACCGAAAGTCTGCAAACTCCAGTAATGTCCAAGTGTCTTTCTGTTGAAATGGATGGAGTTGTCCTTCCATGGCTAAAATGGGAGACTTCTAATGATCTTTCTCCTTTATCATGCCACATTAAGGAGCCAAAAGCAACTCCAAAGGCCCGAAATTTATGGGATACAGCTCAGGTAACTTCTTGACTTCTTTTCCTTGAAAAGAATATGAGACCTCAAACGAATCAGATTACTCTTAATTCATGCTACTCATCACATTTACATGTCAGTTTCTTTCTTTAACCTCTGTCCTTGGTTGACCCAATTCCTACGAAATCTAAGAAAGTCCCGCTGCCTAATTTTCTTTGTGGTTTTCATGTTTAGCTATGTTACTAAAGTTAAATTCCTCATGCAGGCTTCAGAAGATTTATGTAATCTATCGGTCAGCAGCCGAGGGAGTTGGACCCCAGGAATTCCAGATGATCATTCCAGCAACACTGGTCGGAATTTGGGAAGTAAATTCCGAGACTATGAGTTCTCGACGCAAGGGTCAAGGTCAAAGATTGACATCAATGAATACCTGAACCGTCAAAGTGATGAAGATTTTCTCTTTGAGAGATGGAACCAACAACAGAGAATTCATTCAGGCAGTATCGCGCTTTGTAACCAAATGCTTTTCTAGTTCAGACTTCTTTTCCTGGATTGTAAGCCACATTCATTTATCTCGGTAAAACGTTCAGATCTACATCTAATAGCTCTTAGGTGTCATTCAGGAGCCCTGCATGACAAATAGCTTGGCCATGCGGTACATTGTTGTTATCCTTCCTGGAATGAATTCTATCCCAAGCCCTATCAGGTATCTACCAAATTTCTCAACATAAATCTTAATAATGTTGGAAGATGTCAAAGTTGATAAGGTGAAATACCTCAATGACTGTTTCCAATCACCAAACTCCAGGAGTGCAAAATGGTGGTAATCAAGTTTTCAAAATGTCACTGACATTGTTGGTGCTAGAAAAACTGAATCCTCTACACGTTCTCCTATTTTGGTGACAATTTGCACACACAACTAAAATGGTTTTATTGGTATTCCTAAACATTCGCTCAAAATGATCCAAGTTTTATCAGCCATGACCCTATTTATAACGAGCGTTGATAAGTTTTATGATAATAGTTCAAACTCTTAAAAGACGTCAAGAATATGAAATCCTTGAGAGAGCGTATGCATCTACTTGAACTACCCCAGCCAGAGAATATAGAATTAGAGAGGGACTAAGTAATACATAACATTACAACTGGAAGCCAATAGAGATAACAATAAATCAAAACTTTTTTTTATATAATCTAAAATATTCAATTAAACCCGGACCCAGATAACTATTTTTGCTTGAACTGGCCCCACTAGACTAGATCCATCCTCAATTATAAACCAAATCCAAAATTCAGTTATACCTGTTGAACTTTAAATCATCTGTCATTCTTAAAAACCATGCAATAACACTCCCAACATACACTGGGTTTTGATTAATGGGAGAAACCTGAACTCATAGACGCCATCAAGCAACGATTGCTTATAGAAACCCAAGGAAGCAAAGAAAAAGAGAGGCCCAAAATGGTACAGACAAAGATGGTAGTGAGGAGAGTGAACAAGACACGATTTTGGCACATCACCTCTCTTTTGCGTTGTATTCTTAATGCCAATCCTAGTTGAGGAAATGGGGTATATTCAACGTATAATGACTGCACTAAAGTACGTGGATTTCATACAAGTACGAGACATTCATTCCTATAAACTCTCAAGATTCATGTACACCAATACCCCACAACCCTTACTCCCCCCTAACATTTCTCTGTCTCTACCTCAGTGAAGCCTTCGTAACACCAATTGATACAATCTAAAAGTTTCCTTTTTACATACAAATGAAGAAGATGAGCAAAATTCCAGGACCAAAGAGCCCACATGTGCCATATCCCACATCAAGGTCGGAAATTAACACCAGAACATATAACCAACTTACCCACAACTAATCCACTGACAGGTCACATTTTCTTGCTCAAGGTTTTTCAATTTTTCTCAAGGTTCTTCGCATCCACGGTTAGAAAGGATTAACGCCAGCTGAACAGTTGGGATACGGTACCATGATGTACTCTAAGGTTCTCAGTACCACCATTTTCACAATAGCTTTCAAAGAACCAAAGTAAAATTGATCTCATCAATCAATTTCACCTTCCTCGACGTCTTTCGCAGAATCAGGAACACTATGGACAGGCTCAACTTCTTCCTCTTCCTCCTCATCATCTGCCTTCATGTATAATCCTAGCTGTTCCAATGGATTATTAGTCCCTTGAAGCTTGAAACTACCGAGACCAATTGGAGAATGATCTGAGCTTGTCTCCTCCATAAAGCTTGGTGCCTGCTCATTTTGAGCTGTCCTAAACATTTCAAAATCTTCCATGAAACGGCTGTTCTCATTGATATCAACACTTTTTTCCATCTGCATACAACCAGAAGAACTGAGTTGCAATAACAAAAAGGTCTGAAGTAGACATTTGCTTTATTGATATCTCCACCTCACCTCTAGCAAGGCCTGACGGGCAGCTTCTCTTTCCAGTTCTCTCTTCTTTCTAGCTTCAGCTGCAGCTGCAGCTTCAGCTTTCCTCCGGGCCTCTTCTGCAGCCTTGGCTTCAGCTTGTAATCGTGCTTTTTCTGATGTGAAATATTAATTGATAATGTTTTAAACATCCAAAATGTCAAAACAAATCAAAATCAGAACTGGACAATGCAAGACCTTCTTTTTGCCGTCTTTCAAGCTCCTCCCTCTCCATTCGAAGTTTCTCAGGGTCCCGCTTGTCACCCTAAACGGAAAAATGTAAAATTCCAAAAAGATTAGATCCCCAGACTCAAAATGTAAAACTCTGAAAAAGATTAGATTCCAGAAGAATTGCAGGTGATAAAGGAGATGAAATGTAAAACTCTGCACAATAAAGGATATAAAAACCATTTTTAGCATTGCAAGGAACAACCTTCTCAAGTGCCTTTTCTCGAGCTTTGAGAATAGTGTCCGCAAAACGGTTCTTCAATAAGGCTGCACGATAAAGTTTTTCTGGGGAGACCTGCCTCTCGGGTGGAGCACTCTCCCCTATAATAGTATTCCCTCACTAATGAGACAATTCCTCAAAGGAAATAGCAGTCAATCTTCTAGTTATGCTTACCATCTTGATTGTCATCTATCTCCATAGCAATTGGCTTACACTGGGAATTCACGAAATCTTGAGGCAACCAATTGATAGATTCTAGACAAGGAAAGGTACTAATCAGGATTAATCCTCAAAGTAGAAGGGTAAAATGAGGAAAGGTTGAAAAAGTAAATAATATCTTGTCACAGGCTTGGAAATCTAGAAAACTCACGTTTTCCTAAATCTAAATCTCCAAGATCATTTCTCTTCTGCTCATCAATTTCTCCAGATCCCACTTTATCCTAGAACAAGAGAAAAATATTAGCTTAAACTCAATTAAGCAATATGGGCATAAGGCAAGGAAGCCTGAGACATTATAACATTGCAGTTCAATCCCCCTCAGTGACCTGTCATCCATTTTTAGCATAATCTACCATATTATCATCTTCCATAGTACGTCAAAGCATTCATATACCTCAGTCGGTTCAGAAGGAACTGAAGCTTTGGCTACATCTAAATCACTGCCAGATGAAGTCCCAGAATCTGAATCTGAAAAAACAAATAATGCAAAAACCATCAAAAGATTTCCTCACAATTCAAGGAATCTGTTTAAGCAAGAACTAAAGTGCCAACTACTCTGCAACCAAATTAGCCAAGCCCTAAACATCTGACAATTTAATTACGAGCCCCTATTGAAAGAACAACCAAATATTTAAGCCTAAGAGTACAAACAAAAGCAAGAGGATTAAATCCCCTATTGAAGACAAAAGAAAAATCCTTCAGAAGTTAACCGTAATGGACCATATGAAGCCATTTTCCACGAAAAAGGATAACAATTAGGCTTCCCAAATTTCACCACGATACAACTATCTGTAAACCTGAATGTTAAAAAATCAATAATTCCACCACATAATAAATTTGGCACATGTTTTTCCAACCTGACAGAACTGTTGTGAAAATAACAAGAGTATATTTGCCATAAAGTAACGTGCTACAGACTAAACCACAATCCCATCTACTTGAATCCCATGTCACGTTATCATTGATGTAAGCAATAGGACATGAGAACACAAATTTATTGAGCAAGTACTACCACTGGATGAAGAGCCGGATCCACTACTTGAGCTACTTGAACTGCTGCATTTACTGTTTTTGCGGCCAGCTTCTTCCTTTATCTCGGCTGGTGGGTAACTTGAAATGGGGGGATCATTTCCACCAACAATATCTATATCTTCATCAGCAGGAACATTGCCTGAAAAGCATTAAAGTTTTCAAACTTGAAGTAGACTGCCATACTCGAAGCATGTTATGCATCAATCTGGACTTGAATTACCTTTACATGGCTGCAATGATGAATTGCTGAACCCCGACTCATTCAGAAGCTGATCAACGAAACCTCATAGCAATCAGTTTCATACACACGAGCATTGCACAGTAACAACTCATATATGCCAAAGAGGAAAAATTTTTCCAACAACAAAATGGAAATAAATATGGAAAATGGAAGTAGGAATAAGCATACCTCCATTTCACATGGTTCTCCTTTGCCCTGGTTTTTCTGCTTCTGAATCAAAAAGTCATCTAGAAGCTTTCGCAATTTGAACAAAGTATCATTACTAAGAGCATCAATATCAATCTCAATCTCATCCTCGCCAGTCTGGTCAGTACCATAACAATGCTCTTTCAGGAAGTCAATAATGTTTTCAGGCAATTCACCCAGTAATTTTTCCAATTCAGTACTCAGTTTGTGCTTTTGTTCAGTAGTCATGTCATGCCTAACAGCCTCCGAGATATGCTCTTTGTCACACTGCAACGTCTTCTTCTTTTTTGAAGGTGGCATTTCTTCGATTGTTTCTACATGAGCACCAGTTGCCGGAGGCACTGATTCCACATTTGTGACAAGAGGCAGCTTCTTCTCTATTGCTTTCCATCTCACTTCAAAATACTTACTAAGCGTCTCAGCCATGACATGCACATGATTTCCAGGCGGATTGTACTTCAATGCATTTGAAAAGGTGAGTCTGACATCAGCAACAAACCCCATTGGATTTGAATAGTGACCTGAAGCAAGTTTACTCTTCATAGTTCCAAAATCCATTGGATGTTTGATAACTGTGAAATAATCAGGTATGTTCAACTTCACTGGATCAACAGGTTCATTGAAAATATAACCATATTGATGGGTCATCAAGCGTTTCAACAATGATTCACATTGTTTCATCAACATAGCATTTGATGTACTAACTGGTGCAGCAGGTTTTGTTTGTTCAATTCGGGCAGAGGTACCCTTTTTTGTTTTAGAGCCATTGCGACCTGGAGGAGCCCGTTTTTTAGTATGTGGAACTGATGCTTCTGATGATCTATTTAAATTTTCTAATGGTGGCCTCTTTTGGCCATCACTACAACTGCGAATATCACTAGATGGTGACAACAAATCTGACTGTGTACTCAAAGAAACCACTCTCTTCTGAAGAGCCCTAATCTGTTCAAGTTCAAACTTCAACCTGAGTTTTAAATCCTTCCGCTCTGACCTTGACATCTTTGACAATGAAAGAACTTGCATTGGGATTAAACTATCATAACCATCTGTGTTCAGACTAATACATTTTCTCTTGGGGGCACAGGAATCCTCAGATGCTGTCATCTCTGGGTCAACTCGTCCAGAGCTCCCAAATCCCTCAGATTCGCCGATGGTCTCAACTACATGCTGATAACTAGAGGGATGTCCTTGGAAATGTTTCCATGATTTCCCCATTGGTTGTGAAAGCCAGCCCTTCTTTGATTCCTTCTGTCCGACAAAGTCTATAGGAACAGTTGGTGCCATAAGGTTAATCCCCAATAACTGCACATATCAACTACGACGGCCACTGTTTATTCCTTTACTTCTATTCTGAGATTCCAGACGCCAAAAGGTCCAACCTCATTAGAATGCTAAGTTACCGGTTCAGAAAACCACCCAATTACTCGGATTCTTTAAAGTTTGCGCAACGAGACCAGAGGAGTGATAATATGTTTGAAACACAAGTCAAAGTTCCTTCTCTTGCAGATTTAACGCCAAATCCAAACGTTTCATTTAACTTGGTAGACCTCCTTTGTGTATTATCCAGAAAGAAATAAAATTTCAGGACCTTATGTGCCGCTATTACAAATATATCAACAATTCCACGGCCATTTATATCAGAGAAAGCTCTACCAATGCCCTAGCACCGGAAAGTTCACAGATTCTATTCAACCCTAAATGCAAAAGAATAGCTTTGTTTCTCTTTATTGTACTAAAACTCTTCAAGAATCCTTCTTAATCGAGAAAAATAGCCAAAGATCAAGTATAAATACTTACTAGAAGAAATACCCTAAGCTCCCTTCGAGCCAAAAACAAACCCCCAGAAACTGAAAACCCTAGATCGAATCGAAGCTAAATAAGCGCATCGACATGAACAGCAACAACCAAGAAACGACGTCCCATTAAACCCTAAAACATCTGAAGTTTATCCTCCAGAAGCAAATCCAACTCCTATTCAAAACCTGGATCTCGCGCATCAAGCCCTTTGATCCGCAGAAACCTCTAGAAAATTGTAGAGAAAACCCTCGTTGCCTTTTTTATTTTTTTCCCTTCGCCGAGAACTAGAGGAGAGAAGGGACGACAAAAGAAGAGAGAGAGGAAGGTGCAGCCTGTGTGATTCCTGGGCTAGATCGATCCTCTACTTAAAGGCCCAGTCTGCCTCAAGGAGCGCCGTCACTAAAGCGATCCAAGCCGTATATCACCTCTCATCTTAATCCTACGGTTGAAATCAAACTATACTTCATCACAGTCGCTTTCAACATCTGACGGCTGTCGTTATTCCCTTCCAATCCGCTTAGATCTTGTTGGATTTAATTAAAGCTTGTACAATATTTAAAAACCTCAAACGCTTTCCTTACTCTCTGTCGAGTGGATAAAAGGCTCTATTCGCCTTGTATCTGAATAACGTGTCGTGCCAGGGGACAACTAGATACGTTTAGCGAATGGTAGAGCGCGTGAGTTCTTGAAACTGAACGACAGGAGAGTGGATGTTAATTAGACGACTGGCTTTTGGAACCACGTGTCTCGATTGACTGTTTTGCGGACACGTGACACAGATCGTGGTTGCAGTACGTAAAGCATGTGGGTGAAATAATTGTTAAATTTGACATGGCTCTGTAGCACCCTCTATTTACTTTTTTTTTAATTTTTGTCTCTTCATTTTTCTTTCATTTTCATTAATTCATTTTTTAATTTTTCATTCTTTTTTTTCTTATTTAAACGATATATCAATATTATTATATGTTTATTTAAGTAATTATAACTTTATAATAATTTTAAGGTTTAATCTCATGTTTATAAATATTTTCATTA